>CM042143.1:52675363-52832863 GCA_023376005.1 Doryteuthis pealeii | reverse complement strand
CTGTAAAATTGAGATTTGCATATCATATATTAATAATAGAACAACAATCAATAATTCTTGCTGTTTCTTCTTTTATCACAGATCTTGCCAATTTCTTTTTGATTTTTTGTTGCTATGCAAAGAAATGGATTTGCATGTATTCATACTTTTTATCCTCTTTTTGATGGGTAATAAAATTTAAAAAAAAATAACCAACTCTTTTCTAAATATAACATATCAGTTAAGATATCTTTGTGAGAATTTTTATATTTTCGATTAGTAAATTTCTTATTTTCCCCATTAACAAATGTGAAAATACTAAACTACCAAATGGATTCCATTGAAAACTATATAAAGATAATTCCTGGTATATGAACAATTTATTGCATAATTATTTTGAAATGAAACCAGATTCTTTTGTAGCTTGCAAGATATTGATAAGCAAAATAGCCATTTTCTTGCTAAGCTCTCGGAAAGCTCTTATAAAAAAAAAAAATTAAAAAAGCAGTAGTAGTTACCAAATTTTATAAATATTGCTCAAATAAAATTTGGAAATTAAAATATTTAAAACCAAAATGGTTAAACATGTAACTAATAGATTAGTGACATTATCCTGAACCAAATATTTAAAATAAACTTCATGATTGTACCAAAAAATTGTTGCTTTTAACACATTCCAAGAATAATTATTCTGAATAAAGGATAAGAAAAATATGCTTTCTCTTTTATTCTGATTTTAAAGTCTTTTTTGTAGTATTTGAAACAGAAAAGTGATACAAATACTCAAGAATGAATTTATTTATTTAAAAAGTGCATAAAAATGTTAAACATTGAAATCACAGTTCTGTCAAATGATATAATTGTTAATTGTTTCATCTTTCCATTTCATTCTATTTTCTCATACAAAAGCAATTTATCTTCAACAAGTCACACATCTAAAAAAAGAAAAGAAAACATCACTCATACACTGTTTACACATTCACTGATTATATTTGTTTTTATCTTGAGATCAAAAAATCTTGTATAATGGAAATCTCCACTAACAAGAGTGCATTTTATAAAAATTTGCAGCATTAACAGAAATTCAAGATACAACAAATCATAATGAATGCAATATCAACACTCTCCTGACCCAAAAATCAAATTATTACTGCTTGCAACAATACTGCACTGTACTACACCTTCTATATTAGACCATACAAAGATACTATTTCAATCTCTAAACTCACTGCTGAAAACAATTCATGTGCAAGACAATTTTGGCATCTGTTTTTAGTTTCAGTACAAGGCAAAACAACTTCGGTACTCACACATAGATACTTAAGTGTTTAATTTCAACATCCCTTATAACATACAAATCTTAAATCTCTTTCAACCCTTATCAGGGTTCCCACGTGTCCTGGAAAACCTGGAAAATAAAATGTAAATTTTCCAGTACTGGAGAACCTGGAAAAAGGAGTGTTTTTTGTCAAAAATCCTGGAAAAAAATTGTATTTTGCCCTGAAAATTTGAATTATCTGAGACAAAATTAATGTTATTGTTACAGTTAATAAATATAACTAGTAAAATAATAAGGACTGTTTTTTATTTTTATTTTTAACGCTCACCAAATCTACCCAAGATTTCCCAAATTAGTCATGAATATTCATTAAACGGTAAAAATGCTTCTGATTGGGTGGGTACTTGTTGTTTCATCCAATGAAGCTTCACTTTCCTCATATAGCAATATTTTGATTTATTTTACGTGACACTGAACATAACCAAGACAAGAATTTGTCAGGGTCAGACTATTTTAAAGATAATGAGATATTAAGAGTTAATGGTTTAAAAATAAATTCCGCTTTACAAGACGTAAAATTTCATAAAATTCAGAACATTTAACTTTAACATTTTCTTTATAACCATGTTCAGCAGTGTTTAATCGATTAAAATGATTTAATTTTTAGAAAAAAGTAAATATTTTAGCAAGGCTTAAAATTTGTTTTAAATGGATATTTTGTCAGTAAGTCAGTCAAATAATTTTTACAGAAATTCGACATAAAAACATTTCCACAATTGAATTGACATAATTTTAATTTTATCGTCACAAATACCATTATTTAGAAGTAAAATGCTCAGATGAAGTTTATTTGAAGAAGTGAGCTAAAATCTATTTTTTAATTTTTTTTTCAAGATTAGCACTAGTGACTGAAAATCAAAGAATGTTTTGTACTTGTATAGAATAGCGCGCACGCAAAATGTTGACTGAAAATGACCGAATAAAAAAAAAGGTGCTATTCGCAGAATTGCATCCTGGCCTCCTGCCTTAAAAAACGCTAGGTGGTGATAGCTGAAAAAACAACCCTCCCTACGAATGAAGTCCCTAGCTGAAGCAGTGCCTGCTGAAAAAAAACAACAACCAGCGCTTAAGGCATTTTCCCCGAAAAGTTAATATTTTACGCCCTCCAGTCTTTTTTCGACAAGTAAATGTAAATATTTTAACCCTACCCCTCTTTAAGATATGGGGGGGGGGCTAAATATTTACATTTACTTGTCGATATGACTTCAAACCACTAAAAAAAAAAATTTTTTTAAATAATTTTAAAAAAATGCCAGTTCATTTTTAATTATTAAAAAAATCTATAAATTTATGGTATCGCAATACCAAAATATGTCACGTGATCAGTTTTCATAGGGAGGGTTTTTTTTTTTTTTCAGCTATCACCACCTAGCGTTTTTTAAGGCAGGAGGCCAGGACACAATTCTGCAAATAGCACCCAAAAAAAATTGCACAGCCAAATTTGTGCAAAATTTTCCAATGATGGGGGGGGGGGGTACAGACCCCCTAATAAGGCTTCAAGCATATGGCACTTGAACAAAAAAAATTTTTTTTTATCAAATGTCAATTTCATATCAGTTAAAGTAACTGTCCTTTTACGATGTAAATAGTGAACTCCCTACTTCTTCCTGGAAAATATTGGTAATTTTAACATTTTGTCACCCTGGACTCCTGTCCTAATTTATTGTTTTTACTTGCCATTGTCAGGGATAATTCCGGCCAAACATAGATATTTTCTGAGTCATGTTTCTCACTTTTTATCAGCAAATTAATGTAAATATTTTACAATGTGTGTCTCCCCCCCCAAGCTTTTTATCAGCAAATCAATTTAGATATTTTAACCCCACCCCTACCACTGGGTAAATTTTTTTCTTTTTTTTTTTCCGGTTAATTTTTACAAAACACAAATTCAAATTTCAAATATTACATACTGCCAATTTTGGCCTCACAGACATATTTTACTAAATAAATTTAATCCCTTCAATTGAAAAAAAATAAAAATAAAAATTACCAAAAATCAGGGAATTATCCGATTTTAATGAAAATTTCAGTGTTGATTTATCAATGAATGAATTTTATAATGTATTACGTATTTTATTTAAAAACTTCCTGATTTTTTCAGGTCACTTAATTTTGACACCCCACCCTTATTTTTGGTGCACAAAATATCGGTGGGGTTTTATACTTTTGAAACTAATTACAGTATGAATTAAAAGCCAAAAGACTGAAGGTGTGAATAGAAGAAAAAAAATTATTTTAAAGGAGGTGCTCCTTTAAAATAATTTTTTTGTAGAAATTAAGTACTGAAAATTAATTGTAAAAAAAATAATTGAAAAAAAAAAGTTTGGTTTATTTTTTTTATTCTTTTGTTTATATATATAATTGTCTTTTAGATTATCAGTGAAAAAATTATACATTGATATTTGTTTTTTTAAAAGGGTGGGGGGTCTAAATTTTTAATTGAGTTTTATCCAAAAATGATTAGATAACAATACTAAAGTAGGCTTGTTGAATCTGAAATTATGAAATTTAAAACTAAAAATTAGGCATTTCATATTTTGAATGAATTTTATCTATTAATTAGGTATATGGATTGTTGCTTTCAAGGCGCATATAGGTGGCGTGAACGGTAATATTTATTTTAAAGAATTTTGATTTATTTCCATTGAATCAGTTTGATTGAAACTATTCAGTAATTTAAAAGAGAGAATTTATTGATTAATAAGTCAACACTGAAAATATTATTAAAAACAGATAATTCTCTGATTTTTAGCATTTTAAAAAAAAAAAAAAAATTTTTTTATCAATCTGGGGCTTCACATTTTTAACATATTTCTTGGTGACTTTTTGTAAACAAAAACGCCAGTTTTTTTTTTTTTTTAACTCTTTAGTTTTTCTTCGTGTTTTGAACAAAAACAAAGATATTTCAATTAAATCAATATAAAAAAGTTAATCATTTTTCTGTACATAGTGTATTTAATGTTTTTATTATTGATTTCTAAGAAGAAACTAGTCTTAAATTTCTTAAATTTCGTAACTACTTCACACAAAGCACCCAATTTTGATCAAATTTTTAGCTGAATTTAATTGTGTAAAATGTATAAAAATAAATTGCACATGTCATATTATTTTTCTTTTTTTTTCTTTCTTTTTTTTTTTTTTTTTGATGCTCAATTATACTTTTTGACTTAAACAAAAATTTGACCTTGAATAATCAATTTGATTAATTTTAATTTGTTTTTAAAATGAAAATGAGCACACAAGTTGGTGGTACCTATCAAGGCATAAAATCCTTTAGTCTTTTTCAATATTCTTATTTTTGAAATAATTTACTTTAAAAAAAATAAAAAAAACAATTTGATTTAGCCTTGGTTCCCATATTGTGTTCATCTCTATATTTGGTCTACTCAATAGGTCACTACAGCCCAACATATGAGCTGCTTCTTTAAGACGTCTTGTTTTCCATGTCCTTCCCTGTTTATTATTTCAACTTGAAAATATAACTTTAATATACAATAGTATATAAAATATAATACACATATAATACATATATTTGCCGATAAAAAGTGAGAAACACAGCATGGTAAATATTTGAAATTTGAGTTTATTGAAATTTGTACAAATTCAATAAAAAAAAAACATTTATTTAAAACATTGGGTGACATGTAAAATATCTAAATTGATTTGCTGATAAAAAAAACTAAAAAAACCCAGCAATGTTGTTCATGGCTAAGCAAAAACAGGGGGCCAAACAATTTTATTGTACAGGATGTCCATAAAGTCAGAGTGTGCTTTAAATAATTTATAATTTTAAAGTGCATATGGACTTTAAAATTAATTAATAGATGTAGACATCATCTATAATGAACCCAAGATACTTCATTGACCCTGCATCATAAAAAAGTAAGAATAAAACTGTCTAAATGTGTCAATATTAGATTAATATCGATTAAATCAGGAAATTGCCGTGAACAAGTGCTGTCCTGGAAAAATTTTTAAATGTCTTGGAAACGTCCTGGAAAATGATTTCCAAAAACGCGTGGGAACCCTGCTAATGTTTAATAGTTATTTTCTTCTTTTTTTTAAATCAAAATAGAATACAAAGATTTTAAATTATTAATATTTTTTAGTGATTCTTTTTCCCCTATATCTGAATTTTTATAACCTAGAATTACTTAATAAATACAGCTTCATACTCTCTCACAAAAAGATTCAGAGATAAATATTTAAAATACAAAGATAGTTAACTTCAATTTACAATCATGATTTTTTAAAATTTCAACTAAAATTATTTTGCAATACTTTACTAATAAAACAAAAACACCTATTATTTATATTTGATGATTTGTTATGTTTGTAAAAAATGAAGAAGAAAAAATAGATATACTTTTTTTCTTATTTTGAATAAAGATTTATTTTTACCTGATATAATAGCATTTGGTTTTTATCAATTTTTTTATTTTCTTATTAAAAATGTTTTGTATTGTATACTTTATTTTTCTTTTAATAAGAATTTATTAAAGCTATTCTTAAGTGTTTTAGTCAGCATATAATAACTTATTTCCTTCATATCTAAAAGAATGATTAAGAAATTTTAACAAAAATATAGACAAAAACATTAAAACTTCATATATAAACCTAAGAAATCTGTCAAGATTATAAAAAGCATCCCATGGAAAATACATAGAGCCTTTCTATTGAATTCAAGAATGTTTGCAAAAGAATTTTCTGATTCTTGTTCATAGGTACCATTCAAAGGAAATGGCATTTCACAAAAAGGAAAAAGTCCTTTACACAACTATAGCTCTCAATTACTCAGGTGGAATGATATCCTGAATTCTACATGTTATGTATGTCTGTCTTGTAGGAGTTAGCACGGAGACGCTCTCTTGCAGGAGACGAAGGCTTAAATACTAAATCTGAGTTATCCTCCGTGAGTAGTACTTGTGTTGCCAGATGTTGTATGCCTCTAAAACAGCCTCAAGAAGGAATAGCAAACACCAGCAGTTGATTTTTTTTCCTTTTTCTTTCCTTTCTTTTGCTTCTAAAACTCACTGAAACTTTCTACTTATGAACAATATCTTGAGCAAACCAAAAGAAAAAAGAAAAAAATCATTCTGTTGCTGCTGTTACTGCTGCTGCTGCATTGTGCCTGTTTTTGTTTCCTTCTGTGTCAGTATCTTTTTTCACACTTTTCATTCACAATTCCTGACCATATTCCTTATTTTTGTGTTGATGAAAAATTACCTTCCTTTTGTAAGAGAACACAAGATTTAAGATTTCCTCAATTAGTGCAGTTTTCTTCTTCAAAGGCAGTTGAACAACTGTCGCTTCTTAGAGCACTTAAAGTTCTGATCACAAATTTTTTTATAGGCCCTTACAACAGTATCACCAAAAAGAGACAAAATATCAGCTAATAGCTGTGAAGATCAATTAGAGCAAATTATTTAGACTTTAGAAAATTGATTTTGAAAACCTTGAAATGTATGTGAATACTATATCAATCTGGTGTGCACATATATTATTTTGACTCATACAAAATGAGTCAGTTTTATTTAGATACAGACTGGTCACTTGTTTAATTTAGAAATTTATATTGCAGTTGAAGTTTTAATTTTGGCTTTAATTGCATAGAAATAGCATAAAATCTTTTGTGTACTTCAAAAATGTTTTTAAAAATGACATGAATATTATTTTTTTATTTGATAAGTTGGTACTTTAGTTGAGATTTAATTTTAGTTTTAATTGCAAGAAAAAAGCATTAAGTTACAAAGAATACTAAACAAAACAGTATTTTAGTTTATATTGCATTTTAAAATTTAGAAATTACTCAAGTTCTTTTAAACTGATCATTAAACTTGTAGAACAATATATGTATGGTTTTATGCCTATATGAGAAATTAGATGTTTCCCCATCATAAATACACACACAAATGATATAAGCAATTCAAATCTATCATTTTATAATTGAATATAATACAGCTAGGATTCTATGATGATTTTACTAGAGTATGTTTATTTAAATTTTATTTACATAAAATTTTTCAAGAAAACATTTTCTAAGACATAATTTTACCATTGATTTTTCTATCAAGAAGCTCATAAAAATTTCCATGAACAGTTTTTAAGATGTTTTCAAAACAATTATTATAAGCTTGATTTAATTTTTTTTCTCAAATATTAAAGATACTCATAAAACTTTTATTGTGAACAATAAATGATCCAAAAGTGAGATAATAATAATGTCAGTTTCTACAGAATTGTACCTTTTATTTAAGATTTCTGCCTTTTTATATTTGTGAAGCGAGCTTTTTTAGTTGTTGATATAATTTTTTTCTATCAAGATGAGTTAAAAGCTCTTTTTCTTTAGAGAAGGCATTTAGCTCTCAGTCATCTTAATGATGATAATAATAATAATAATAATAACAACAACAACAATGCCTATAAAGTTAAGGTTAATACATTTATGCAGAATTTTATTTTATAACTGATGTCAAATCTGACTCATGTTTAATATTTTATTTCAGTACTCTAAATTATTCAGATAGTCTTTTAAAACAAAAACACTCTGAATAGATTGAACTATTCAACTTAATTTCTACTTGCCTAAATGTTTTAAGCTTTATTTTTTTCTGTGCAATTTTTTGCTAAACTTTTTTAATCTATCTTTAAATTTATCTCTGCTATTGTGTGCAAAAAATACTGTTGGTACCCATGTTTTATCCTTTTTTTTTTTTTTTCATTTTAGTCTATTTTCCTATTATTTGCCCTTAAATTGTGCTGTAAAATTCCTATTTTGAAAGGCAATTCACTATTCAGTGACGACGGATCATTTGAGCACCACCAGAAAGCTAATCCTACCGGTAACCTGCCAACATTTCACCTATCACTTTCTCATTCACTAAGCATTCTAGGAAACTGGTCTCCTTGTCCTAACATTTTTTAGTCCTGCCTTAACAGTGCTATTTACTCTGCTCTAACTGCTCTTTGCCAACATTTCACTTTTTAGAGATTCATTTGGTTACAGACGGCACTCTATTTCCCATCATTCACCCTTTTTTTGCTCTCTCTTAATAAAAGGATTTACATCATTTATGTAAAAATAAGTTGTTTTGTTTTTTGTTTTTTTTTAACTTTGCACATTTACTTTGTTCCTATCATATTTTTTTTTGTATTTTTATTTTATTTTTAATATTTAATTTTTAATTTTTTACAGATCCTTAAAAATAAAAGGTGATTTTATTTTTTACAGATCGTTTAAAATAATTTCTTGTGTTTAGATATAAAAACAAATGCTTAAATGTTGACTGATATCCCTTTCTCTAAGTTCATGTAGAAACCATTTTCTTAGCTTATGAATTTTTCATAAGGTTTGTGAATGATTTACTACAGCTGATTAATTGCCCAAAACACAGCTGAGTAAACTTTAAAGTCACTTCTTAGATTTTGCTAACATTGTCCAAAAGATGATGCAAAGAACTTTTGCATCAAGTCAATATTTACCTAAAACATTGAGAACTTGTATAAAGCATTGAAGTGAGAAATTTATATTATTTTCTTAACATGGATAATCAAGTATGTATTTGGACAAATGCATTTTTAATAGATTTAATGATCAGGATATATCAACCAAGATAATGCTTCAAATTATACCATATGTAAGCAACTAAATTTAAGAGTAAGAGAAAGTTTGTTGTCTCAACTGTCAACAATTATAAAAGTTTCATTATACTCTATGTCACAAAGTTTCTGACTTTAATTGCATTTATGAAAATGAAATCCAGAAGATTTCATAGAAACAGGTGTTTAAACATTAAATAGTCAGATCAGTAGCAAAAATCAGACTTCTAAACTTCCAAGATTAAAAAAACATTTGTTTTCTCGGATTCAGAAGAAAAACTGTTCAATTTTTCTTTTCTAATGAAAACCTTCTCCTAAAAGATTTACATATTACTAAATTATCAGAAATGTGAGAATTTTGGTAGTGGCTATCTTATCAGTATCGATCATCTATAGCAAAGTATAACTTGATTAAACAATAAAGTCTTTTAGATGTTTAAACAGCATTCCCAATTCAAAATGGAACTGATGCATTCCACCACAGTGCCATGGGTTCCTCGTGTATACTTACTGTTTAATCGTTGCACAAATATATATATATATATATATATATATATATATAGTGTGTGTGTGTGGTAGATCTTGTTTTTATCAGTGCTTGTAAAATTCCAACATTAAACTGACAATTTTAGAAATATCCATTTAAAAATATGAAACTATAGATAATATCTTTATATGTACAGTATAGAACATAAGAACATTTTCTTCTAAACTCAAAGATGCCTGGATTTTATTTCTAATGGAACATTCTGGATATGTAGAAGTACAAAAATAAGTACAATCCTATATATTTATACAATTTTATTTTTTATTAGAATTTCATAGCTGTACCTTGACAATAAACAGTACCTAATATCCATTTTGATTGTATTATGTTCCACTAAAAAACTTGTTAGGGGTGTACTTATGAATAGGTAATACTGTATACCAACAAGGAGCAGCTTGAAACCAATCTCTAATTAATAAGATTGTTTTTAAATACAAGAAGATCATTCTGAAAGTTGAATTTCTCAATATTTTTATAAGCAATATCATTTTTTCAGACTCAGAAAAAAACAATAACAGTTAAACACAAACTTTTCAATGAAGAATTGTTAATTTTATTTATTCATTTTTAAGATGAGTTTTTTTTTTTTTTTGTCCTTTCTTTTTTCTTTTTTTTAATTAGGCTCAAAATATTCTGAGCTTTAGTAAAAAATAAAATCTGGGTGATATTTCAAAAAGAAAGGAAGATATCATATGAGCTATTATCTATTTTCTCCCAAGATTAACTCTCACTATATATGTCCATCCTTCTCTATTTCAACAAAGGAAACTCTATGAAATACCTGAATAGATGATAGACACATAAACTGAACAAACCTGTTCCTATTTCACACTATCAATTTAAAGCAATCCTCATACTCTTGGATAATTTAGCCAAGCAGCTGCATCATTGTTTATTCTGTGGAGCATACAATCTAAATGTGTCTCTGAAAATAAACTGAGTATTGAACACAAAAACATTTTCAGTATCTTTTTGCATCTAACTGGAACATTGGTGAGGGCTGCTTACCAACTGACAAGATAGCTGATTGTTATTGTTCAACACAAAGAACATAGAGTATTTGAGAATTTTCTTCCTTAATGTCTTCTTTCTTCACATCTACAATAGTTGATTTGTTGCCTTTAGACTTTCCAAAAGTTATCAAATTGTAAATAAGCAAATCTATTGGCATCACAATATATTTGTTAATTTCCTGTTTACAGTGTAATTGTCATGTGAATAAAACCACTTTATGTATTTGTTGTTGGGGCTATGTCAATTTTCAAGCTGCAAAATCAAATAGGAAGATTTTATTTCTTTTTTCATTATATGAAATTATGAAGTGTAAGATATTTTCATGTCAATATTTTAAAAAGAACCTACAAAAATGACTTAATGAATTTGTTTTGGAATATATATTTGTGTAAATTATTAAATGGGGTTTGGCTTCTTGTTACACACTCTACTATCAAATTTAGGCCCAAACACAATTCCTCATTATTTTCAAGAATAAATTTTAAACAGTGATAAAAGCACTTATAAACTGAATAATATAAAATCATCTCTTGGAATTTACTTAACTCATCAATAAATGAACTGAACTTAGTTTACTCAACATTTCATCAAAAGAAATAAAATCTCTTGATAGAAGATTTTTAGGTTTAACAACATTAGAAATTATGGAAGGGTTTTGAATCAACTGATTTTTGTAATATTAGATAGCAGGATACTTTCCAGACAGATCTTGTAAAATAATTTATGATATGTCCTGAACATTTTCATAGAAAAGAAATAATAAAGTATTTAAAATGAAAACCTAATCTGGTTAGAAACAAAATTGAGATTAAAGAATTTAAACTGCATTAATTGACATTCTTTCTCAATACCAGGAGCTCTTCTCTCTTTTTCTTTTCTTGTTTTTTTTTCTTTTTTCTTTTTTCTTTTTCTTTTTTATTATTTTGTAGAACAAATTATTAGATAATATTCTTCTGAAATACACATCCATTTATATTCATTTAAGTTGATGTGAGTAAAATGTCTATCTCTTGATTTAAATTCTACTTGCCCAATAGATAATATCATACTACTGTCAATTATTTAGAAATGATTTTTAATAGATTCGTTTTTTTTTTGTTTTTTTTTTAGTTTTTGTTTTTTTTAAGAAAAAAGCCAATTATTTATGTTTTCTTGCCATAAGATTGTGTGTGTGTGTGTGTGTGTGTGTGCGCAACTAAAAATAATTACCTTTACAATGTAACCTTTATTATTAATACTTGTTTAAAGGTCACCTTTGTTGGCCATTAAGTTTGATGTCAACTCTATTCTATATATAAAATTCATATAATTAATTACAAATGAATAAGAAAACGAACTCTTAAATTAGCATTTAATAGTTATGTCCCTTTAGAAATTATAAAGATTGAGGTGAGCATAAATGCTGAGGTCACATAATTAAGTTACAAATTGGATTATTCCCTAAGTCAGAGCATTTTAATGCTATTGCATTAAAAAAATCTTTCAATGGAGGAGCCATTTTGTATTGTATTAGGATAACTTTCATGCAGAAATTGGATCATTATAATATGGAACTGTCTGACTTTTATATCAGTTTTAATTAAAACACAAAAATATGAATTATATTTTTTTCCAAAAATGTCATATTTCTGTTTCAAAAGAAAATTGTAATCTTTATTTTTTTCCTACCTCTAATTACCCATTTAGAAACAATTATTTCACCTGTTTTGTTAAATAACTAAAAGAAAAAAAAAAATTATATGCTATTCTAACATTTCATATAACTATGAGGGTGGGCTGAAAAATTCATATGATGACATTATATCTGTTTTTGATGTCTTTTTTTTTAACAATGGGAAGTACTGCAACACCAATGGAAGAAATGTGTGAATCACAAGGGAAACTGTCAAAAAATAAACCTCATTTGGTCATGTTCCGTGAGAGTATCTTGGTTAGCCTCTAAACTTTTCAGCTGACCCTCATAAAATATTTTATCTGCTACCCCATAGAGAAGATGAATTTGATGTATTTCCTTAACTGCATAAAAGTGATAATTACCTTTTTGTTAACATCATATAAAAATAAAACTATACACTTTTGTAATGCCTTATATGAAAAATGTAATTATTACCTGTTTGATTTTATTCCCATATAATAACTTTATGGACTTCTATAAGTCACTCTTTTTGAGAAAATATTTCTTAAGTCTTTATATTGAAATTATCTACTTTAATACTAAGCATGAAATATAATTTTTATATGCCCCTCTGTATAATGTTAAAAAAAACTGCTACCTCCTAAAAGGGTTCACTGAAAAACATAATCCCCCTTCTAGTCCACATATTTCTTCCATTTGTATTGCAGTTTTGGGATCCTATTGGTCAAAAAAGTTATCAACAGCAGATACGACATCATCATCATCATCATATGAAATTTTCAGCACACCATTATATATACAAGATAAAATTGATTTGCTATTTTACAAAAAAAATCTTTCAAATTAACACTACAATTGCTGTAATTATAATTAGTAATAACATTACAAATTGAATGAGATTTTATTTTTACTTATTAGAAGATTGTCAATTATTATTATTATTAACTAGTATTTTTCTTCATCTTTTTAATTTTGGTTAGTGTTCTTAAATAACACCTATATTGGAGATGAGAGTATTTGGTAAGTTTATAGGTGTTATGTGTATGACTGCTCTTAGCTTGGCAGTAAAGCAGCAAGTGTAGAAAAACCAGGCTTCCTCTAGTCCAAAATGTATCACAATCAAAATGGATGGGCCCATTATTTATCTGAGGTGACACAGAAAGGTACAAGCATATTGACATAGAAATTAAGCTGTCAGCTCCCCCATCAATTGTATTTCATTACCTCTTTTCTCTTATACTTGCATCTTTAAAAAATATTTTTTATGTCATTGGTCCTTTGAATGTCTTTTTTCCTTTCTCAATTAACCAGGCCTTATCTTTATTAAACTTGATCATTTGGTAAGGGGGCTCATGCCAAAAACTCAACTTTTTTTACTTTTATTTTTGTTCTTGTTACTTTTCTTGTGATGATTAAATCCACACCTTTTCATAATTTCATCTTGTTTTTCCTTCCACAAAAATATGTTTTATATGGCTAACATTTCTTGCCTTTTTCATACCTCTGCTGCTTTTACTTATTAATTTGAACCAGGTCTTTTCTTAAAATTTGTCTGTGATTTTTAAAAAGAACTTTTTATTGACCAACAGACCAATGTCCTTTTTTCCTCCTTTCCACAATACCTTTTACTCTGGTTTATTATGTAACCCTTTCATGTCTGTTTAATCCTACAACAATCACAAACTTTTTTGTCAATAAAATATTCTAATAAAAAATCTAGCCATATAACCAAGGAAACACATTAGACATTTTTATAAAATTCCATAATATGATGGCAATGTTTGTTTTCATGGTAAGGATTCAGACATGAAAGAGTTAATTCAGTTTAATATTACAATGATATCATTAGCATTCATCAATTTATTCTGGGTGATATTTTTCTATCAAAAGTTGTTATTCTGAAAATATAAAGGCATTGATGTTACTCTTAACAAATATAAACTTAAATGGTATGTAGCAATATTTTCTAGATTGCATTTTACAGTAATTTCAAGTGATCAATAGACTCATAGTATATGCGGACTTGAAAACCACTTTAAAAAACAAACAAACAAACCTGAATGTCATCTAAAGTTGATAGGAATAATAATCCAACCTGAATAAATTGAATGTTTTGCTTTTGATCTTAATGTTTGTTATTGTTTTTCTTGATTATCATGTTATATTTTGAATTGTTTTTCTTCATTATTTTTCCATATCTTCTATATGTATCATGTAAGATACAAATCATGTGTGTATGATTTGATTTTTTTAAGAAGTGGTCACAATATAACAATGAATTGTATATACAGTAGCAAATTTTTGTATGTGTAACTACTTTATATGTAATAAAAAAAGAATTTTTTAAAATGTTCTACTCTTAGAAACTAATAACTTATTTAATTAATTTTCTGATTTAAACTTTAGCTCTTAAGATTTATTTTATATAGACTAGCACAAAAGTGTTAGATTATTCAGTGAGAATTAAACTCATTAGATTAATAATAATAAGTATGTAATAATACTAGTTTATTAACTACAATTCTATGTCTTGGTGAAAACTTAAGTAAAAAGCCACAGTAGTGAAGCATTCAGTGAGGATCAAACTCATTATGCAATGAATTGATTTAAAAAAATGAGATTGCTAAGCATTGTGCTATAAAAGAAACCAAAATTTATTGTATTAAGTTATTAAATTCAGTACTTATATATTTTTAAAGAATAGCATTTGATTTTCTTTGTAAGGATTTCATAAACAGTTTTAAAAATTAGCAATTAAAGTTGACTTAAAAATTGTTTTATGTTAAAGATTACACAACTGGTTCCAAAATGAAAATTCATTAACTGCTAAAATATTTAAACGTATGTTTCCTGATCAATGTTTTTTTCCAGTTTCTGTGAATGTATTTTTCAGGAAATAAATCTTTCAGTTGTAAGTATAAAAGATTGTTTCAATGATAAACGTAAGAGTGTAAGGGAGACTACTCAGAATTTCTACTTTGATTTGCTACCTTAGATGTAATGGAAAATGTTTTCTCCTTAGGGCTTATTGGAGAAAACTTTTTCCATTACAAAATTTTAGCATACAAACAGCTGATTTTTTCTACAATAAAATAATGTTTTTTTTTTTAAATTTTCATTAATTAACCAAATTCTTAGTATAATTATTATGAAACCATATACATGAATTTATAACCAAAAATTTTTTTTTATTCATTTTTTATATCAATTTTAGCATATATTTTTTTAAAAAGGGAATTGATTAGGGACATTTTAAATTAATTTCTTACAATTTTCTTTTTTAATTCATTTTCCATTATTTATTTATTCATTTTATAAAATCCCAAATATCAACACATATTTTTTTCTTAACATTCAACTCAGTAGTTTCACAAAATTACTTAGAATAAAGCACTTTATACTATTTTAATCATAACTTTCCTGATAAAAATTCTGAGGTTAGTTTCCTAAAACCTTTAATGTTGGCATGTCTGTTTATTCTCAGAATTTGAATTTCTATTTTTCTTTCCATTCTCTAGCATCAAAGCTCATTCCAAATTGACCCTGTGCCTGGAACACACCCGTTGGTCGTTTTTATCAATCCCAAAAGTGGTGGGAAACAGGGAGATAAGTAAGTTTTCTTATCTTTCTTCTCATCAACCAACAGTTTTTTTAAATGTTAATATTGCTGAATTATATCATCAGTAAGAGGAATTCCTATTTAGTAAAAGGTGGTGGCAAACTATTTTTATAATATCATAGTCATTAATACTTTAAATCATTTTAAAAATGTGTTCATGGACAATCTTGATAATGATGAACAAAATTGCAATTGTTAGCAAATGTTTTATTTCAGATAGTGATCAATTAATAAGGATAATAGCCATGTTTTATGCTGTTTTAGGATTTGCTCTCTATCAGATCTGATAAAATCAAACTATTTGGAGATAAGTAACCAACAAATTTTGTTTTTTTAATATTTGACACATTTCTAATATAAAAAATTCATATTAAACAAGAAATTGAATATTAATCTTTAAAAATAAAATTGAATGATAATGTATAACACTAAATGTTATCAGGAGTTAGAATTGTTACAACTCCAGCAGAAGGAATCATAGAACATGTTTATCCATTTTTAATCATATCTCCTTTTTAAAAGCTATAATCTTTTATGTTTTCTAAAAAATAAAAAATAAAAATTAAAAAAAACAAACTGAGTTATAAGTCATTGTAGAAACAGAAATTTTGCTTGTCTATTAATCCAATTGATAACTCCTACAACCTTGTAGTATTTGTTATCTAGTTATCATTCAAAACATATTAATGGACAAGTGAATAATTAATAACCTTACTGAAAATATCCATCCATTTATTTTATTTTAGATGTAAGAATTATTTTTTCTAATATGTCTAAATGTATGAATTATCAGTGAATTTTGGTGTTGACATAAATTTTACCAACATATATAACAAAGAATCAGATATAGACATATCTAATTTTGAGAAATATTTTCAAAATTTAAAAAGTATTTTGGTTCAAAAATTCTATTTTTTTAAATCAAGATTTAGATTATTCAGATTTAATTCAAGTTTTAGAAAAATGTTGTATTAGTGTTTTTGTTTTATGATATTGATATCTTCAAATATAAGTCATTGTCAAATGTAAATGAATAATATAATAGTATAAATAATCTTAAGTTATAAATCTCTGTATTTTGCTGCCTTAACAAATAAACCAAACCATTAAATATATTCATAACAGTCTGTGAAATATTAAAAAAATACTTTTTCATCTAGATTTATGAATACAATAATTTTAATTTACAATTAATTAGTTCTATCTATATACTTTTGTGATAATTTCAGAGTTTAAACTTTTAAAATTACATTATTAAGAATAATTTTAAAAAAATGTCAGCTTAAAGTGTCTCAAGACAAGGAACAATGACTCATTAGTGAATATTAGTGGAATAAAAAAATAAATTTAAGAATTACAATTAAAAAAAAAAAATATTGCCAATTATACTCAAAGATATTTTAAAATAATTGCTGTAAAGAAATCTTTAACATTTGTTTCTTTTTGAAATGATAAAATTCTTTTCTTAACTTCAACTTCAAATTTACTTTTCAGAATGTTTCAGAAATTTCAGTACATGCTTAATCCTAGACAGGTGTATAACTTGAGTAAAGGTGGCCCAAAGCCTGGGTAAGTTTTATTTAAAAATCTATTTAAATGCAATTGTTATAAATTCAAATTTTCTATGTCAATTATCTTGAGCTTAGTGATAAATTCATCTTGTTATTTTTTATGATCTGTATGAATGATACAATTACTGTAATTTTGAGATACTATTTTTTGTTTTGTTTAAACTGAAAAAATATAAGGAGAATAAATGCAATTTTTTTGTATCTACATTTCAGCTTACAGTTTTTCAAAGAAGTCAAAGATGCCCGAGTTCTTGTATGCGGAGGTGATGGTACTGTGGGTTGGATTTTAGACGCAATGGGTAAATGTCCTTCTATTCTCACATTTGCTTGTATGACTTTTTTACCAAATTTATTTTATTATTAGATCACAAAATTATTTTGGGGTTGTTAATAGTAAAATCTTTGATTTCTTATAAACTATAAAAAAATTATATATGGAAATATGAAAATACTTTGGATTTTTCTATAGTCAACATATAGTTTCAAAACTTTAGGTTTGCTGAGGATGAAAAAGAAATTTAGAAAGGCATAACCCAATTTTGTATTCATGATCTCCAAGCATTTTCATAATCATCATCATAGACAATTTTAAACTTCATTTGCTGTTAAATTTTAAAATATATATATTTTTCATGATTAATATATAACTGCATATAGAAATCAGATCATTGGAAGAACAAAAGTAGTGTACTGATTATTCTTATTTACACTTTATAAATTTAGAAAAAAATTCAGTAGAATTCATTTTTGACAAAATATCTTAATATAATTTGGCTAATACACA
Organism: Doryteuthis pealeii; assembly: GCA_023376005.1. Taxonomy (NCBI): domain Eukaryota; kingdom Metazoa; phylum Mollusca; class Cephalopoda; order Myopsida; family Loliginidae; genus Doryteuthis; species Doryteuthis pealeii. The sequence continues at coordinate 52,814,775 of CM042143.1, read as the reverse complement.
GAAATAAAACTTGCAAAACTCTATAGATTCCATTTAAAATGTACCCTCTGGTCAAATAAGGTATTTGACATGGTGGTTTAATTTGACTCTTTAACATTCATAAATACTAAAGATATATTTCTAACCATATGAACTAGAGGGTATAGTGCAAAAGTTTTATATTCGAAATTTGGTCTTAAACTCATTAGAGAGATTAAAATCATTTCAAACTCAAATGCTAGACTATCAATAAAAAAAGAAAGGAAAACTGATAAATAATAGCCCAAAGTAATATTTATTACAACTAAAACAGCAACTTTTTATATAGTAAAAAAGTTCACTAATATTATTCTAATAAATTCCTTGTAAATATTTATATTTCTGAAATTGGTCCTTTTTCAGATAAAATGGAAATGGAAACTCGTCATCCTGTAGCTGTGTTGCCATTGGGGACAGGAAATGATCTGGCACGATGTTTGAACTGGGGTCCAGGTAAGACATGGAAAAAATTCTCATTTTTCTTCTCTATTAGGAAATCAATATATTTTAGACTAGAAGCGGCTACCCGGCAAAGCCTGGGTAGAGGATAAAAAAAAAACATTGTTTAATAATCGTTTGCAGATCTATTACTACTGAATAGCAAGTTCGATCCTCGCAGGATGACCCATAAAAATCATCTTTAAATCAGTAAAAATGTAGAATTTATATGAAAAAAAATTAAAAGAAAATTTTGATCAAGTGTCCGTTATTCATTTGTTTACTTTTAGCAAGAAACACAGGAAATGGTTGAGTAGAATTTTAACATTATTCTATAATGCTATTTAATTTTTAAATGTATTTGATAATATAAATCAAATCTTCACTATCTTTGCTCAAAAACCAAACCCTAGTGATATTTAATGTGTATATATATATTTACTTTGTCGTTAATTGTTTTTATTTTCAAAGTTTTCTCTGGACATACAGATTCACACAACTACCCTTTATATATGGATAGATAGATAGATTACATGAAAATAAGTTTACATCAGTGTTTGATTATCATTTTGAAAACATAATTCTTAAATATATCTTTACATTGAAATGCTAGAATTTGGAACTATTAAAGTCACTTGATTTAAATGTCTTAAATTGACAATTATTAATTTAACAAACATTTAATATAAACTTACAATTAGATTGAATGCAGATGATTCCTGCTGGTTATTTTCAATCGTAAAATTGTTTCTTCCATTTTTCTTTATCTTTGTATAAGTTCTTTTTTATCAATTGATAACAAAGAAGAAAATTAATTACAGATTATGACATCATTTTTTAAAGGTTTAAATACTTCTATGTTGAATATGGAATAAAATATCACTTTGACTTTATTTTCATGTCCAGTGCAGGAATGAATCTAAATATGTTAATGTGATTCAAATGATTTTTAAAAATAAATTCCAGTCATTTTCTTACAGCATATTTCTACTTTGGATGTATGGCATTGGATTTGTTTATTCAAATGCACATATACTTTATACTAGTTGTGCAAAAGATCTAAAAGACAATTCTTTGAATATTATATGGCCATTTGGTTTCAATGCCATCAAAGTTTACAAATGTTCATTGGTAATGAGAAAAATATTTTTTCTTTTAATAAACAAACCAGATAAAGAATATTGAAATTATGTGTGAGAAATAGTATCAGTTGCTATTCTTTTTATGCAAACCCTATCAGATTATTTTTCATACTTTACCACAAGAAATGTACTCTTTCTGTAGTTTGTGATAATATAAAACTACATAAATAAAAAAATTGTACCAAATAAAGAACAACAGTAAAATTGTTTATTGACCAAAATAATTTGTAATGTTTCCAAACTCTTTGTATGTTGTTTTATTCTACTTTTTACATTTTACTATATTCTGTTCTATTTTTAATTGATATTTTTTGTTTTCCTTTCAGGTTATGAGGGTGAAAGTTTGGAGAAAATTATTCACTCTCTTGAGAAAACTACTGTCGCAATGTTGGATCGATGGAGTATTGATGTTGAAGATAATGGTGGAGAAGAACCGGGAGACTCAGTTCCTTTGAATATCATTAACAACTATTTCTCCATTGGAGTTGTAAGTACCTAATATATTTTAATTCATAGAACATTTTTTAAACCATCAATGAAGGTTAAAGAGCTGTTTTCATGTTGTTGATCTGTTGTGGATAAAAAGAAGGTTTACAGAAATGATAGTCTGGGTTGTCAGTGGATATATCCAGGATAAATTGCCCACAGAAATAAAACAAAATCTGCTTGATAGACCAATATGTACTGCATAATGTGGGAAAAGTTTACCAAAAAAATATTGAATGGAACACGATCAAATAGCCTGTTGAACTTTAGTACTTTATACCCATCATGACAGATCTTCTGCTTGCTCCCCAGAAACTTCACCTATAGATTTGCTTGCACTACCAGGAAGTGGTCTTGCATGGGGCATGGTTGAGTTTAGACTGTAAAGGTATTTATGACAACACAGTAAATTTACTAGATGAGACAGATTCTTAATCTGATTATGACAGTAACAATATGGGCTATACCAATTGCAAAATATTGAAACAGTAAAACCTTACTAATTAGAACAAGTATTTCATGTATTACTCAATAATTTGGTCTGATTGTATCATTTGTGTTTTATGTGTGGTGCTTATGCAATAAAAATTTTAAACATTTGTGTAACTAGAACCTTCACCAACAGTGAAAAAAAAGGCTATTTGATCTTGTTCCACTCTATATTGTTTTATAAACTTTTGACATGTTATGCAATACATGTTGGCATACCAAACACATTGTTTTATGTCAGCTGCATATTCCTAGTATACAAGTGTTTTTCCCTTACTCATTTTATTTCTCTTCACAGTGATATCTATTCATTTTCATTTAAAAAGAAAAGGTTTCTCATATATTGGTACAATCCAAGATTTTTTTTTCAATTCTGTTGCATTTCATAAGATACTGTTTTCAGTTTTAATCATTAATTCTAAATTTCCTGCAGCTAACTGTAAAATAGAATATGTTAATATATTAATTATATAGGATTGGAACGAATGTCTTGTCCAATACAAAAAATGTTTTATTAAATACTTTGTTTAAATGTTTAATTTATTGGTTAAATAAATACTATTTTGTATCGGACAAGACTTTCATTCCAATCCTATTTTATAAAAATGAATTATAAATTGATCTTTGAACATTTGAATGTTTGATATTTTTATTGCTTTTTTTAATGTCCTATTTAGCCTTTGTTTAAATGATTGACAAGTATTGCATGTAACAATAATGCAATGTTTATAATCCTACTGATTCATTTAATTATTTCTCGAATAAGAAATGAATTAAATAATGACACTTTATATTTACAAATAATCTAAATACATTAACATTTCCATTTTAATTCATCACTCATTTGATTTATGAGATTTTTACCATTCTACATGTTATTTCTAAAAAATCAGAGAGAAAGAAAAGTCGAGAATTGATAGACAGAACAAAAAACAAATTTTATTACTTAATAAACTAAAGATATAAAGTATCATCTTTAGTAATCATTACTTCTTATTAGTCATATGAGGGGATGTATTCCTTATCAAATTCAGTTTAGATACCTCATTATCAGTTCATGCTGGCAGCACAGATATTCATGACTCTCTCCCACCCATCATTCCTATAGGTCATTGCCCCCGGTTGGTTCTCTGTGCAGTATTCCAGAATCTGCATAAAGCCTGATCAATGTAGGTTCTTGATAGACAGCCCACACTGACTTTGTCTTACTTGGATGGTTTGTGTGATAGGAGACAAGTGGCTGTACAGCTGCTTTCTTGTGGGGTGCTGTTTCCATAATTTGTTTAATACAGCATGCAGCATTCTTGTGCAACTCCCATCTAGCTTATTCTCTAGACACTTTGTTAGGGTCCAATGGTACAGCTGTACAGTAGCACTGATACAACTACAGCTAGGAAGAATTGTCACTTTATCGTATCAGTGAGATCAAATTGCTATATGACTAATAGTCTGTCCATGCCTTTCCTATGTGAGCATTAATATCGCTTTGTGGCTGAGATATTACTACCTAGATATGTGAACAGGTCCACCGATTTAAGAGGCTTACCATCCAGTGTGGAGATGTCTCCATTTTGTTTAAAACACATGAACTCAGTTTTTTCAGCATTCACATAGAGGCCAATGTTCCTTGTTGCCTTCTCCAGGCTATGTAGCAGTGATTCAGCTTATACAGGTGTATTTGCAAAAAGCACCAGATCATCTGCTTAGTTTGCATCCCTAGTAGTCTCTGCAGGATATTGCCCTCTTCCTACCTTTTTTAGGGTGAAGCCTTTTTCATTTGTGAGATCTAATGATTTTCAAAGTACATAATCTAGGCATGTCTGGTTTTATATAAAATGATAAGCATCGTACCCATAAGAAATGATAGTATTATTAGTTTGTTAATTAATTTATCTGTTGTTCAGTATCTAAGAAACTATATTTTAAAAAATTGAATTACTTGACATTCAAAACAAATTATTTTGTAAAGCAAATTTGGATATAAAGCTTCAAATATAGATTTTTTAAAAAAATCTACTGTATATTCTGTAAGAAACTTGTTTAAAGGAAAAAAGAAAGAAAGAAAAGATTTCTTCTCCACTCTTTCTGAGATCAATAGAGAAATGTGCCAAACCTAAAAATTGTTTTACTTCTTTTTTTTAAATCTTTAAAATATAACATTTCAAAAATTTATTCTTGATTATTATTGGAATGAAGCTATTTGAAAGAAAAAAATTAAGACTGAAAATTTCTATTCTCTAAATGTCCTTTTGTTTTTTTGTTTTTGTATTATATCTAATAGAAAAGAATTTAATTGAAAAAAAAAATTATGACTTATTCAGATAATTATGTATCCACATTTAATTAAAGTTTTTTTTAAAGTATTTGAAAGTATTTTAAAGTAAAAATTAGTATCTATTTTAACACAAATTTGTAAGAGGTCTCATAGACTATTGGTTATAGTTTGATATTTAAAAAGGAAACTTAAGATATTTAGTTTCTAATAAAAAAACAATTTTGTTTGTTAATAAAATGCGTAAATTTGCTCACAGAAAATATTCTTCTTCAGCTTTTCTTGATGGATTACTAAAAACATTTTCAAGATTTATAGATTTGATTGATTTTAATGACATGTCAACCCATTTTTTTTATAAACAAATTTTCTATTTAACCCATAGATGGGACCCTAACAGGTACTACCACTCCGGGTCAGAGTGGACCTGGGAGCAATGGGGATGCTCCATATTCTCCAGACCTCCAGAACTGGAACCTCACCATCAGATAGTTTAACATTTATATGATAAAAAGGGTTGTTGCTAGCCATAAGAGCAATACGGTTGGGACAATCATATAGATGTTAGGGCTTGACATGGCCAGCTGATTGATCGGAATAGGCCTCTCTGACCGTCTGTCTAGTCTAAGTAAAGGCCAAAGTGGAATGTTGCATGTCAGGGACTGCTCATCCACTAGGATTCTGTCCTTAAGCATCACAGGTTGCCATCCACGGCCAAAGGATGGACCCATTTAGGGGGAGGTCTTACCCCTCTGCAGAGGTACAGTCAGTGTATTCTAAAGCCCCAGTCAACAGGGCTTAAAGATCTAAAATCATCCTATCAAACAAAAACTGTTATTCCTTCACCAAAGTAGCATCTGTGTGTGTGTCTATTTTAGTGATAGAATATCTAGTTAAAAACTAAAATCCACTCTATTTGAGATTAGCAGAAAATAGATATAAAATCAAATTTGTTAAAAATATATATACCTAATGGAGAGTGGTTGCTTCCTTCAAGTAAATTCTTAAAAACTGGTGCCTTTTCAACTCTTGTTTGTGGGACAAGTCAAATGTTATTATCTTTACTTTATCATGACATTGAAATGATCACTTTAATGCACCAATATTCCAATTTATTTACCAGATTATATTTTCAATAAAAGATTCTATTATAGACTGACTTTGACTAAAGAAGTGGACAATAAAAATGTCTTCCAGGCATTTTTTTCTTTGCTAGGGTGTTATAATACTGACATCCTGACAAAAAAAAAAAACTTTACCCAACACTACAGAAAAACAAGAAAATTGTATTGTTGTTATTATAATTATTAAGTTATTATATTGGGTTATCAGAAATTGATTATTTCATTAAAAGAAAAGGTTTTATCAATGCCTTTTAAGGTAATGTGTCACTTTAAAGCAATAACTTGGTAAAAAAATTAGAAAAAAAGAAAAAGAAGAAGAAGAATTATTTAATTAGTATATGTTAGAAACAAATGTGTTCATGCATGAAATTGGTAACATGTTAATTATTTTGTTATAATCTTGGTTTCATTTTTAGATTAAATTGTATAAAATTGTAATAAAGTCTGTTAGTATTTGAATAACTTAAATGGTGAAAATCAAACATTTCCTATGTAATCTTACATATCCTCAATCAATAAAACCTTCATTAGTTTTAGAAAATTGTCAGTTTTGGAAAAATATTTTAAATGTTTTAATGGGGGTTCTATTTGTAATTTAAATACAATGTTAAACTGGACCCTTACTTTTTGTGCATCATAGAAAATTTTGTGTTTAAAAAAATTATTTCTCCATGAATAATGGAATAAAATTGTTTTACTATGTAAACATTCAATGAGTTCTCTCTCTCTCTCTCTCTCATTTTTATTTTAACAAATCCAATTAGTTCCTGTTTATTTTTATAAATTTGAGTTAGTTTCTTTCTTTTAGATTCTATATTATAGATAGTTATCGGGTTGGGGTGAGGTGGTTCCGTCATTCTTACCTGGACTCTTATTGATATATCACCTTCCACATCAATATGTATATTTTTATAATATTATCTTTTTTCTCCATGGCATTCCTTAGGAAAAAAACTGAGTAGCATTGAAAAATACAAATTAAGTAAAAGAATCATCAAAATGTCCTAAATTGGATGCCTACTTTTTATTTGACTGATACACTGTCCACTGTGTCAAAGGCTGAACCCTCTAAAAATTTGCTACCTCCCTTCAATCCAGAAGATGGAGATGGAGTCTAGGGCATCATGATTGCACATATTTGTGACGACCCCCCCCCCCCAATGATTTGCTGATATCTACTTTAAAGAGTGGTGAAAACATTCTGGTTACTACAACTGCAAGCACAAGTGTGGTAGAAGTAGAGGAGTCGCTAGAAAATGCAACCACAAAATATTGTTCAGAAGATGAATATCATATAGTAAGATTATGTGCAATAATTGTCCCACATAGAATGCTCAATAGATTTACACCTGTAACAAATGATCTTGTGTATTCTCTTCTTTGATTTAACCTTTGTAAGCCAGGTTTTTAATGTAATTTTGTCAGTTTTCCAAAAGATGAAACTGGACAAGAAACCAATTAAAAATGGTTGTGAAATAATTAGGACAATGGTTTACTCAACAAAAAGCAAACATATTATGCTTAGTTTGTTTTTGATTGTTGACTTTTTGCAAATTGTTCAGATGATTAAAATGATCTAAAAACTGCTGGCAAAAATATTGTTTAAGGTATTCATAAAATTGAAAAAGTTTTTTTTTTTTAGTTTTTTTAATGACTTGTAGAAAAAAAAGCAGAAAGAGATGTTTTTCTTGCTAAATTTTGTTTATTTAATGACAAAACCTTCTTGGTTAGTCTTATAACAACAACAACTAAAAAGAAAGAGAAAACCAAAACAATTGTGGTCTATATTTTGGAAAAATGGGATTGGTTATTGCAAATGTCAGAGTTTATAGTTTCTTTGAAATGAAAGCAAAAATGATAAATTGCTGGAGCAACATTTATTAATGAATGATTGAAATGCAACATATCTCAATCCTGATATACAAATATGATCTAGTCCTTATCAGTTGAGACTCTGTTAAAGATAATAGCTGAAATCAAAACAGCTAGTTTTCAATAATGATATTGATATCAGCAGAACTAATTTATTTTCTTTATCTTTACAATATGTTATAGTGAATAGTGATCCAGTAGAATGATTTCTACAATTCAGTGAATTATCTGGAGAAAAAATTAAAGATTTTTTAAAACTTTCTTCTTCCAGCAATCAAAAAGTTAAAACTATTAATAACTGTCTTATGATGGACCAAGCACAATGTCAGGTGAAATATTTGGTCTACAAGCAAAAAACTGAAATAATTTTTTGTTGGGAACCGAGATCAATTATGATAAAGTAATAGATAAAATTGTAAGAATGAAGACTGAATGAAAGAGACTGTTGGAGTTGCTTCCTTCATCTTTTATATTGTTTCAATTTCATGTTTAAGATATAGAATAATTAAATAACAGTTGTGTTTTTGTTTTGGACTTTAAATTAAAAATAGATTCAAGACCTTAATATAAAACATTTTTCCCTTGATTTTAACTACAAAATAACAATTATGTACTATTTTAAAATGATATTATACTTGTATTTTGAATTTAAATACAAAATAAAATATATAATGAATTTAAAATGAGAAGGTTTTGTCTTGCCTTTTTTCTATGAGTTTTTAAAACCTGACTATGTCCCTGGAGTAGGCATAACATTTTATATCTTATTTTGTCATGATTTATATTCTGGTTCTTCCTATCCATGTCATTTATTGATAAAGCTTTGTATGCAAGTTTGAATTAATTTTCACATAATTTTGTTAATAATATGAATAGTTTGAACATATTTCTATGGTTTAATGAATCTTAGCTGTCACCAAACTTTGAATATTTGTTTCAGAATTATGATCCAAAATATTCAGAGATTATGATGTCTCCTGGAGATAGAGTAAGGCTAGAATTCATAATTTTGGGGTTTTATTTGATCTTGTGTATTTATTTATGATTAAGCAACAGGGAAAATTTGAACAAATCTTTTTGGCTTTTACTTTTTAATTTAATGATAAAATTGTTTCTGCAATTAATTAATGTATATTTCTAGGAAGAAGTTATCACTTTTTGTAGAAGAATCAAGTTCATTCGCCCACTCATTATATTCATTTTTTCTTTCCCTCTTAATATTTTCAATTTTTTTTTTTAGTTGTACAGTTTTTCTTTTTTCTCTTTCATATTCTGTTTTCTCACTGTATCATTATTATCTTTCTATGTTCATTTATTCAATTGTACTTCTTGCTCTTTTTCTTTCTTTTCTCCTACTCCTTACTCTTTTCTATAAACCTATTCACTCTTTCCTTTTCCTATCTCTTTCTTGTACATAAAAGGAGAGATTCTACTTTGCAAGTTTTCATATTATTGATGAAATTATTTGAAATGTGAGCTTGTCATCTTCAATACATTTGTAGCCACTTACTTGGATCACCCGGACAAGAAACCTCATAAACTCTATCCCTCATCCTCTTTCCATTTGCTGCTTGTGTTTTGGGCCATTTCACTGCTACCTGAAGCCAAACAGACGTTGCATCTGATGACAGCTGAGTTATTCAGCTGAGAAAATAATTCTATATTTCCTCCTCTAATATCCGCATTGCTGTCAGCTCTCTTTACCTTAAAACTTTACCAATGGCCGACTCTTTAAGTTTTCTTGCCATTGTTATTACGTGGGTCATTTAAGCAGCCTAATTCAAGAGATAGCAGGTGCTTGTATCTATTGGTATCAACATTTGTATGAAGTTCTTGAGCTCTTTTCTATTAAGATGAAATCTTAACTGACAGTTTAAAAATGCAACCCACATAAAATGACATTAAGAAAAGGTATAAACTTTAATTTGCATAACACACAAAGACAAATTTATTTTAGACTATAAGATTATAAATTTGCCAAATATTAATAAAATGTAATTTAACTTTTTGATGTTAACATTTTTTGACATTTTGAATGTAATATTTTAGAATAATAGAATAAATAATTCTGAAGAATTAGTTTAATTCTAAGTTGAAACTTTTGTGTACATTCCAATCATATTTCACAATTATTATCTAGTAACAAATTCAAAACTTAACTTTACCCGAGAGTCTAAATAATAAATAATCTGCTATGGTGATTTAACATTGTGGAAATTTTTTCATATTAAATAATATTCTTTTCTATTGATATTAAAGTTAAGCTATGGACAACATCTGCTTTAATTTTTTTTCCATGGAATGTAGATAGCCTTATATTTACTTCTGTAAAGCTAAAAACTTTGCTATTTTTTTACTGAACAAAATGTGCCCACCGTACAAGAAGTCAGATATCTTTTTTTAATATTTTATATTTTCAGTATTTATAGCTATGGGAATAGTCATTGCATTTTCTCTGAGAAAAGACAAAACAAAGAGGCAACATATATGGTTGGCCATTCCAAACTCCAAATTAGTCATTGAATGTTTACAATCATTTTCGTTTTGTATGGATAGAAATGAATCACTGCACCATGTGTGTGAGAGAGAGGGAGAGTGGGAGAGAGTTGTTGTGAGTGTTAATTTAACAAAACTCTTCCAGAGTGTATTAATGATCTGATCATTAGAAGTCTTTTTTATCAACCATTCTCTCTACATCAAAGAATATTGAATCTTATTTTCACACACACCCTCCCCACAAAAAAAATGTCAGTTTATAACTGACTCTAAACGTATACATGTATCCAACTGATTTCAATTTTTGTTATTTGTAATATTTTAATCATTTCCCTTTTAGGATGCTTCTATTTGTCATCGTTTCCATACTATGAGAGAAAAGCACCCGGAAAAGTTTAACAGCAGGTAAGACCATGAACTCTTATATATATATTAATTGCTATTTCTTTGGCTTAAAACTGTTCTCTACCTATGTGAAGCTAATCACACAGATATATCAGCATTTAAAAATATTTTAATAATTGGATTTGGCATTGTTACACAGTAAAATAATAACAAAAATGTTTAATATTCTGGTTTTTTTTTCATTTAAAACACCATGTTTCCATGTGTTATGAATTGAAGGAAATACTCATGAAATATTAGTAAATTTAAAGAAGCTGTTAGTGTATATTTGAATTTAATAAAATTGGTTTTTCATGTAATATGAATTATCAGAAACCAGTTATAAAAATGTTTATATTTCATCTATATGTATGGTAAAGTTTTTTTTTGATTGGTGATTACTAGTAAGATTGATCCACACTAAGTGTTCTATACTTCTGACTTTGTGCCAAAATTAAGCTACATAACTATTGTTTGGTGATTGTAATTAGTAGCAGAAGCCATTCTAGTACAGTATTATCATCTATATATTAATACTTGTGTTCCTTAAAAGTACAGCTATTATCATCTTGCAACATGCTCTAGTTAAAAATGAGACTATCAGAATCATCTAAGATGAAATGCAAAAATGTAAATCCTGATTATCTGGTGTTGCTTATCCGCCAAATTCTTATTTCTTGTGAGTGCCCAGTTAAATAATGGACCATTCCATTTTTATTCTAATGAAAGAAAGGGAAGAAAAAGGCCATGCTATAGAGAAAAAATATAATAGGAAAGGAAGGAAAAAAGAAAGAAAGAATGTAGGGGAGAGATAAAGAGAGGAGGTGAGCGTGAAGAAGCGATAACGCTAATCTGTTTCAATCAAACATAATGAAAAGAAGGAAAGAAAGAAAAAAAGAGTGAGAGAAAGTTAAATCAAGATTATTATACTTTTTACATACTGAACTATTTAGCAAGAGCTCTTAAGTAAACATATCAAATGTAATAATTAAATTATCATACTGTGGTATATACACAGGTACTGCTATTATTATTATTATCATCATCATTCTTATTAACTGCTTTTACAATTAATTCTGTGTCAAATCAATTGCTATAGATTCATTAGAATTAAAAGAATATATTAAGAAAAAAATGTACAGCTATTTGAAAGTTATGCTGATAAGTATTCATCACCCACCCACCCTCCAAAAAATTAAGATTGTATTTTTAAATTTCTGAATGCTTCATTATTAATCTTTTTCCTTATCTTTTTTTTTCTTCTTTTATCTTTCCAGAATTAAAAATAAAATGTGGTACTTTGAATTTGGTACCACTGAAACATTTGCTTCCACTTGCAAAAATCTTCATGAAACTATTGAAGTTCTTGTAAGTATTTATATTTTAAAAATATTTTGTCATCAAAACCAGAAATAGTTCATGTCTATTACTGAATAATTCAAGTAATCTATGAAGTAGTAAAGTTAATTAATTTTCCAAACTAACCCAAACCACTATAAGTTAAATATTGCATCTTGATTATTTACAATTAGACAGTTGTATTAGGTTTCATATTGTCAATGTTTTGTTGATTCAGATCAAGTTAGATCATAAATGTTTTTAAATGACAAATGTTTGACAGATTCTTAGAGACTGACTCTATTGATACCCTTTAATAAGACATTGATACTCTTTATCAATGTCTTAAAAAAGGAAATGTAATATTGTAAAAGTAACATAGAAGATAATTAAAGTGAAATAATTTTTTTGTTATACTTATAAATAAATAGTGTATAATAGGAGCATACAATATTGTCAGATATTTCTTTTCTTTGAATGTAATCTACTACGGCCTAGAAGCTCATAGAAGTTATTTCTTATTTTTTTTAAATGTACCAATAATTGGATTGACAACAGTGAACAGACAACAAGAAACAAAACATGTCTAAATGTGGTGGCTCTTCAAATTGAGTCTGAATCAGTTTCATTATATTAAAATCTCAGCATATATAAAATTGATATTTTTAAGTCATTATTATTATTTGAAGGATTTAACATGTAAGTCTATAAATGTATATTTTAATTAAACCAAATTTGTTCTTGTTCTTTAGTATCATGGATACTGTGGATGTCTTTAAATATATTTTTTATTATTGATTTTTGGTATTATTTGAGAAAAAAATAGATATACAATTACATGATATTTTTATTACAGTATATCATAATCATGTTTCTTCTCTGGTTTAAATAAAATCTCTTCATAACCTATTATATCTCCCCCAGAGGAAAAAAACAAAATAATTGCTGAAAGGATATCTGAAATATTTCAAGATTCCTAATAATTACAAAAATAACCAATATTAAAAGGTTTATTCAGTCATTTTGATTTCTTGGCTGAATATTTTTAGGATTTTAAACTTTGACTATGTGGCTTATGTTTTGGGTTTGTTTTTTTTATTTTCAGAGTGAAGGTTACTCATTAGAAATAAACAAGGGGACAGGCCTAGAAGGTATTGCAATGTTAAACATCCCAACCATCTATGGAGGTGCCAATTTGTGGGGTGAAAATGTAACCAAGAAGCAAAAGCAAAAACTTCTAAAGAGTGTTAAAAAGAAGAAAGACCAAAATCCATATCCACAAAGCAAGGTAGAACTTCAGGCTGCAATTTCAGGTATGAATTTATAATTCACTCAAATGAAACCAATACCCACAATAAGGATTGTTAGTTGTAAAGGAAATATTTCTTCTTACAAAATGAATTGAAGATTTCAGTGTTTTCTTAATTAGATAGCAGCTTTGTATTAAAAAAAAAAAAATCCAAAATTTAAAATTTTATTTTATGGTTATTATATTATCCCATTAGTATAAGCATTTAAACTAATTATTGAATATTAAATAGAATCACTGACTTGTCAAATGATTAATTGTCTGTTACATTGTATGTTTGTTTATCATTGTGAAATTTCTTTTAATAAAAAAACAACATCATTTCTTGTAGATATCGGAGATAAACTGTTTGAAGTTGCTGGGGTAGAGAACAGTCTTCATGCTGGTATGGTCAGTGGGAAAGTCAGATCGGGTAATCGTCTGGCACAAACAGGCCATCTGGTACTCAAGTAAGTTGGTTTTTGACTTTTGTTTTTTTCCTCATAATTATCAAGACAATTTTTATTTTTGTCAAAAAAATACAAATCTATTCCCAATCCTATTTTTTTCTTTTTCAGGACTACAAAACGTGTACCAATGCAAATTGATGGAGAACCTTGGGTACAGAATCCTTGCACAGTAAGTAAATGGGCTTATACTTTTGTTTTGCACTATAAGTATTTACTTTTTTCTTCTGGGGGTACATCAACCAGAGGTACACAAATACAGAGTAAATTCTATTATTATTATTATTATTATTATTGTTATTATTCAAGAAATTAAAAAGTAGCAAGATAATGTATTATTGGTATTTATTTCTATTGTGCAAAAAGTGACAACTTGGTTCTTACTGCTAGTGATTATAATTAATTCAATTTTGTTTACTCTCTTTAATGAAATAGGTTATTTCTCTAAAAGCAACAGTACCCTTCCCACAATTTTTAATGGCCATTTATATGAAAAATAAATTGAAATTTTTAGTATCTTGGGTAATTCATCTAAAGAAATATACATATATACAATTTTTTTGTAAATCTGGCCTATACAGCACATTTAATCTGTTTTATCCCTCATAGTTTCCTCCAAATGAAAATGAAAAAGAAATCAATAAAACTATTCTTGTTTTACATGTAAGATAAAATTGAAAACAATGACATTTTAACTGGTTTATTATTTATTTGCTTTATTTCAATTTTTAGATTACAATTAAACACAAAAACCAGGTGCCAATGCTAATGGGACCCAAGGAGAAAGCCGGTGGACTTCTCAAAATCTTCCGATGATATGAATAATGTTAAATGGTAAGACACTTGAAGTTTATTTGGCTTTAAGAAAGGCAAGAAAAAAAGAATATATTTTCATTAATACTAAATCCGTACATAAGAACTCAACAAAGCTAATGTTAAATTTCAGTCGAGAAAAGGGTAGTTTTTATTATATAATCAGGCTTTTCAATTGAAACAAAATTAGCCATTCGTGTATCTGACATTAAGTATTTTTCATTCAAATTTTTCTGTGCATTTTTTTTTTTTTCCTGAACGAACTATTAGAAAATATCTTCAAGCCATATTCAGTTTTATAAAGTATTTATTTATTCAACAGATTTGTATTTCTTTTGTGGTTATATTAGTCTCTTCTTCACAAAAAAGTGTGTTCTGCCTAAAAGGACTTAGTCTTATACCAACTGCTTATTGTGTTATATGTATGTAGAACAAAGCTGAGCTGACTGGATTCAAATCCTATAAGGAGTGGAACTTTTAAAATTTTTCAACTTCTTTTTATTGTCAGAAATTATTAAAAATTTAAGTAACTTACATAGTTTATAAAAGTGAAAAGTTATACTGATCAGTTAATATTAAATTTTACTTTGTTGATTAGCCCTTTTTTTCTATAACAAGTATTTATCAACATATTTTACCCAATTAACACTTTATAGATACCTGATGTTCACTGGCTTTGCCAGGCCAGGATATTGCCCAGTTTCCCATTTAGTATATAAAACATTATTAATAATATAAAAACTTTACCCATATTCAAAGTTTTCTATGTAAATCTTACCTAGGATTGTATTAAAATAAAGTACCACCACCACCACCACCACCACCACCACTGCTGATGTTGCTCAACCCTTATAACTAGAAATAATCAAAACAGAATTGTTAAATCAAATAATAATTTAAAAAAAAGAGGAACACATTTGAAATGTCCAATGTTGTGTCTGCATATTTTTAAAAAAATTCTAAATGTATTTCATTTTTTATTTCAGCACAGCATATTGGCCTTAGTAGGAAGAAGATCCTAGATGTTATAAACTACCATCCCTCTCTCCACTATGACCATTCAATAAAATCAACTCAGAGGATAAAGGGAGTCAAGAATGCAGAACCCACACTGGAACATAATATTGTTACTATTACAATGGCTACTTCTCTTCCTACTAATATTTCAGTTATTATTATTATTATTATTATTATTATTATTATCATCATCATCATCACTTTTTATCTATGTACCAGCCACCACTGACTAAATCTGTAACTTACATGCTACCACCACAAACACACCAATACAGACATTCCCTTCACTAGAATTCTGTTGTTCTTGTCATACACTACAGGATAGAGGCTGAGTAGAAAGCTCTGAATGAGTCTTGGGAGATGCTAATCTATCAGCAATAACCTAAATGGTTGTTGCTGTTGCTTATAGCT
The DNA here is from genome assembly GCA_023376005.1 of Doryteuthis pealeii. Lineage (NCBI taxonomy): Eukaryota > Metazoa > Mollusca > Cephalopoda > Myopsida > Loliginidae > Doryteuthis > Doryteuthis pealeii. The sequence goes on along the minus strand of CM042143.1, from coordinate 52,798,720 downwards.
TCCATCTTGATTCAGCCATTGACCAATTGTAACCTCAATATTTTCTGCCAGCCACTTCATAAATTTACTGCCTTCCTGCTTAACTTCTTTTTTTTTTCACATTTCTACCATATTCTATACAGTGTTTGAACAATTGTTTTAAATATCTAGAAAACAATGATAAAAAATAAATCTTAATAAATGTCACCCTTCCCCCTCCAACTTTTTTTGTTTTTTTAAATTTTATCTTCTTTTTATTTTTGGCTGTGCATTTTTCACTTGTTACATTTTCTTTTTCAATTTATGTGTTATTATTTCTTCCACTCTGCCATCATATCTGGTTTGATAAATAGATTATCCAAAAAGTTTAAATCCAAATATTCAAGGCAGCAGAGATGAATAGCAAAAAATAAATAAATAAATAAAAATTTAAAAAATGTAAAAAAAAAAAAAAGCTTTAAAATAAATAAAAAAAAACAACATATTATTATATCTCATATAACCTTTCTTCTCTGTTTTACATAATCCATAATCATATTTTTGTTCCAATGGGATCTGCTTTCATATGCTTGTTGTCCATCCAGAAGTTGAGAGGAACACAAGATATCTCCCATTGGTTCCATCCAAAAGATGGAAACCTATTGCAGACTGCATCACTCAGTAGACAGTAACTCTCAGCACTGCCAACACTACTTAATACACAATCACCATTATTATTAATAATTTTATTATTATTATTACTGTTGTTATGATTATTGCTCCATTATCTTTTTTTTATTTTTTATTTTTTTAGAATACTACAATAAACAAATAAAACAACATGGGACATGTGCTTCACTTTGTTGATAGCACTGTCCAATTGCACACTGTAGGCATGTCCATTGCTATGGCAGTCACAAAAAAAATCAAGTAATGACAGAACTATACATAAGTAATAATGCACATATTATGTATTGTTACAAATATCGTCTATATATTTACCTTTTTGGTAAGAAATTATTGAAATAATGTAGTTGTACAAATAAATTATAAAATTAAAAATATAGCAAAAAAATTTTTAAATGTGGTTTTTGTTATTTCTTTTTTTATTGTTTTTTTATTTTATATTTTTCTCCTCTCCCCACCCATTACTAAGCTTAATTTTTGTGTCTTCTTTAATAGTATTAAAACAAATTTTAAATTATACTAAGGCATAAACATTTCCCTCTGTTCAGTTTTAATAGTTTTCCAGTCACTCCCTTTTTAAATGCAGGTCATTACTAGTGACTGCCACCGGGCACCTACAAATGAACAACCTATCACTTTGTTACGCAGCAAGCATAAAAATTCAGATTTCATTGCCTTTCTCATTATTAGCTTATGCTTTTTTTTCCACCATCATCTTCCATATTTTAATTATGTGTTACTGGTGTGAACATAATTTTTTTTTTTTTTAAGTTTTTTTTTAAGTAAATTCAACAAATGAGACATTATCATTTTTGATGGGTGGCCAGATAAAAGTTTTTCAATTGTTTCTTTGTAACCAAGAAAACAAAACAAAGAATAAACAAAAACGTCTTTACACAAAAGCAATTACTTGAGAAATTCTAGATATTATTTTTCAAATCTATCTTGTACTTTTACTTCAAGTGGAAATTATTTTCATTTTTAAGCATCAATTTTTAAAATTATTTTTTTGTTATTTTTGTCAATTCAATTTTTTTTTCTATGCACTTGTCACACTAGTTTCTTTTCCTTTTTTCTTTATAGAATATAAATTACCAAGTGCTTCTTATTATTATGCCTATTTCTGTTCAATCCAGTATAAATAAAATGTTTGACATTACTGGAAGTTGTTGATCAACTAAATATGAAATTGAATATATATGACTGATAAAACAACAATATAAATGTTGTTTATCTTTAAAGGATACACTCTAAATTATACCATTATCAGGCATGTATTAAAAAAAATTCATTTTAGTTTGATGTCATTTGATACATATATATGAATACATACACACACACACACATACACGTGTATACTTATTTTTAATCTATACTTCTAAAATAACTTTTCTTGCAATGCTTAGCAAATTGCCATGAATACATCTAAGCATTTGGCTGAGTGGTAAAAAATGTTCTAAATATAAACTGAAATTTATTCCCCTCCCCTTTTTAAAAAAAATCTAGCTTGCATATTTTTTTGTTCTCTATGACCTCAATCATGTTGCAAGACTCGACACATTTCAGGTATTATTCAATGAAACCTAAATTTGGCATACTTGTATTGGTGTTCAATTCAGCATCTTTCTAATGTCAATTTTAAGAGATTTTTTTTCTCTCTGTATTTTTCAGAAAATCCAATCTCTGATCCTCTTTGCCACTCCCACACCAATTTGTTCTTTGTATGATCAGTGCTGCCATCTAGTAGACTATACTGAGGTTGTATTCCTTTGTAAACACTCAAAGGAGCTGACTTTATATGGTGCTGTCTGTTCAAGATTGAAAAAATCTGGACATTCCTCTGTTGTACTATTTTATGGAGTTAACCCAATCCTATTAAGTGTCTACATCCAAAATAGTCTGACAATGACCGAAACAATAAACAGTAAACAAAATAATCTTTATAAAAATTTAATCATTTATTTTAAACTTACAACAAATATGTAATCTACTTTTTATTTTTTCAGTTTGGTAATGCATGGATTTGTCTTCCATTTATTAAAGATACATAAAAAAAATTTAAAAAATTCTAAAGAAAAATTTCCCACCTCAACCCCAAAAAAAAGAGAAAAAAAGAGAATGTGGGATTGGGGGCTGAAAGATTTTCACAATGTGACTTTTTTCACAAGAATCATTCGAAATTGATTTTTTATCCTCTTCCACTTAGCCATTTTTCTTGACATTCCCCTCATTTTAATTTGATAATTTCAGGTTTCAGTCCCTATTCTAAACATTCAGAAATCGTAAATATATTTTTCTTGCATCGTTGCTTAATTTCTTTAAAGTTCAGCTTATTCTTGAAAATTATCTTGCTAACATTTTTCAATCTCTCAAGAATAAAAGATGAAATATAGAAAAGGTGGAGGGCAGTAATCCTAATTAATTATTATTTATTTGTTAAAAAGTATCACAATAGAGATTAAAAAGACACAATTCTTGTTCTCTCTCTCTCTCTCTCTCTCTCTCTCTCATAGAAGTGGTCACTCCACAAGTGAGGAGTTATTTTTGCAAAGCCTTTTATAATCAAATGGTTAGCTTGATTTCATTCTCTATGAGAAGTGATTTTTATTCTGTCATTGTTAAAAAGTGGACACATGACAATTCTACCAAAATGGTGTCCTTGGTTTTTATTTAATGTTTCAGATTCTGATTTTTCTTATGTAATTTTGTTTGTGTATGAGAAAATCTCCATTAGAGAAAAGAAAGAGAATGAGGAGGTTATATTACTGTCATTGACTAATGATGGAATAAAGCAATCATGAAATGACCTGACTGAAAGTAAAACTACTTCCTAGCTAGTTGTACAAAATGTGTAAATAGGGCAAACCTCAAAATTTGCAATTAGTATTTCTCTTCAAGTTGCTCTTATTTTGTTGGTTATCACATCTAAATGATACATATGGCAGTAGATTATGATTTCTTAGCAAGCAATTATTCTCAGTTGGTATCAGTAGCCTCTAAACTATCTTCATGATTCTGTTCATCACTTTCCCTTATTTTTATTAGTCGTCCTATAATACTTTAAATGGTGATGTTACAGATTTACTTAATTTTGCTTTTAAGATAGGTTTTCTTTTTATCATATTAATATTGTCACTTTTAACCTAAAAGTTAAAGAGAATAAAAAAAAACCTCATCCATATTGTGTTTAGTCTGTTCTATGAGGAACTCCAGATAAGCCCAATCCTTGTTATTATGTGGTAGGACTTTCGAAAGCAAGGGTGGATATAATACGAATCAAATATTATGCTAACTTTATATATAAAGGAGAACCTCTTTATAGATTACAAATTGGTATAAACTGGCAGAAAGTTTTACATGTGTGTGTGTGTGTATGTATGTACAAACAAATATACATATATATAAACTTTCAGAAATATTAAGGCAAAAATGCTATAAACATTTCAGAGGAAAATTTATTGCATTGTTTTACCTTTTGAGCAAATTCTGTATATCATTATTATTATTATTTTTTTTTTTTTTTTTTTTTTTTTTTTTTGTGCATGGGAAAAGGGTCAAGTGGTACAAATTTGTCTTAAAATATCGTGTTATTCCTTAAAGTTTTGTTGAATTAAAAAAAGAATCTTTAACTCTCTTAATCTGTCCCTAATAATAACTTAAAATGTTATGAATAATGACATTCAAACCATCAATGCAATTTATCTCAATTGTATGATTCATTGGAATATAGATACACAACAAAACGCAACAATAACAAAAACATGCTTAAATAATCAATAATTGTACACATCAATCAATAGGGATTGCACTATTTACAGTTATATATATATATATATATATATATATATATATATATATATATATATATATATATATAGGTTCCTTGGCCTATCTTTAAACTTGTTAATTATAAATATTGGTTGATTTGAGTTGAAGAATAGGCATGTGAATCTTTGTTTTTTTTCCCAACTGAGCATTGTGCCAGTTGATTCATTTACATGTCAAATGAATGTCTTTTGTGTTTTCATTTCAGTTCAGTAAATAAAAAAAAAAACGAATATTACCAACTGAACATTCAAAATTGTCTAAGGATAATAATCATTGGCCATTTAAAATTTTAGATTTAAATCAGAATGGACTGAAACTTAATTTTTTTTAATGCCCCACTTTTTTATTTATTTATTCATTTTTCAACATTTAATCTTCAGCAAGGCAACATTAATTCTTTATATGAGTGGGACTTTTTAAAAAGATATTTACTGTGTTGAAAAATAATTGTCATCTTTAACATTTTTTTAAAAAAGTCTTTTGGGTCTAGTATCTAAAACAAAATTTGTGAAACACTATACTGTTTAGCCACCAAAAATAAAGTAAAAAAAAACCTTGAACTAAAATATATCTGATACATGCAAGATCAACTGATGTGGGGGTTGGAAAAAACTTTTAAACAGTGCTATATAAGAAAGTATTTTCCTCTTTTCTTAATTTAAAAAACAAAGTTGATATAACTCTTGAAGTGGAACAGATTTGTTTGAGTATCAAATCTGACCATGTGATAGGGCTCAAATGTCATGCAGATGACACATGTGTGATTATCTTGTCACTGTGATTACACTTTTTGGAATATGGATGTGAATGGGAGTGAGAATGATCAACCAATTGATAAAATGCATATTTTAATTGTAGAAGCAGACAATTATTCTTCTATATATGCATCTTGTCATTTGGGGTTTTGTGTTTGTTTTAAATCTTATTGAGTGAATCTGCCTGTGATGAAGATTGGAATTCGTGCTCTTAGCACTTTTTTCTTTTGATCTAATGTCTCTGGAATTATATTTATTGTTATATTACTATTCTGTCTATTATTATTATAAGGATCTGTATATGAATGATTTTCATATTTTCTAATTTGAATATTTCATGTTAAAAAGACCAGTTTTCACCCTTAACTGAATTCTTTATTTTGTTAACCCATTGTTCCATGTGCTACATTTGTTAAAGATATACAAAAGAAAAAAGTGACAGGCTTTATGTGATATTTATACAACTGTTTGTAATTGCTTCATAAGTCTGTATCCCTTTTATATACCATAAAAAAATAAGTAAATTTCATTTGTGCATTATTATTACTCTTTGGAAAACACAATACCATCATGTGATTTCATTTGCATCTTTTAGTGAACAATTTTTCATTTATGCAAATTTGCAAAGATCAATGATACAATGATTTTTTTTTTAATCCAATAACAAATGTATATTTCTTTTTCAACAACCTGGTGTTATTTTTATTTTTTTCATGAACAGACTTACATCAAATCAAATGTCTGTCTGTCTACATTTGGAAGGCAATTTATTGAATTAACAAGATTCACCCTAGTCAATAAACTAGAATATTCTAATTCCAGACTTTTCTTGTGAATTCACAACTTCTCATGCTTAATGTATTTAGCATTTATTTATATATTTGATAGGTACCTGTACATTAAAAATAAAATAAAGTTGCTGCAAAATAATTATAATTATAAATATATAAGTTGTATTATGGTAAAAACTTTCAATCTATATTATTGTATTTGTTGCTTCATTCAGCTTCGTATTTAGTTTGTATTTAATGTTTTTTTTTGTTTTTTTTTTGTATTCTTAATAAAGCAACAGTGGCTGCCTCTGTATTTCCACTGCCTAAGACAAATTCAATGTATTGTTGTGTATTGTCTGTCTTCTTTTTTGGTTTCTCTGTAGCTTTTCTATGTTTTTCTATAAATACAATTTACAATTTTTTTATGTATACTAGTGAGCAAATATTCCTCATAAAATATTGCCAAAAAAAAAAAAAAAAAAAAAAAATATGGGTAAGTAAATTCCCAAGTGCTGAAGATATAAGTTATCTAATTTTCCTTTCAGTGTTTTGTCAATTTTTCTTCTTCACAGATTTATTCTATACTATCTTCTTTCAATCTCAATTTCTTTATCATCTTCTTTCCTGCTCCTATTTTATCTTTTTTGTTTGTTTCCCTGTCACCTCCTACTCTTCAGTCATTCTCCCCCCCCCCCCCGCCCTAACATTTTCTTCTCTTTCCATTTTTATTGGAAACAACAACATTCAGTGCCAGATATCATCATCAAAATACTTTATCCAAACACAGTTCAGTTTTTCTCAAAATCTCCTTCACTTAATAAAAGCCGAGAAACAACTTTTCACTTTTTTTTTCTTGTTTCTGCTTTATTTATTCATTTTTGCTTCCTCTTTCTAATATTCTATTCTCCTCTCATTAATTTTATGTGCCAATTCCTTCTGAAAAATCAAATGTCACTCTACAAGAATGGAACTTAATCAATGGCACTAAAAGTTATTTTAAAGAATTTTTTCTTTTCTTGGAACAAAAAAAACAAGAATCGTTTCATGAATTTAATGGAACTTTCTTTAAATTTTAACTTGTAATCCCCAATGATATGGCTTTTGTTATTGTTCCTTAAGATGCCTCCCCGGTGCCAACGTATCTAAAGCACATGGTAATCAATGGGTTATTATTATTATTATTATTATATTTTATGATTGCTTTAATTCTTGGAAAATACCAAACTAATTATTAATATTTTAATTATGTTCACAAATGATGCCTATATTAAATAAAAGAAAAACTAGAAATAATTGTATATAATTCTATAAATATATTCAAATATTGCAATTTTTTTTTTTTTTAACATTTTTAATTTTGAAATATATCAAGCTATATGTATTTTATAGAAGCATGTTGGTATTGTGATCATTGTTACTATGTTTAGATATGATAGTAAAATCTTTTTCTAACCTTTTAATCTGAAAGCTTGTGATTGTTTGGTGAACTCTAAGGCTTTATACATCTTCTTTTTTTCCTTTCAAATTATATATATATATATATATATATATATATATATATATATATATATATATATATAAATATTACTTGTCTTCTATCCTTTCTGTTTCCTTGTTATTTACAGCTAATACGTGGTCAGCAGCTTCAGCATTGTTGAACCCGAGCTAATAATTCTTTATGGTAGATTTAGTTTTTAACTTTCATCTATGACTAATGAAGGGCATAAGTGTAACTTGGAGACAGGCTTTGAATTCAACAAATTAAGCATTTTTGTCTCTATTATTCTATTTCTTTTAGTTGCTCTATTTTCAATTACTTAGATGTCATTTATACCTTTTCTCAATAATTTTTCTTTATATTTTTTAAACTCTAAAAACAAACAAAAAAACAATCAACAGCACGAGAGTAAAAATTATTGTCAATAATCAAAGAGTCCATGAGGCCTTTGTTGTGTTATACACAATTCCCAAATACTTTTTCCATTAGTAGATTTTCTCATTTAATGTCCAATTTATATTTATTTAATTCTATTAGAAAACAAAAACAAAGCAAAAAATCCTTATTTGCATTTTTTCCTAATAGAGCTAATTTAAAAAGGATACTTTTATATCAAAGTCCTGAAACTTTTCATGAAATTTAGCAATGCCTTTCTTAGATTCAACTTCTTGATTTTGAATGCTAAATTATTTCCAAAACCAAAACAAAGAAAACTCTTAACAACTTGCCTTCAGATCTTAAAATTAATATGAAATTTTTCAGTCTGGCTTCTCTTTATTTTGGTGATCTTCTTAGGATCAACCAACCATTTGGCTCCAATATAAAATATCTAAAAAGCAAATTAATTCAATGATTTAACATCTTTCTATCTCTTCCATTTAACCATATTGCTATTGCATTTCTGTTTGTTTTTTTTTGTATATATATATATATATATATATATATATATATATATATATATTATATACACGTTTTTAGTGTATTTTACTTTATCAATGTGTGTAAATAATTTTGTTTTTATTATTTGTGCTAACTGATTTTCTTTCAAACCAAAACAAAAAAACTTCACCAATACCTACTAACTTGTAAATGAATAATACCATCATTCAAATTGATTGAAAACATGTTTGGTATTTTCTTAAAATATAACAATCAATATCTATTTGAGCAAACATGTGCAATTTTTATCTTTATTTATTTTTTTTTCACCTTTTCTTTTAGGAGATGGTTCATAAGATCCTTGTACCAACTTTTATTTTTCTCTTTGGCTAAAACCTAGTTTTTAAAAAAACAACTCCAAGTTACAATATGGTTATATTTATTTATTTCCAAAGGCCTTTAAATGTCTGCTTTGTCTCAGTTTGTACTGGGGAAATATTTTTGTAAAAACAAAAAACAAACAAAAAAAATCAGGAAAAAAAAAAAGCAAGAAAGATGAGAAGATTGCCATAATTGATTCATAATTTCTCTTTCTTGGGTGAATTGACAAGTAAATAAAAATGTTAAAAAATGATCAATATTTAAGGAAAATCAACAAGAGGGATGAAGACAAGTATTACAAAAAAAATTAGAAAAATATCCATTTTAGCAGTAAAAGTGATAGTTTGGCATTTGCATTTAATTAAAAAAAAAGAAAGAAAAAAAAAAGAAGCCCAATGTTGAATGTTCTCAGGGATATGTGAAATTTTATTAAATCCAGATAAAGATTTGTTCTCTCTATTTCTCTCAGTAGCTCAACACTCAATTGCAATGTAGTGCCTTCCTACAAAGCAAATTTGGTGTTGGGTAATGCTGAGTCTTTCTACATTAGACTGCCTCTTTTTATATTTTCATGTTGCTATAAATTATAAATAACAGCAGACTAATTAATGTCAATCTATTAATTGTTAATTATTTCCACTGGCTCATCATTGGCTACAATTTGACCATTTAATAAATTCATGTCTTGCAATAAATGGTCATAAAGTGGCAATGAATGATTTCAATATATATATATATATATATATATATATATATATATATATATATAGGCATCTCCTTACCTTAAAATAAATTTGAAAAAAATAGTTAATAAACAAAAAATAAATAAAATCAAATGAACATTCTGACCGTAGAATTGCAAAGCCTTATGACTAAACTGGTTTTTATTTTATATTTTAAATCTGATTTCTGTATATATGAATGAAATTGAGAATTCTCTAGCTTTTCCTTGCTGTGTCCTGTGGGGATAAAAGTTGATCCAATTTTTTAACTCAGAGAACTTGGTTACTGTTCAAGGAGGATTGAGTACCCTAGTGTTATAGAATTCAAATTCTAAAATTGGTTACAGAAATCAACCTGGTTCTTTATAGTAGAACTTCCTTTTTGGAGTTTTGAAACTTTCCACCTAGAAATATAAAAACAGATCCCACTATTTGTAAAAACCTGTAGCAGCTGATATGCTCTTTCCAGTTGCTTTTACCATATCCAATGCCAATTGGTACAAAATAAACTGTTAGGATCTCCAGACAGTAATTCCTGCCAGCATTCTTACAGTGAACACTTTCACATCTGCTGACTTTAGAAGATCAGTGATTGAGCTGTTGGGCTCAAAAAGTGCATTATTTATACCTGAAATGTCTGCAATATTCGCCTTGAGCGACTGTCATATCAGCCACTATTGTTATTTTATTAAACCATTTTTTCTTTCCTTTTTTTTCTAAGACACTACCTATCTGTTAGTTCTTTTGCCAGACGGTTTTCACAGTAGACCCGTCCTAATAATCTGAAGCATCCTTGTAGCTTAGCTTGCCAATACCAGATGATTGGCACCTGCCTGGTAAATGTCCATTCCTTCAGATCCAGCAACTCTTTTTATCTTTTTTCATATATCTTATTGTTGGTATAGTCTATATTGAAAACAAACCACTATATCAGTTGTAGTCTTTAGATCTTATTTTAAAAACATGAAAATTTTAAAATTAAAAACATTGAAGAGTTTTTCATTGAATTTTTACATTTCATAAGTAAATTGTTTTTTCATTTCTCGATGTTATGTGTAGAGTTTTATTTTCTGTTGAAATGTTAACCCAGAGAATGACAGCTGATTGTCCAACCAATTATGGTGGGTGCTATTTCTTTGTCTGACCTGTGTTGCTTTATACTTCTGTTATAAGATCCATCATAAAAGAAAAAAAAAGTCTTCAGCAGTCACTCTGATATACACCCTGTCTGCTCTTTTGATTGAAAAGACTGACACTATTCCTGATTGATTTATGTAATAAATATGATTTATGTTTTTTCTGAGTTGTTTCTTTTCATCTCAAATTTGTTATTAAAACCTATTTTATTTCAGCTGAAATTCTATAAAAAAATGTTTTTAATTATTTTAATTGTATACTCTTTGAATTTTTACATAGTGCAACAGAATATTTTTGTGGCAAGGTGAGGGTTACATTGTTAACTAACTCTAGGCAATTCCAAATTAAAACAAACAGTAAAAAAAATTAAGTAAAAAAAGAATTCCAGATCATATGCAAGTGCATCTACATGTTTTATTAGGATTGATTTTTTAATTTTTTTAAAGATCCCCCTTAGTATTTATCAACCAGCCTATGAAGGAGAATTTAACATAAGATCAATTTTAGGCCCCTAATGCATGTGTGATTGAAGACAAAAATTGTTCTTTCTCATAAATATTTTCCTTTTTTGAGACATTAAGAATTGATTCTCTTTCCGTGCAATATGGAGGTGGAGATCTCCACCCCCAGCCCCAACTGGACTGAGTGAGATTTGATAAGATATCTCTCTATAATATGTTGAAACTTATTGTAACTGTTCTCAATTTGAACAATATTTCTTCATTCATATTGTTGCTGTTAAATTTAATTCTGATACTCTTCTTATAATTCACTAAATGTCCATCCATTCCACTCAGGCTCTGCCATTTCCAGTATAATTTGTTAGGGACGTACCTAAGAAACTACTTGTTATGCCAATAAAACAAGTAATCGCAAAGCAGTCATGATTTGCAAGAAAGGTAACTAAGTAAGATATTTGATATCATTTTCAAAACTCAAGAAAGCAACAGAAATAATAGGAAAGTTACATTATATTATTATATTTAATTTACTATTTATATTAATTGGTAGAAAGTATTTTAACTCACCATTTTTGTCAAATGTATCTACATTTACATAATTCATTAATTTATTTTTATTATATATTTTAAACTTTTATGCATTACTTTTACATATTTACCTTTATTATTTTCTCTTAAAACAATCTAAGAAGAAGAAATATTTTAATACCAAGATTTGTTCACAATCTAAGAAGCTTAATCATGTTTTATGCCATACATATCTCACTTTTTGAATCCTTAGCTAACCTATACATGAGCTCATAAAATTTTTTTTTAAAATATATGAAACATTCAAACTTTACTCTTTTGTACAGACCTGTTTGTTTAAAACTATTTCATCATTCCATTAAAAAATGTAAATGGTTTCCTTATCAGTATGTGATGTGATGTAGCCAAACGAGAAATATTAGGTTTACAGTGTATGATAAAATAACACTCTGGCCAAAATATCAGGCTTATTCATTCAAATGGTTAAAAGTAATAGTTGAAACTATTTCAAAGTAAACCACTTTTAAAACCACTTTCTTCTAACAAAACCCCTTTACTTAGATTAAACAATCTTTAATTAATTTAGATTTTTTAAAATCTCTTTTGTATAGTCCTATTATATATAGTAGAATGTGTGCCACATAACCAATTGAGGCAGTCTACTACAAGGATAAAAAGTTGAGTTTATTTACTATTTTATGAAGAAAGTGCAGCAATGAGGAATTATCATACTGAAAAGATGAATTAACAACAAACTAACATAAGAGCCATACACAGCCTTATTTAATCAAGAGTAGTTTCTGATGTTTTGATAAAGAAATTTCTAACTCACATTCAATTGTTAATCTATCATCAAATTTCTAACCTGTTTGTTTATAGATGTCATTTATGCTTTCCCTGTATCATAAAGGTAAAGTTTATTGGCAATAAAATTTCCACTTTGATGCAAAGTCAATATGGAATCATCGATTATATATTAATACTCATGTTCCTTAATTGTATGACTGTTATCTTGCAACACCATCTGGTTAAAAATGAGACCATCCAAATTATCCAAGATGAAATGCAAAAATGTAAATTCTGATTATCTGCCGAATTCTTATTTCTTATGAGTGTCATCACCTCAACTAAATAATGGACCATTCCATTTTTATTATAAAGAAAAAAGGGGAGAAAAAGGACATACTACACAGAAAAATTATAATAAAGAAAGAAAGAGAGTAGAGGAAAGATAGAAAGAGGAGTGAGCATGCAGGAGCGATAAGCTAATCTGTTTCAATTGAACATGATGAAAAGAAGGAAAGAAAGAAAGAAAAAAAAGTGAAAGTTAAATCAATAAATTTAAATGTAAATATACTTTTTACATATTGAACTATTTAGCAATAGCTCTTAAGTAAACATATCAATTATCATACTGTGGTATATCCACAGGTCCTGCTAGTAGATTAATAAATGTTTTTAAAATTTTGTCATTTCTGTTTTAATACATTCATCATTCACAGATCCAGAAACGAATTGGGAGATGGAACATTGAAAACAAAAAGCATTCATCATAATGAAGTATTTCCTCTGATCCTTTTACCAAAATGTTTTCAGATTCAATTATAAGCAAAGTTAAGTTATCTTAAAATTGTTAATTATTGGTTTTTACCTGTTTTTATAGCTCAAAAGATATTAAATGATAAGTACAAATTTCTTAAAAATTGAAATTTTCAATAGGCTTTATAAAGTCATGCATTAAAAAATGCTATGAAAATTTGCATCAAATATTCCTTAGTATGTTTGGAGAAGTTTAATTTCTGGCCAATCAGGGATCATATACCTTGGTAGTAATATCTTATCTACTGAAAGTGATGTCGGCATATTCATAGGCAAAGCATGGACCATTATTGATAGGTTATTGATCATATGGAAATCTGATCTCTGATAAAATAAAATGGGAATCTTCCATGCTGTAAATGTATTAGTACTATTGTATGGCTGCACCAATTGGACTCTAACAGAATGTTTGGAAAAAATCTAGATGTGAACTACACAAGGATATTACATATTGTTTTTAACAAATACTGAAAGCAACACCCTAAAAAAACAGCAGCTGTACAACTTACCTCTCATCTCAGAAACCATTTAAGTAAGACAAACAAGACATTGTGAGAAGTAAGGGGGTATTCATAAGTGACATTCTTCTATGGACAAACCAGTATCAGCCAGTCAGCAAAAACTTACATTAACTCTATTTGTCTGAACTTTTGAGATGAGGCTTGATAATTTGTATTATTTGGATTTTTTTAACTATTGTCCTCATCTTTATTGTTATATACACAACATTTTGGCTAATGTGCCTCATCTAAAAAATTCAGACAAATATTATCTAATTGGTATGGACCTTATATAATCAAACAATGGAAAGTACTAGAAAAGCTTAATCAAAAACTGGAACAAGTGACAAACCACTTCACATTCCTACACAGATGCCAGGATCTCAAACTAGTTCCACCATACTTAACATTAAAATTACCAGTCAATTCCAGAAGAGCACAAAGGATTGCAAAAAGAGTAGGGCACGAGCTGGTTCAAGATTGAATACAGATTAACCGCTGGCAGAAACATCAATTACAGTCTGAAATCTCAAGCAAGTTTGTCTCATTATGTTGGAAGACACATCGGCCAAAATGTTGTATATATAACAATAAAGATGAAGATAATAGTCCAAAAAAAAAATCAAAATAATACATCAACTCTGTATGGATACTGATGCCATTTAGAGCACTTACCAAGAGTGATGGCTGATAGGGACGGATGGCAAGAGAGTGTCAAGGGAATTTGTGCTATCAGCATAACATGATGAAGTCCAGCAAAAGTAACAAACACTTTATACAAATGTGACTGAGAGAAAATGGTTGGATAACAAGATTGTATGCGTAATAAACAGCTAAGAGACTTTTCAAAACTTTTTGAAGATACAGAACAAATTTGACCAATAAAGCAGAAAGGATACTGATGACTTAGCACACTTCCATTTTTTTCCCTCACTTTTTTTACTTCATTTGCATGTCTTAAGTAAACTATCCCTTTCTGCTGGACAAGAAGAGGTATATATTTACCCAACCCCTCCACCACAGGCAGGATGTGACACAAGGTCAATTTTTAAGTGGAGTACTGCTGGTTGAATTCAGAATTTCCCTTCTCTTATACTGATCAACTTAACATAACTGGAAATGGAAAGAAGAGATGGGTTCATGCCTTTTGTAAGGGCATTAGCCTGAAGTGAAATGCAAACAACCTCATCCAGGATTTGAACTCAGATTGCTGGTTCCATTTCTTATGATGATAACCATTTTTATAAGAGCACCCCCCCCCCTCCCGGACAAAAATGAATAAATGTGTACATGGCTGAGAATTTGACCATTTTCAGCTACTGAGATACTATCATCTTTTTGTTAAGCATTTTTTTACTTGTTATTTTAGTTCAATAATGCATGTTATATGAAATCGGGGTGGGGGGTGGTGTGGTTCAAAGATTAAGGACTGGACAGGTATTTGCCTCATACCCCACTTGTATGGGCTGAAATTAAGTACCGGACATGTATGCCAAAAAGTGGGGATCCCTTAAGGAAAAATTGTGATATTGTAAAAAGTATCCGGTACCTCTAAAGGAGGGAGGTCATTTCTAAAATGAGTTAACCAAGTGAATATCCGGTACTATTAGTATTTTTGTAATTTAACCATTGTAGTTCCTTTAGACAATAGCAAAACAAAAAAATATTCTAATTATTATTCTGATAACTCCATTGCAGTTTATTAGATTTCCATATGCCACAGGTGAATGTGCTGTCTATCTTTATTAAATTATAAAATGACTTGATTAGTTAAGTTAAAAGTTAAAGATAATAGAAATCATGACATGACATGCATTAAAAAAAATTGAAATAGTTTATTATAAATTATTTTAATTTATTATCTATATATATATATGAATGAATTATTTATACTACATCTATATCAATCAAAAATGGAGATAAGGTTTCAATTTGTCTGTAACCGAAACTACTGCTTACATCACATTACCCAAAATCGTCAATACATAGAATAAATATACTCAAAATTTGAGCATGCAGACGGCTCTCACTGTCTTTTAAAACAAGTTTTAATAAATACGTGCCCATTATTATACATATATAAAGTTTGTTTTATTTTAATATATATCTAAAGTTATCAGAACTAAGTTTCCATTTCAAATTGTTTTTTTTGTTTTTTTTATTCCTTTAATAAATTTGATGATTTTACTTACTTATGGAACAAGGGCAGTTGGTATGTATGTATGCATGTATGTATGTATGTATGTCCAGATGAAACTACAAAAATAAAACAATTAACAACAAAGTAAATATATATATATACATTAAATATCACCGGTTCTTGCTTTTTGTGCAAAAAAAGAGTTGATTTATCAATGAATGAATTTTATAATGCATTAGTTATTTCATTTAAAGATTTTCTGATTTTTTTCATATCACTTAATTTCGACCTTCCTTATTTTGGTAATGCAAAATATCAGTGGGGTTATATAATTTTGAAACTAATTACAGTATGAATAAAAGGTGTGAATAGGAGAAAACTTTTTTAAAGGAGCGCCTCTGGTAAAAAGAATAAGTACCGAAAATCTGAAAATTAAATGTTAAAAAAATCATTAAAGAATTTGGTGATTTTTTTTTTACTCTGTTGTTAATATACATAATTGCCGTTTAGATTATCAGTGAAAAAATTATACATCGATATCTGTTCTGTTTAAAACTTTTCAATTTAGGTTTCCCCAAAAATTATTAAATAACAATACAAAAATATGCTTCGTGTGTTGATAAAGTATTGTTTTCTGATGGGAAAAAATACTGTTCAAGCAAAGCAATGGCTTAATAAGTGTTATTCGGACTCTGCTCCATCGGAAACAACGGTTAAGAGGTGGTATTCTTGACTTTAAACATGGTCGTACAGACACAAATGATGCTGAATGCTCAGGTCGACCAAATTTGGCAGTTGTCCTGCCCCCCCCCCCAAAAAAAAACAAACTCCACAAACTCATTTTGGCCGATCATAAATTGAAGTTGCATGAGATAGCAGAGGAGTTGAAGATATCAGATGGCAGTGTGTATTCACCATTTTACATGAAAATTTGTCAATGAGAAAGCTGTGTTCAAAGTGGGTGCCGCGTTTGCTCTCAGTCGATCAAAAACAACAATGTGTCGACGATTCAGGGTGTTGTTTGCAACTATTTCAACGCAACAAAAAGGAGTTTTTGTGTAAATATGTAACAATGGATGAAATATGGATCCACCACTTCACTCCGGAGTGAAATCGGCAGTCAGCTGAGAGAACAGCAGCAGGTGAAAGCCGACCAAAGACGCAAAGATCAGCAGGCAAGGTTTTGGCCTTCGTATTTTGGGATGCGCAAGGTATTTTGTTCATCGATTACCTTGAGAAAGGAAGAACCATCAATAGCATATATTATATAGCATTATTAGTGCGTTTGAAGGAAGAAATCACAACAACAAAAAAATGGCCACAAATGAAAAAGAAAAAAGTGCACCATGTCACAAGTCGATCACAACGATGGCAAAACTACATGAATTGCACTTCGAATTGCTTCCGCACCCACCCTTTTCTCTAGATCTAGCCCCCAGTGACTACTGGCTGTTTGCATGCAGACCTCAAAAGAATGTTCCAGGGAAAGAGATTTGGATCCAATGAAGAAGTGATATCGGAAACAGGTGTATTTTGAGGCCAAAGACAAATCGTTCTACAAAAAAGTTATTAATTGTTAGAGAAACATTGAAATCAGTCTAGAAGGAGACTATGTTGAATTTTGCCTAAAAATTGTTGTTTTATTAGTTAGGCCCGTGACTTATTGAGTGATGTGTTACATAGTGTATTTAATTTTTTTGTTATTGATTTCTAAGAAAAAACTTTTTCAAAAGTTTTAAATGCTGATAAGAGGGATTGTTTAGAGCGCTGCATAAATCTTCACTTAGTCATTTATGGGGCAAATTTAATTGTTTAAAATGTATTAAAGATGAATTACATATGTAATATTATTTGTCTTTTTTTTCTTTTTTTACTGGTGCTCATTATGTTACTACTTTTCGACTAAAACAAAATTTGACCTTAAATTCAATTAATTTTAATTCGTTTTTAAAATGAAAATGAGCGCACATTTGGTGGTAGCTAATTTATATTCAAAGATATTTTAAAATTAAAATATACATAGAAATAACATTGAAATTCTACTTAAAATGTTCAACATTTGTAAATTTCAAAAGTAAATAAATCAATACACCAGGGTTTTTAGCCACTTCTAGTTTTTATATAATGGAAGAAAATAATTTTAATATAAAATGTTTTCTTCAATTCTTCCTTTTTTTAATGATTGAAATTTTATAAAAATTGATTAAAACATTCATTAGTTATTATATTTGAATTTTTTAATAACCAAGAAAGTGGCATTTGAAGATAATTGTTCAGATGAAATGATAAAGATTATTAACCTTTTTCGAAATATTCTTTAAGATTAAAAATATTTACAAAGGAAAAGAAAAAACAACTTAATTATTCCTTTTACAGGTGGTAGTTGACAACAGAAAGTGATGTTTCTCTATCTCATTGTATGGATGTCCAAATGGATATAAAATTGTCACCATCAGATAATTATCTGATGGTAACAATTGTTTTTCATTTTTAGTTTAAATTTTAGTTTAGATAATTATAATTATCTAAACTGGTTTAAACCAGTCGAGAGATATCTTAACATTAATACATACTGACAAGGTGTGGTTATTGTCTAAAAAGAAATGATTTGGTTATTGAATAACAAAGCCTCCATACAAACTATATTCATACATTCTTATTAAAAAAAAAGATTCTATTAATATTTCATAGGGTAAAGATTTATGATGAATTTCATTATCTCTTCATTAGGTACCAACAATTTGCCCAATTAAATTTACCCCCCCCCCCTATATTTAACACAATGAAACTTGCATAAAGGTTAATATTATCTTGAATTTGTTTTGTCCATACAAAAGTAGAAACATTAAAAAATAAAAACTCCTGATGATTTTTTTTTTAAATTCAGCTTACGGAAATAATGAAAAATATGAACGAAAACAATGTTTACATTTTCGCACCGTTAAATCAATTGAAATTTAACATAGCCAAAAACAAGTTACGACTAGAGGCCTTTTTTAAAAATTCTATAAAAAATCAATTAATAGTACGATTTTCACGAAAATTTCCATAATCACTTACCTTTTGATTAAAATATGTTTGAAACAGGCTTTCTTAAAATATATTTTGGGAAATATTTTATTTTATAAAATATGAAAAAATAAAACCACAAAAAACGATTTTTTTCTATAAAGATAAGAGTCTGAATAATTATATCAGAAGATTTTTATAAGTTTCTATACGGGAGTTTTTTTTTTTTAGTAAAAGAACCAAGAATACAGAATTATGCTAAAAAAAATATCAATAAAGAAACTGACCCTGTTGGAAAAAACGACTGTTTTACTTATTTTTCAAGATAACGGTGAGTAATTTTCCCCTAATGATCTTTGAATCAACTGTTTTTCTTTGTAACAATAGACCTAAATTGATCACGTGACGTATTTTGGTGGTGCCTACTCTTCATTATTAAAATAAAGTTTTAATTGCAAAAATATTTCTAGTCTGATCAACGACAAAAAGAATAAAATAAATTTGGAAATATTTCTTATTAAAAATTCAGTTGAATGTTTTCCAAATCTCTATAAAAAATTAAAAAAATGCGTGAATGTTTTTTTTTTTTAGATAATTAATTCTAAACAATTTTTAGTGTGTACAAAATTTGTTTTCATCTGAGTCTCATCAGAGCATTACCACACAAAAAGAACTACGATAGAGAACGCAAGAAAGTTATAAGGAGGGGAATTATTTGCGATTATTCAGGATCAGGTAGCCTGGATCAGGATCACTGGAATCGCCGTTGGTATACAATTCTCGTAATTAATTCCATGATTCAATAAATAAACAAAAAAAAATGGGGGAGGGGGAGGGAATAATTTTAGTATATTTTTCAATTTAAAATTTCCTGATTTAGATCCAAATTTCAACAGCACCAAATTTGTTTCTGGTTTTGGACCATATTACCTTTAAGCACCCCTTTTTGGTCTCGATTAAGAAAGGACATGTTTTTCATGTTAGGGGTTAATTTTATAATCTTTTAAAAATCTAAAAATTGTCTGTTAAAACAACCGGATATTGACGGTGTAAATGAAAAACATGTCCTTTCTCAATCGAGATCAAAAAGGGGTGCCTAAAGGTAATATGGTCCCTCGTTTTATTACCTTTAGTACTAAAATGTGGAGTTGGGCACCTCAATGATGTAATGATTATCAAACTAGACTATCAGAACGTTGATAGTGAATTCGATTCTCACCAAGTGCCCTATGCATCTGGCCTAATGTTAAACTCAGCTAAGTTTAGTAAATGACAATTAAAATGACCATTAAATCTCTTTTTAATGGGATTTGAAAAAAAGATGTCTTTCTTCTCTGATTCTTAAATTCCAAAAATAGTAACCTTTTCTGTTTAGCTCAGTCGGTAGAGTATCCGCCTAGGTTCCGGGTTCGATACCAGCCCTCGCCGACTCGTCACAAGTAGCACAGCTTGGATATGTACGATAAACTAGGAAGCTGATGGTAGGTGCGGTGTTCCATCTCAGACTCGAAAACAATTTCCCTTGTCTAGCGCTAGTGAAAAGGGGATAGACTCCCTCGCTATGTGGCTGGTAAAGGCAATAGACCACTCCACCGACTTACTTTTTTCTTTTCTTTTTGATACAACAAATTTCTTAAGATCAGTAATTCAAATTCTTTCTTTTGAATTTTTTTTTTAAACTGAAAACAATTTTTCAAACACAAATATCTGTTTGTATCTATCTCACTTATCATGTCCAACTTTTATTGCATGGTAACGGAAAAGTTAGATAATTTTTGACATTCCTGAAATGAATTGAAAAGAAAAGACAGAAAAACAAAAGAGAGAGAGAGAGAGAGAGAGAGAGAGAGAGAGAGAGAGAGAGAGAGAGAGAGAGAGAGAGAGAGAGTCTATCAGTGTCTCTAAAAAATATTTAAAGATTCTTCACAAGGAATCCGATTATTTGATAAAACTGATATCTTAAAAGTTTTACTTGGTAATTGATTTCCTAATCCTATTGAAAATGTCTTTTTTAGTTTTCTGGTAGGTTATAATAATAAAATTATAATGTCAACATTAATTAAAGTTGGTCTGTTTGTTGATTATTACTGTCAGCTACCAATAACCTTACTTCAAATAAATAATACATATATGAGAATAGCATTAAAATCTGTGTGAAAGGTACGAACTAAAAAAAACTTTTCTAAACAATTATCAACAGACATTCACTTTCTGTTTATAATTTTGCATAATAGTTTTTTTTATTTTTTTATTCTAAATGATTTGTACAATAAAAATCTCTTGTTTTATTTGTAAAACTAGCAGGACATGTGGATATACTACAGTATGATAATTTAATAATTACAATATTTGATATGTTTTCTTAAGAGTTATTGCTAAATATTTCAATATGTAAAAACTATAATAATCTTGATTTAATTCTATCTTTTTTTTTCTTTCTTTTCATCTTTTCATTATGTTCGATTGAAACAGATTAGCATTAACACTTTTGTGTGCTCAATCTTTCTCCTACTCTTTCTTATATTTTTTCTATGTCGCATGTCCTTTTTCTTCCCTTCCTTTCTTTCTAATAAAAACGGAATGGTCCATTATTTAGCTGAGGTGACATCACTCATAAGAAATAAGAATTCGGCGGATAAACAACACCAGATAATTAGGATTTACATTTTTGCATTTCATCTTGGACGATTTGGATGGTCTCATTTTTAACCAGAGGGTGTTGCAAGATGATGACGGTCGTACAATTAAGGAACACAAGTATTAATATATAGATTGGCTAAAAATCTATACAATTTGTATCACTAACTTTTCTTAAGATATAGTTTTTTTTATATATTGATGTGACGGAATGTGGAAAGTAGAAAATATTCTGATATGATTGATGAACTTAAAATGTAATTGGACAAATTTTGAATGAAACAAAAATATTATTAAACAATTATCAACAGATGAGGCAGAACCTGAACAGGATTTATTATTTATACTTCTGTATAAAGACTAGGTACCACCAATTTTCCCTGTGAAATTTACCCCCCCCCCCATATTTAACACAATGAAACTTGCATAAAGGTTGATATTATCTTGAAAACTTTTTGTCCATTCGAAAGAAACGTTAAACAAATTCATGATGATTTAAAAAATTTTTTTTCAGCTAACGGAAATAATGAAAATTATAAACGAAAAACAATGTTTACATTTTTGCACCCTTAAATCAATTGAAATTTAACGTAGCCAGAAACAAGTTATGACGCGAGCCTTTTTTAAAAATTCTATGAAAAACCAATTAATGGTCTGATTTTCACGAAAATTTCCATATTTACATACCTTTGGATAAAAATATGTCTGAAATAGTTTTTTCCAAAAATGTATTAGGGGAAATATTTTTTTACCACCACCATTATTTTATTTTATGAAATATGAAAAAATGAACCGACAAAAACGATTTTTACTTTTTTTCTATAAAGATAAGAGTCTGAATAATCATATCAGAAGATTCTTATAAGTCTCAATGCCAGATTTTTTTTTTAGTAAAAGAACCATGAATACAGAATTCAGCTAAGAATATATCCATAAAAAAAATTGACTATGTTGTAAAAAAAAAATGGACTGTTTTACTTATTTTTCAAGATAACGGTGAGTAATTTTTCCCCAGTCGGATAATTTGATTATTTCTTTTTGCGAGATTTTTTTTAAAAAGTTAAAAAATATTTACGTTTCTTCCTTCAATATGGCCTAAACTGATCACGTGACGTATTTTGGTGATACCTAGAAAAAACACATTGGAGACGCGTGATGTAATGGTTAGTCGTAGAAAACGGACTCGTAGACCCGAGGTAAAATCCTGAACGAGGCTGTTTGCATTTCACATAGCGCTAATACCCTTTGGAAATGTATGAATCCAACTATTCTCCCTCCAGTTATAGGTAAATAGTAGGGCAGACTGGGCTCATTAACCTTGGATAGGTAACTGGTCTAGGAGAAGCAAAACTGAATTCAAACCTGTTAAACTCTGCTGAAGAAATTGACCTTGTGTCACATCCTACTCGCACGGAGGAGTTGGTTATATATATATATATATATATATATATAATATATATATATATATATATATATATTTGTAAGCATTTACATAGCAAAAGAAAAACTTGTATACTTATTTTTTATCTTCATTTACAAATTTTTATTGTGTGTGTGTTTAAATATATATATATATATATATATATATATATATATATAATTTGGGAAGAAATCACAAAATTCCTAAGATGTAGTTTTGCGACCCTTAAAGGTAGATTGAGATCTCAGAATAATAATTAACTCCCTTGCCTGAAGCAAATTCACCTAAAATGGCTGATGTCATTACAACACACATTTTCATCGTTCCCCATCAAAATGTCCCTTTCAGAACAACACACGCTCCTCTGCTTGACTTGAAGACGATCAATACATCACAAATTTAGGGACAATCATAATATTTCCTCATAGTACACAATACTTTTTCCCCCCTTAGAGATTTTGGTTATTTTATTTTTATCTATTTGTATTCCATCATCCCTACCCCCTCCCCGTGTGTCATCGTTGGTCTCCGAATCTCTCTCTCTCTCTCTCTCTCTCCCTAATCTTTCCTACAAAAAAAAAAATTGGAAAAGGCACTGACATGAGGCCAGAACATGAACAAATCCTTGGTTAAGATGGAAATTTTAACTGGCTTGGGTGGTCAACGCAAAACACACACACATATATATAACATAATAATGGAGATTCGGTGCCTATCTAACAGAAACTAGGTCACTGCTTACGTCACAATACCCTCAGGAATTGCGTAAGTTTATTAATGAGTATTTAATTTATAGTCGAAATCATTAATATATAGAATAAAAAAGAACCCTCCATTATATATACTTACAAATCAAGTTTGCAACATTAAACGGTCCACATTGTTTGTTAAAACAAGTTTTAATAAATACATACCCGGTATCATTGATTTATATATAGTTTGTTTTATTTTAATATGTTTTAAAAGCCATCTAATGTATAGAGTTTTCCGAGAAAATTATTTACAAACAAGAAATAGTCACATAATCTTATTCTACATTAAATTTGAAGATGTTTGTGTATTTAACTGTATCCAGTTTAGGTTTACGCATGTACGCTTTTCATTGCGAGTTTAAATTTAAAACAGTTTCACCAATGATTCTTACCTCTCTGCTTAATTTAAACTCAGTAACAAAAAAATATACTTGTAAGTAAATTTTTGTTATCAAAATATTATTTAGTAAATTACAAACATAAAAGATATGTAGGTCGAAGTGTTTTTTTATGACTGGAAAAACTAATTCTTAATTTTTCTGAATAGAGAAAATTGGGAAAAATATAATTTTCAAGTTTATTTTCCTATTTTATACATAAAATAGAGCCAGATTCTAACAGAAAAAGAAAAACAGGTTTAGGTATACATAATTATGATTTGAATTGTGTTAAAGCCGTTTTATTAACTTCATCGGCAATGAAATGCTTTATTACTGCCGAGAAAATACATTTTTTTTTGATGTTATAAACAAGCATATAGTTGCAAAAGAAAACAGACGATACGATTGTAGGTATGTTCATTTTCTCGCGGATTCTACTAAGGGGTATCACAGGAAAATCATCTAAAATAAATTAACTATCCGATTTAAATAAAACTTTCGGTATATGAAGTAATAAAAGACGAACTTTTATTGTAAATAAATGTTTACTAAATTGAAAAGGCTAATAATTTTTTTTCGTTGGTTTTTGTTTCGCACATTGATCCCCAGTACAAATATCTTGGTATTTTTTTTCTGTATGAAAATAAATTTTACATTTTTGGAAAGATAATTCAATGACGGAACATATGTAAAAAAAATAAATAAATCGATACTAGACCAACTTTGATAATAGGGCGTCTTAAACCTTGAAACTTAAGTCTCGTAGAAAAAAATATGTTGTTTTTTTTCTAAATTGTTAGATTATTTTCTAAGGAATTTTATATTAAAAGTTCCTGTTGTCTACTTTTTTAGGGATTTTTTTAAATTTATAAAATGTAAAAGAAATACTTTTGTTTAGTGTATAGCAAAATCGTATTTATTTGATTAAAGAAAATATTATATATACAATATTTAGCTAAAAATAATGATATAATATAGTACAGTCTTTATAAAAAAATTTTTTTTAAATAATGTTTGAATTAAAAATTGTCGTCATTTTTTATTAACGGATGTATGTAGGGAACATAATATTCTATTCCCCACCCTTTTTTTAACTGTTGTTGCTGCTGCTGCTGTGAATAATTTCAAATAAGTTCAAATCCGTGACACCTGTAGAGCTCAAACAGTGTTTGTTTGAAGAAATTAATTATTTTTGAAATCAACAATAAAAGGAATTTAAAAAATCATAATGTGTATAATCATCCATAGAAAATTAGTCCGGTCTAATTGTTTGCGTCAAGATGCGATAACTATGTCAACAAAGATTAAGAATTTACGTCGATTTAATTTAATATGCCAACATTTTGATTATATGCAACTGAAATTTCTTTTTTTTCTTTTTTTTTAACCCATAAACTTAGAATTGTTCTTTATATTAAACGTAAAAGAAAACATTAAAAAGTTAATTTTCCATTTTTTATTGACGTTTTAAAATATTTTTTTAACAATTTGCGCGCATTTCGAAAATGCGTGTTTTCAGTATACCTATAGGATTGGGATTTCGTTTATTTTATATAAACAAAAGTTGGTAGCTTTAGAAATGATACAAACTTTCTTCTTCCACTTGGTTGGGAGGCGAATGGAAGTAAGTCAGTCCTTGGCCGGGTGTCTTGGCAGTAAGTGATGTGGTGATGCGGTTTGGGTTGATCGGCTGTAAGCGATCTATGATCATGTCCGAAATGTGATTCATGAAGATTTTCATAGTACCAATTTCGGTGTCAACTGCTGTTCGTGATTTTTGGTTGATCGTTTTAAAGCCGTGTTTGGGATCGAAATTGGCTCTGAAAAGCTTGGGGGAGGAGTTTATGATTGGTTGAAAAAGGGACTTTTTAATCGTCTGTTAATCTAGTTTTTTTAACCGGAAGCTGCATGTAGCCTAAATGCGCAGAGGTATGTTTTATTCATTATGTTTGTAGCTACTGTCGTGTCAACATCCGATGTTACATTTCTTCAACTAAATATATGTTGTTGGATTCTCTTCCCGAACGTTTTAATTTGTTGTGCTAGTGAATTGGTGTATCGAGTTTATGGGGTAGTAAGAGGTTTTGGGTTTTACGGTTTAAAGGCGGGCAGTGGTTATTTTAGATGAGTGTTCTTAGGGTTTTGCTCTTAATCCCATCTAATTTGGTGGTCGCGCTGGAAAGGAGGAATTTAAGGAACGAAAAGAAAGAGACAAGGCAGAACGTGGTTTTATCACTTAGGCTTTATTCATGCATGTGGCAAGGGAATATCATTTTTGGCGGGGGGGGGTTGGGGTCAGAAGTGGGTCATTTGTCTCGCACATGCGTGGAGGGTTCTTCCGGTGAAGGCTCATGGGAGTTTGTTATTTTATTATTTTTTAAATTTTAATTTCATTTTAATCGCCACAAGTTATTGAACTTGTGAATCAGGAGATATATTTATTTCTGTTGGGCATGTGCACATAGTTTTTCTCCTGGTGCCTAACCATTATTGAGGGGTAAAATTGACCAAAACCGAACGAATGGAACAAGCCATGCAGGCAGAATTACCCCACTCCTTCCCCAGACCCATTCGTCGTTCCTCTCAAATGAATTAGGGGAGGGGAGGGGAAGTGAAGCTTTTCATATTGGTTCTTTTGCAGGCCTCAGTAGAAAAAAAAATTTCGTCCAATGAAAAACCTGTTGATATCGAAGGGGTTAGTCGACTCATAGTGTTAGTAAAAATGAGAACCCAAGACTTGTTTTTCGGAGATGATATATACATACACGTGTGCATCCGAATCTTTACTGCCCAGAACAGGATGTAAAAGAAAGACTAAAGACAAAAGGGAAAACGAATTGCGCGCCAGAATTTAGTGACGCCTACAAACAGGTCGTGTAGTAACTACAACGTAGTCCCGGAGAACACGACCAAAAGGTAGCGCCCCCATAAGCCCAAGGGATTATTTTCAGTTGATTCAATTAACAAAACCTCACTCCAAAAAACCAAGACTAAAAGTATTATTCAGATGAAATCCCCCTTTAAAAAAAAAATATCTAATCAATCATTTATTTATTCAGTATTTTCTTTTTACATTAACAAAATAAGATTCACGGATGTTAATTTTAAACCTCTAAAATAAACAAAAACGTTTAACCTCTTTCATTAATCACATCATCAGAAGATTAAACTACGAAAACGAATAAAGTAATTAAAAATACACAGAAGAGCAATATTGTACCTTATTTTACCGTTTTATTTAATTTCAAAATAGACAAACCGTTATCAAAAAAATGTAAACGAAATCTAATTCTCCCTGGAATTATCTTTAAGACATGTAAAAACCATTCCCATTGAGGGAGTCAAATTAACAAAATAATTGACTTATGACAAAAAACATATCTTCAGAATTTTGAGGAAAATCTATTTTAAAAGAAACTTCATCTATAAAGTGCTTTAAATGCCAATTTTTAAAAATTAAAACCGATAATTAGCCGATTTATGGGTGATTTTAAAAATAGGTCAGTCGGTAGAGCACCCGCCTAGGAATCGCACTGCTCTGAGTTCGATACTGGTCCCCGCCAACTCAGCGCATGAGTAGCACAGATTGGGTAATCTGATCTGTGGTAGTTGATGGTAGGTATGGCGCTCCACCTAAATAAAAAAAAATCAAACAATCTTCCTTGTCTAGCACTAGCAAAAACGGGATTGCTGTCCGGCTGATACTGACAATAGGCCACACCGCCAACAACAACAACTTAAAAAAGATGCATTTAACAGGCGCGCGTTTTTTTTTTTACCTACCTAGTAAATGAGTTGTGAATAAAGTTACTTTGTATAAGAGTTTTTTCTTTATTCTTGATGAATTTAATTTGAAATAAGGAATTTTATCGATGTTAAAAATATTTTACTCTTTTATTTTTTAAATATTTCTGTTCAACAGAACCAAGGGAAATATTTATAACATTTTAATAATTTACATAAAAAAAATAACCGATTCATCTATTATTATACTAAAGCTGAGTGAATAATAATTGTTTTCTAAAGGATTTTTCCTTGTTTAATTTAATGACTCAAAATACATACTAAAATATTCCTTAATTCTAGGATTGAGTTATGTTTGAAAAACGTCCTTTTTAATTGGTTCTTATTAGTCGTAATTTGCGTCTCTTACTTCACATTCTGCCTGTCACTTCTCCCTCTCTATATATATCTTCATTAACTCCTCCTTAAACATATTAGTTTTTCTGTGAGCGTAAACAGAGAGAGAGATTGGTGTGTGTGTGTGTGTGTGTGTGAATTTTGTTTTTCTTTTCTAATAGAACGAGACCACGCATTTTTTGCACCGCCCACCGCATGAGCTTCGGTTTGTGTATGGCTCGAAAAATTTGATAGTGAACTCTAAACAATTGGATGGTGACATATTGAACACAATATTTTTGTCATGAATACAGATTTATTTCATCCATTTAAAAGAGTATGATTAAAAATACACAATTTTGAGCAAAATATTTTCTGAGAGTTTTATATATTTAAAAATTATTACTATTTTGTTTACGAAAAACTACAAGCCTAAAAATAGGGGAGGGGGGTATGTTAATACCCCCCCCTTTCTTTACTTTACTCTGGGAACAGCAACAGCTGTTTCAAGCGCGTATCCTTGTGTTATATTTTCTTACACAACAGTGTAACTTTGCTGGAGGAAATTTGTATAGGCCCCTATAATTCTTTCCATTTTCACTGATGTCTTCATACTTTAAAACGTTTAAAAATCGGTTATCCCCCTTTAACTATTTTCGCATACCTAGTTTAAATTGTTCGTATGTACAAGTTTCAATCATTTTTTTTTAATCGAAAAACTTTCTGTATTCAGTTTCTGTGAGACGATTTATTCGTACTTGTAAAATCGAAATTGTGTCGTACAGTATGTTTACATTTCGGTTATTTCACTGACATTCAGATTTCGTATAAATTTGAGATTCTAAAAATTTCGTAAAAAAAGGCCAATTCATTGCAAAATGACATGCAGTTAGTTAAACTTGCAGGACCTGTGGGTATACTACGGTATGATAATTTAATTATTACAACGTTTGATATGTTTATTTTAGAGCTATTGCTAAATAGTTCAATATGTAAAAATATAATAATCTTGATTTAACTCTTGTGACACAATAGTTAAGTGAGAATATGGCCCGAGAGAGAGAGAGGGGGGGGGAATAGAATGCGATCAGTAAGATAAAGTTCAAGAGAGTCATAAAAGGGTGTACAACCACCATGAAGTTGAGCCAGTTAGAGATAATATCTGTAGGGTTTGGGTTTTAAGAGAAAATGTGTCTTTAAAAAAGTTAATGGTCTGAAAAGTGAGAACACTGAGACTGATAAGAAAAAGCAATGACTATTGTTTTAAGAGAAATCGCAGACAAAAAGTCTGAGAAGTAAAGTAAGTATCGAAGTTCTGGGTGGTCGAATCCATGGGGGGGTGTGGGCGTGGAATTTACATATATTCAGCCAGCTCAAGATCCTTGGCAGTCAGTTCCAGACCGGCAGTCGGAGGTAATAGTCGTCTCAGTAGCAGTAGATAGAAAATAGCCAGGGACCCACATCAGTGAAGCCACCAATCGACTTGGAGTTAAGACAACTTTCTTGCCAGCTGATAACAGAGACCTAAGTGTCCTCTGCTCCACCACAAACTGCAAAAGTGTCACAACTTCCTCTTCCATTAGCATCCTGTTATCAAATTTTGTGTTGTGTTTTTGTTTTCATCCTTGTGAATCTGTCTCTAACTCGTACCCTTCGAATCGATCAACACAGAATATTACAACGTGGGGGTCATCGGCATTGTGCAACGAAGGTACTCGTGTGCAGACCGGGTATTATCACATTTTTTTTATTATCACTTTTTTTCTTTCTTTTCATATTTTCATTTTTATTTTTATTTTCTAATAGAACGATACCTAATAGTAAAAACTAAATAATCTTGATTTAATTCTATCTTTTTTTTCTTTCTTTTCATCTTTTCATTATGTTCGATTGAAACAGATTAGCGTTATCGCTTCCATGCGCTCACCCCCTTTCTCTATCTTTCCCCATCTCTTATATTTTTTTCTGTGTAGCGTGTCCTTTTTCTTCCCTTTCTTTATAATAAAAACGGAATGGTCCATTATTTAGCTAAGGTGACGACACTAATATAAAATAAGAATTCAGTGGATAAGCAACACCAGATAATCAGGATTTACATTTTTGCATTTACGTCTTGGAAGATTTGGATGGTCTCATTTTTAACCAGAGGGTATTACAAGATGATAATGATCGTACTATTAAGGAACACGAGTATCATTATTAATAAACATTGTTTTGTTTGTTTTTATTATGCGAGTTATTTACTTTAATAATGTGTATTCTTTTTTTTATAGATCACTAAGTAGGCCTGAGTCTATTCTAGTAGTGACCAGGTTTGAATTCAGAGTTTTCCTTCTCCTAGACTGGTAGCCTAACCAAGGTTAAAGAGCCCAGTATGCCCTACTATTTACCCATAGCTGGAGAGAGAATAGTTGGATTCATACCTTTCCCAAGAGTATTAGCGCTATGTGAACTGTGTGTTTTCCTTGTAGGAAAGAAATATCTGTAATCAGTTTCAAGTCCAAGTCATGACCATCGGCTGATCTGTGCTTGTATTACCATTAATGCTTAGGAAGATTTTTGTCAAAAAAATCTTTTTGAAATTGATTTAGTTTAAAAAGAATGATTTAATCATTGATAAAATATTACTGATTTTTTTTTTATCTAAAAAAATTATTTAATGACAATTTCTGAAATTTATTTATGAAATTAATTAGGAGATAATTTATTTCGAAAAAAGAGTCTAAAAAAAATCTATAAAAAAAATGGAAATTTTTTTCTTCTTCTTTGGGTATGTTCATTTCAAATATTTATACAAATATTTTATTTAATTGTGAATGAAAATAATTTAAAATCGTTTACCATGAATATCTTCTGAATAACTAAAGTTTTAGAATTCAATCTTGGATTTTAAAAAAGTATAATTAATAATATTCTTAGTTTGTTATTGATTGATTAATTTGATCTTTTAACAGTAAAAATAAAATTATGTGACTTGACCGTAATCTCCCCCGGGAGTTCTTATTGAGTTTCACATATAGAATCAATTAATTCCCATAGTAACTCAGAATCAACAGAAACCACCCAACATTATTTTTTCGGGGGCCTCTATTTTTACACGAACGGTGTCACTGGGTTACTATGGGAATCAAATTGATTCTATAGGAGAAACTCCCAGGGGAAATTACGGCCAAGTCCCGCTGAAAGCTCCGGTTCCCACTAGATCACTGTAGTTAAGCAGCGATGAGCCTGTTCAATACTTAATTAGATAATCACTTAAGCAACAGTAGGTATTATAAGCAAACTGAATCCTTGGTTTATCAAAATGACTTGATATGGCATTAAAGCAAAACTAGCGGGGTGGTCTATTGTCGGTATCAGTCGAACAGCGTGGGAGTCTAACCCCTTTTCGTTAGCGCTAGACTGGGGATTATTTTTGCTGAGGTGGAGCGTCACACCTACCGTCAGCTCCCTACTTTACCGCACAGATCAGATTATCCAATCTCTGCTATTCATGCGTTGAGTTGGCGTGGACCGGTATCGAACTGGGGACCTTGCGATTCCTAGGGGGGACCCGAAAGGGTTGATAGACCTTAAAACAAAACCACAAATCAACCAATCCTAGAGGAGGGAGGGAAAAAGAAAGTCCCACCCCCAAAAAAAAAACAGGATTAAAGCGAATTAAGAATAGGCCAGGCCCAATTAAGATCTGCAGATACAGTTAATTCCCCAGGCGGATGAGAGCAAGATGAAAGTAAAATAGTATTAAGAGTGGGATACGCCACAGATTTTGTGTTTCACCTGAGTTGGAGCTAGGGCCAAACGGGGCAATGGGTTCACTCCATCTTCCTCCCACATTGGGATACAGCAGTGGTTCTCAAACTTTATACAATCTGGGCGCACTTACAGTACTACAGATACTTGATAGCGCACTGTATACAAAATAGGACTAATATGTTATTAAGTTAACTGTTAAATATATAAAAATAACACATTTAACAAAAGCAAACTTGACATACCTCTATGAAGTTTATTCATTCCTGTGTCAATAAGAAACATGAGCGCACCTGAAAAAGCTCTGGGACGCACCAGTGCGCACTGTTTGAGAACCACTGGGATACAGAGATGCCACCTCGTGCAGTATAATAACCAGTAAGGTAGATTGGAAGCTCCTAGTGAAAAATGGGACAATAATACCGGGTGATAGTCCCTTCGGGAAATCCCTTTAGAAGAAGAAATGCCAGAGAAATGTTAAATGAGAATCAAAGAACTGAGAAGGGTTCAGAAAAATGGAATTGGAGTCTTGATTAGAAGGAAAAACGTTAATCCTAGTGAGTGAGTCGTGGAGAAAAGAGACTAGGGTGAAACGTCTTAATATTAGGGACCCACAGGATACAGATATCCTGTAGGGCTGATGGGGGAGATGGTAGCGGGAGACATGTCTAAGTTTGATGTTTGTTTGGCCTTTGATAAGTCTTTAGCTTTGCTGTGTACAATCAAAGCCAGTAGAAGACAAGAAGAAGATAATGGTTTATTTTCACACATCACACAATATAAACAATGTCACATAAAACAAAAAAAAAACGTAATGTTGGTTGTTGTAGGAATATGTGGAGGATGATCATTAATTAGGACTGAGACTATTCTAGTAGGACCACCTCAGTTTTTTTTGTCTTTTTTTTTTTTTTTTTTTGCATAGTTTGAAAGTTGATTATAAGTTTACTTACTTAGAGAAAATTAACTTTACATACATTAAATGATAAACTGAGAATTGTATGAATCTAATCATTCCCTATATTGAGATAGATGGGAGGGGGGAGGAAATGTAGCCAGAATTCTAGCAGTGGTAACCATCTTAGTGGTAGTGATAATCAATTTGAGAAGAGGAAAAAATAGAAACTGAATAAGGAGAGCCTTGTCGAAGTATAATAGTAAAAGTAAAGTCGGCGTGGCCTATTGTTGGTATGAGCCGGAAAGCGAGGGAGTCTATCCCCTTTTCAATAGCACTAAACGAGGGAGATTGTTTTTTTGTGTCTGGGTGGATCACCATACCTACCATCAGCTCCCTACTTTACTGCACTGATCCGAGCTGTGCTACTCATGAACTGATTCGGCGAGGACCGGTATCAAACCCGGAACCTTGTGATTTCTAAGCAGATGCTCTACCGACTGAGCTAAACCGGTTCCAAAATGTTGGGATGAAATTTGAGCAATTGAGAGAAAGGGAAACCCCCTTAAGAGTTAAGAAAAGAAAAGGTAGAAAATTGAAGATAGAACCATTTAAGAATATACTAACAGATATGCCACCTATACAGGATGATTGTAAAGTAATTTACAATTTTAAAAATCTTATAATTCATTTCTGAATCATTATTTTGACAAAAAAAAAATGAATGTGAGAAGAACACCCATAACATGGAGTTTTATTTAAAATGTTACATGGGCACCAGCATTCGCCTCCAGCCTCTCGAGCCACTCGAGAATCACATCAACTGATCTTCCCATGAACTCATGTGGAATGGCAGAAATAAATTCTCGTATTCGTCCTTCAAATTCTTCCAAAGTCATTGGTTTCAACCAACCCCAAATAAAAAAAGTCGCAGGTGATAATCTTCTGTCCGACCACTCATGCGGACCACGTCTACCCATTAATCCCCCAGAAAAATGGTGATTCACAGCAATAGCAAAATGTGGAAGAGTACCATTTTGCACAAAAATCAAGTCTCCCTCTTGAAATGTAACTGCATATAAAAAAATTATTGATAGTTTAAACTAGGGAGTTACTTTTCAATCTCCCTGTAGAAGAAAGAACCAGAATAAAGAAAGTTGATGTAAACTAAGTTGAAGAAGCTCCTATGTTTGCATGTGAATAGTATAAAGAAATATATATCTAAAATTGGTGGGTTGTCTCCCTTGGTCGATATACCCTTTTCAAACCAACCAATCATTGGCCTGCAATTTTTGGTGCCAGAAATCAAAGATAAATATCTTGCTCTTTTCCATCTAACACCTTGATGAGAGCGGACGTCAACTTGTCATTCCTATTATATCAAGAAAGAAAACGATGAGAGCCATTTGTAATTACGAAACTTAAACATAACCATTTACCAAGGACTTCAGTCAAGTGAACTAATATTCGTTTATATTTATATAATACAATATAGCCGCAAACAGAACAAAATGTTTGTAACTGAAAATAGTACAACTGTATTTTCTTTATGTATGAATATTATTCTTCAAACTCCAGATTGCTTACTGTTACTGACTTATGTTTCCATCTTAACCGCCTTATTTTGCGGCCTAAATCTCCATAATAGTTTTTTTTAAGTAGTACATATGTTAATTTAAGAGATTCAACAAGTTGAATGATAGTCTTTGGTAGGCGTGTATGTAATTATGAGCCACACCCTTTTCTTTTGATTTTAGGACTTACCCTCATAAGATTAACGTTTTCATACGCACGTGGGAAGCACTAATCACACCCTTTTTTTGGTTTTAGGACTTTTATATACACCTATGTGAGTTGAGTGTGTTGTTCATTATTGGTTGCAAGACACTTATGAGTAAGGGGGGGGATATAACAGGGCGCTGGCCCTAGTGCATGCGTGCTGTCTATGGATATGTGGACAGCATGCATCCTAACCTTTGTATTGGTAATCAAAGTAAGATTAAAGTGACTATGGTTTATTGAATGATTGGAGGGATAGTGGCCTAGATAGAATTGGCAAGAACTCGATCCGGCCCCCACCCCTCCAGTGGCAAATAAATACTAATTCAGATTTGTCAAAGGTTCACCTACCCGCCCACTTTCAAATTCTGAGCATTCATAGCTCAAGAGTATAATGACAATATTTCAATGTTATATCAACGCAAAAGTTTTTGGTTTAGGGTGATTTTGCGCAAACCACGAAGCTACACAACGAGGCAGCAGCACGCCACCTAGACACACCTTTGTTCCGCCACTGTACGGATGAACTCGTAAAAGCAACAGTACAAAAAGAAAATGCCATGGCTATTTGAAAAACTATTCGATGTCTTCTAATTAACAGAAACACAGCGACTTAAGTTAGTTGGTTGGATTTTATGGCATGTCAACCCTTGTTGGGTTATTTTATGCCGAAGAAATTTGGCTTTATTCATTTTGGATATTGAATTCTCTTTTTAAGTACATTTAAAACAAACCCTCATTTTTTCGATTCAACCCATAGATGGGACCCTAATAGGTACTACCACTCCGGGAACTTCACCATTAGACGCAGTTTAATGTCATGCACAGGATACGTCTTAAGAAGTGTGCAGAGATACAATAACGCATTCTCTGTCATATTAATACCTGTGACCAAAGATACAAGATCATATTTGTGCTTCGACAAAGATAAATATATCAGTACCAACCACGTGGTTAAAGTTGATCCCGTGACAGGTGTATCTGTCATATTGTTGTGTAACAAAGAAACCACGTGGTTACAGTTGGTCTAGTGACAGGCGTATCTGTTATATTGTAGTGTAACAAAGAAACATATTGTTAGTCTACCTAGTTATTATCCGTGAAAAGAAAATTGAGAATACATTTCAATTTTTACCAGATATTTACATTGTTTTTTAAAGAGATTTCCATGTATTTATTGTATGTCGCATAATACGTGTTACTATTGTTGCATTAAATGATGATGGACGGTTAATACTTTAATCATAATCATCATTAAATCGCGATGACAGCACGGATATCCATCACACACACACACACACACACACACACACTCTATCTCGCGCGCGCGCGCCGTCCCCATCGGTCATCGTCCTTGGGAGGTCCTCCGCGCAGCATTTAGAATCCACACAGAGCAGATTCAGGTAGGTTTTAATGGTTGGCCAACACAGATGTGTCCATGTGTAGATGTCCACAAGAGAAAGTTACTTACGATATATATATATATATATTATATATATTTACCCACCCCTCCGCACGAGCAGGATATGACACAAGGTCAATTTCTTAAGCAGAGTTTAACAGGTTTGAATTCAGAGTTTTCCTTCTCCTATACTGGTTGCCTAGCCATGGTTAAAGAGCCCAGTCTGCCCTGCTATTTATCCATAGCTGGAGGGGGATTAGGATTCATACCTTACAGCATTAAATAACGCATAAGGTGTTGAAGTGCCGTTAAAAAAAACTACAGTTTCTCCGAGTTTGCCTTTATAGGATTTGAACAATCATGACTTTCCATATTGTCATTTATCAATAAACTGCGCATTATTATTGTTCTTGAGAGATAGGAGAGTGGTTTCACGTTACTTTCGCCACGTTTTTTTTAAATTTTTTTTAATTTTTTACTTTCCTTTCCTTAGCCTGTTTGATCAACATGAAGTTCTAGAAAGCATAATCTTTCCAGTTATTTTATTCATAGCTAGGGAGGGGAGAGAATTGGATGTATGCTTTCCCAAAATGGCTTTTGCAAAATTCGTGCACCTTGCAATAAAGGAGGATCACAGGAAATTCTTTTTAAAAAATCAACAAAAATAAACTAATAATTTGATTTCAATAAATTTTCGTTATATGAAGTAATAAAAGGAGAGCTTTTATTCTAAATAAATGATTACTCTAAAATCAAAAAGGCTAAGTATTTTTTCGTTAGTTTTTGATTCACGCATTGATATAATGAACAATAAGTTTCTTCGTAATTTTTTTGGTGTCTGAAAATGAATTTTACATTTTTGGAAAGAAAATTCAACGACGGAACATATGAAAACGAAAAATAAATAAATAAATAAATAAATAAAGATTATATTTTGATAAAGTCCGTAGTAGGACGTTTTACATTTTGAAACTTAAATCTCATAAATAAGAAAAAAATATTGATCCATTTTCTTAATCGTTAGCTTATTTTCTAAGGAATGTGATATCAAAAGTTCAACTTGTATACTTTTGTATTTATTTTTTAGATGTTTTAAATTCCATTTTGACAGTCTCTATGAAAAAAAAAAAAATATTGAAAATAATTTTTGAAGTAAAAATTGTATTTTTTTCGTTACGGAAGCCGTTTACATCACAATATTTGTATCAGAAACTGTCTTCTAGTGCTGACTACTGCTGCTAATAATGTTGCAAAAATGACATTTACGACCGGTCATAGAAAATTATCCTACCTTATATTTTGGCGGGAAATATATGAAAAATAATAAACAATTCATAGAAAAATTATTTAAAAACGTACGTTATGTGTAACAGATATCCGTTTTTCTTCTTTTTTTAACAAATTTTCTATTTTTTAT
The DNA here is from genome assembly GCA_023376005.1 of Doryteuthis pealeii. NCBI lineage: Eukaryota > Metazoa > Mollusca > Cephalopoda > Myopsida > Loliginidae > Doryteuthis > Doryteuthis pealeii. The sequence goes on along the minus strand of CM042143.1, from coordinate 52,761,311 downwards.
TAATGTTTTGAAATATTTTTTAAAAAGTTGCGCACTTTTTTATATGTTTTTTTGGGTTTTTTTGTACATTCCTACTCCAATGGGGAGTGAATGCGAAAACAAATCCAAGTGTGTAGACCCCATTCGCCGATTTGTTTAGGATCACAATGTATCTGTTTCCTTATCTCAACTAAATATACCATCAACTTTCGATTAGTTTTGAATACATTTAGTAAAGGGACGTAGGGTGAGTCAGTCACAAAAAGGTTGGAAAACTACGGACTTAATTTTTAACTAGGCATTCTTTCCTTACTTTTTTTTTTTTTTTTTTTGGTATCGCAACTTTGCTCAGATTTGCGGTTGCATCGATGTACCGACCTTTTTTGGTAAATAAAGCGCACTGTGTGGGGTTTTATGGGGGAGGGGGTCGATGCAGAGATGCAGCTGTTTTCCAAATAAATTGCAACTTTAAATCATTAACAATTGCAGAATCAATGCCGATCTCTATATGCCGCGAGAAGAAACAACATAAATAAGATTAAGAAAAACGTATATATATATATATGGGTGATTGCCACTTCTTCACAGAAGACCATTTCTACAAGCAAAGCAGTTCGGTTGTGAGCACGCAGCTTAAAAGAGGTCAAACATTTCCTTTCTTAGAAAGCTAACAAAACTATTTTAAGGTTTCGTCCGGCCGTATTTTTTTTTTTCTAAATTTTATTCGCTTTGCTAACTCCCTTTTCCCTAATCTCAATCATCTACCCAGAGCTGAATGGGTGACCCAATGGGTCACGTTTTGTCTAGTATATATATATATATATATATATATATATATATATATATATATATAAAGGGCACTTGGTGTATATGTATGTCCGGATAAAACTATGAAAAAAAACAATTAACGACAAAGTAAATATATATACACAGTCTTGCTTTTTCTACAAAAAATTATATTCGAAGATATTTAAAAATTAAAATATACATAGAAATAGCATTGGAATTCTACTTAGTTTGGTTTGTTTTGTTTTACGGCATATCAACCTCAGTGGGTCATTTAATGCCGATAAAGTTTTGAAATAAAGTCATTCTTAATGGATACACAATTTTTTTATAAATACATTTTTCTATTTAACCTATAGATGGGACCCTAACAGGTAATACCACTCCAGGTCAGTGTGGACCAGGGAGCAATGGTGATGAAGGGGTGCTCCACATTCCCCAGACCTCCAAAACTGGAACCTCACCATCAGAATTTAACGTCATTCTCAGAACATGTAAACCCTCAGCCCCGCCTTCTAGCACCCATATGATAAAAAGGGTTGGGGCTTGCCATAAGAGCAATAGGGTTGGGGCAATCATATAGTGCTAGGGCTTGACATGACCAGCCGATTGATCGGAGGGGGCCTCTTCGACCGCCCGTCTAGCCTAAGTAAGGGTATAAGTAGTGTTGCATGTCATGGACTGCTCATCCACCAAGACTCCGTCCTTAAGCATCACGGGTCGCCACCCACGGCTAACAGGTGGCCCCATTTGGGAGAGTCTTACCCCTCTGCAGAGGTGCAGTCGGTGCATTCGACTTCTACTTTAAAATGTCCAGCATTTGTAAATCTCAAAAGTAAACAAATCAATACACCAGGGTCCCCCTCTACCCAGGCGTCGCTGGGTAGCCGCTTCTAGTAAATAAATAACAACCCCTTCCAACATGTGGTCCCATCATAGCTTTGGTTCTATTTAGATTTTAAAATACATAAGAATTGCAGCCACGTGTGCTTATCTTTATGCTTTTAATGGGCCGATATCTAATCACGATGGTCTAGGAATCTCAAGGTTTCAGGTTCAATACCGGTTCCCGCCAACTCAGCGCATGAGCAGCACAGATTGGGTAATCTGATCTGTGCGGTAAAGTGGGGAGCTGTTCCACCTCAGCAAAAAAATCTCCCTAGTCTAGCGCTAGCGAAAAGGGAGATAGACTCCTTCGCTGTTCGGTTGATACCGACAATAAGCCACTCCACCAAGTCAACTTTTAAAAAAATTTTTTTTTTACTTATGCTTCTCCAATCTTGGCAACGCAGTAGGCAGTGCAGTCTTATAATGTGGTCCCCATCCCGCTACGAAAGACCATGTGCCCCATACGAAGAACCATACCCCCACCGCCGGAGTTGAGAACCAATTATTAAAACATTAGTTTCGTTAAGTCACACACACACACACACACACACACAACACACACACACACACAGAGAGAGAGAGAGAGATGAGAGACTGATTCCATTTGTTTTGGCTTGCGTCGCATTCGCCACCAGTACGCAGCAGAATGAACTGACTTAAAAATAATAGTGAGGAGATGGAAAGAAAACAAAGCAATACAATAAAATTAATTTTAAAAGATGAAATGTTTTTGGTTTTTTGCATTGATAAATAAATGAATGAATGTTATGAATTTCTTTAATATCCGTCAAAAATATTATTCAGAGTTTTTCTAGTTGTAATTCCTTTTAAATTGTAGACAATGTAAAAATCAATGAACATATGAAAGAAAAAGAGAAAAAGAGAGTAAAAATGAAAGTAAAAGAAAGAAAGAAAGAAAAGAGAAAGTAAAATGAAAGTAAAAGAAAAAAAGAAAGAGAAGAAAGAAAAAGAAAGTAAAAAGAAAAAAAAGAAAGAGAAAGTAAAAATAAAGTAAAAGAAAGAAAAGAAAAAAAGAAAGAGAAAGTAAAATGAAAGTAAAGAAAAAGAAAGAAAAAGAAAGAGAAAGTAAAAATGAAAGTAAAAGAAAGAAAGAAAAAAGAAAGAGAAAGTAAAAATGAAAGTAAAAGAAAGAAAAAAGAAAGAGAAAGTAAAAAAAAGAAGGTAAAAGAAAGAAAGAAAAAAAGAACAAAAGAAAGCTAAAAAAAAAAAAAAAAATACAAAGAAAGCTAAGAAAGAAAAGAAAAAAAATCCAAGTTTGCGAACTTTTGTTTTTTAGTGAAAATAAATTATCCATATTATTTATTATTGGCGTGTTTTGTCTTCATTTCCTTAATTTCTAAGTCACCACCCGATTTCTATCAATTAGAAAAATCAACTTGGATTATGAATTATTTACTATACATTTCAAAACTGAACTGTGTGGAATTGTATACATAGATTCAAGCAAAACCACACACATACACACATACCACACCACACACACACAGGAGAAAGAACAGCTTGTGATTCTTAAGATAGTTGTAGTAGTGGTAGTAGTAGTAGTAGTCAAAACTAAATTGACCACACCCCTCCTGGAAGCTGAGACTGTAACCGCCTTCTTTGATTTTTAATGAATAGCATTTTCTACATGCAGCACATTTCATACACAGTCACACTAAATGTTTTCGTGAGAAAACAATCTTTTCAAAAATACTTTTCCTGTTGTTCATTTGTTGTCAATTAATATTTCTCGCTGCTTGTGCCGGAGACAATCTTAAATTATTTTATTTATTTATTTAAAATGACTCTTTTTTTTTTCAAATAATTCTTTTTAAAAATTGAACTCTCTCTCTCTCTCTCTCTCTCATAAAAAAGTGATAATTCCCGTTTAAATTACAATATTGGAAGATTTGCCGATGATTTTCTTACTCTCAAATTCAACAACAACAAACACGTGGTCTCGGCGAGTCTATCACTACGACGACGACGACAATAACTCTGGTTTATATTATTCATCGTAATGCCAGCCTCTTACAACGTCGACATCCTTGTTATCATCAAGATGAAGTAGGTAAGACATTTATATCATTTATTTATTACACATCACAGGTACACTTAAAAACGAGCCTTAATATGCTTAAAGAAGAAACTTAACTGATGACAAAACAAAAATATTGGTGAAGAGATCGAACCCAGCAGATTATTACTTAACATTTCTTTTCGTTAATAGTTCTTTTCTTTTTAACTCTTCGTGTTTATAAAAGAAAAGTTGAAAGTTATCTGATCGCAAATTTAATGGATAAGATTTGCCTACGCCGGTAAGTTTAGTGTATATTATTCTTTTTTATCAACTTTCAAGAAGTTATTTCGTTACGCCTGCATGTGAAAATAATCTCTTTAGGGACCACAATGAGAGAGAGAGAGAGAGAGAGAGAGAGAGAGAGAGAGAGAGAGAGAGAGAGAGAGAGAGAGAGAGAGAGAGTGTCGCAAAAAAGTATTTCCTTGTCCAGTTAATTCTCCAATTAAGTAAACATTATGTTTTACACATACACAAAAATAAACAAACAGGTGGTTGTCATGACTCACCTGGTTAAAAAAAAAAAGGGTACTGGCAAACTGAGCCTAAAATGCGTTTTTTGACAAAATGACTTTAGCCCCCCTACAGAAAATAATTTATCAAAAATCAGGGAAATATAGGATTTTAATGAAATTTTCAGTGTTTATTTATCAATGAATGATCTTTATAATGCATTATTTATTTTATTTCAAAACTTTCTCATTTTTTTCAGGTCACTTATTTTTTACCCCACCCCCTTATGTTGGGGGTGTAACTTTTTTTCAAGTTGGTCTTATAGATTTCTAATTACAGTATAAATAATGAGATAAAAGACCGAACTTATAAATAGAAACAAAAAAAATTTTTTACGGTGGCTTTTCTATGAAAAAATAAGTACCGAAAATTGAAAAATAAAATGTAAAAAAATAATAAATAATTTATTTTTTTGAGATTTCTTTTTTACTCATTTCGATAATTATTTAATTGGCTATTATCTTATAAAAGAAAAAATTATACACTGATATTTTTTCTGTTTCTGCTTAAAAAGGGGGGGGGGTACATTTTTAATAGAGTTTTTCTTCAAAACTTATTACTTTATATGTCTAAAATAAGGTTTGCATTAGATAGATATCTATTTCTAGAATCTAAAAATATAACATTTTAAACTTAACATCAGGCTTTTCACATTTTAAATGAATTTTATATATTAATTTTTCATAGCAAACATACTAAATTAAAGTTTTGAAATAAAATAACTGATGCATTATAAAATTCATTAATTGATAAATCAATACTGAAAATTTCATTAAAATCGGATAATTACCTGATTTTTGGTAATTTTTTTTGCAATCGCGAATGTTACATAAAAATTGTAAACAAGCCCGTAACACCATTGAAAAAGAGACAGAATGGCGGATCGCGTCGAAATTGACCAAAACAAATACTTTTAAATCTATTAAAAATAAACTGCATATGTAATGATATTTTTCTTATTTTACTACTTATGGATTTAGACAAAGTTTGACCTTAAATAATCGATTTAATTATTTTTAATTCGCTTTTAAAATTTGTAGCAGACGACAAAAATGCCAGTCCCTAAAAAATAAACAAACAAACAAAAAAAAACAACTTTGGTTCCTTAATAGATTAGATTTTAATTTTACACCTTACTTGTAAAATCCAATACTCTTAAAAATGCTAATTTAATTTTTGTTTAGGTATTTGAAAAATAAATGTTTTGGCTTTAATTAATACTTTTGACTTGTAAAATTCAATACACTTAAAAATAAAAATACTTATTTAGTTTTGTTTTTTTTACGGTATTTAAAAAAAATTGAAATACATATAAACTTATAACTTAATAATTAAGTTGGTGAATAATAATGTTGATAAAAAATGATTTTAACATTCCTTTTAATAACTATTTTTCTACCAGGGTGACGAGAAAATGACTCAGAATGACGCGTTATCTTTATTTTTAGAAAAATAAATCAAAACTTTTTAGTTTTATCGAAAGAAGTTGATAAAACGCTTTAAAATCTATATCTTAAAACACACACACACACACACACATATATACATATATATATATAATATATGAGAGAGAGAGAGAGAGAGAGAGAGAGAGAGAGAGAGAGAGAGAGAGAGATCGGTAAGTCAACTGTATTTCTTTAGCATGAACCCTTTCGAATTATCAATTGCACCATTCTCACATATATTTTTTTTTTAAATCCAGTACATTTATTTTTCATATACTTGACATCAAATATGTGAAGCATACGTGAAACCCTTACATTTTTGAAAATCATATATATATATATATATATATATATATATCAAGCAATGCAAACAAACAGGTAAAAGAAAAAGAAGCTTAACAATTAGCGGTTTTGTCGGTTACCTAAGTAACCAACTCAATCAGCTGCTCCTAATAAATCTTGTGTAAGAAATTCTGATGTAGATTCAATGTACATTTTCTCTTCATTGTTATGTGAAAAAAAACCCCCACAAAAAACAAAACAAAGTGTTACTTTTTTTGTAATATGTTTACTACACCAAAACTGTTTATATCAATATCTATAATAACCTGTATAACTAATGCTATCATACTTAGTTTAGTTTAGTTATACAGGTAAGATAGATCCTTCATAAACAGGGGTTTTACTTTAAAAGCCCTCAGTTTATATCAATATCTATACTTACCTGTATAACTAAGCTAAACTGAGTATGATTGCATTAGTTATACAGGTAAGTATTGATATCTCATAAACAGAGGTTTTTACTTTTAAAACTCTCAGTTTCTGTATGCATATTTCTTTGTTAAATAAATAAGTTAATAGAATTGCGTTATCTTTGTAAAATAATGAAAATGATAAACCAGACAAAAATATTATTAGTTTTTATTTTTGAGATGAAGTTTGATGTGAATAATTCTGATTTTTCGGACTATAGTCTTCATCTTTATTGTGGTAGTTATCAACACAACGTTTTAGTCGCTGTATCCTCCGACCTTCCTCAGATGTTTCCTTTGTATCCGAGTGTAGTAACGATCCGACCAAACAAAAATACATTTACATTTAGATGAATTCCCGATTTGTCAAGTGAAGGCTACGATTTAATTTTTTTTTTACCCCTCAAGTTTTAAAATTTGTAATTTTCTTGTTACTGATCTCAAAATACAATCTTTACTGTAGTGTAATTTTTAAACATATTTAATATCAACCAACCCCAACTTTAGTTTTAAAGAGTTTGGTCTTTTTACACCCTTAAAGAACAAAAGTAAAATTGGGGTCACACACACACACACACACAATATATATATATATATATATATATATATATATATATATAAATTTCAAAGAAAGAAAAAACTTAACAAACCGTCATTCTGTAATAAATTTATTTCGACCAGAAACTCAAAAGGCTTTTAAAACTTTTTAAAAGAAATTTCTAAAACGTCTTAAGAGTCCAGTCTCTTCAGACGGACATTACAATAATAAAGTGATTAACCCCCAAAAAAAATTCACCAGAAAATTCGTCAAATATAGGTCAGACAGCATGTATTTAATCTAATTTATTGATTATTATACATTGAGCTCTCTTTAGGGATTTATAAAAATCGTTGTATGAATATGTCTGCACCTACAAAAGCATGCAGTATCGTTATACAGTGAGATTTTGAAGATCCCAAATAGAATCATCCCTTACTACCAGTTTTGGATACCTTATATTATATATATATATATATATATATATAGGTAAAAGTATCCAACTAGTTGGTATGTAGGGAATAATTCTATTTGGGATCATCAATATCTCCTGTATATTCACAATGCATGCTCATGTTGATGCAAACTTATAGATTTATACAAGGAGTTTTACAAATCCCTAAGAGAGCTCAATGTATAATAACTAATAGATCAATTATATACAGAGAAATATTTATACTTTCAAAGAAAGAAAAACCGAACAAACCATCATTTGGCTATTATAAATTTATTTCGAACAGTACTCAATATGAGACTAGTCTCATCATCTTATATTGAGTTCTGGTCGAAATAAATTTATAATAGCCAAATGACGGTTTGTTAAGTTTTTCTTTCTTTGAAAGTATAATATATATATATATATATATATATATATATATATATATTGGACAGATAGATAGATAAAAGTATCCAATCAACCGGTTAGTTGGGGATGATTCTATTATCATCTATATCCTCCATATATCCACAATGAATGCCCATGCAATTGCACAAGAGAGCTCAATGTAAGATAATTAGTAAATTAATTATATACAGAGCAATATTTACACTTTCAATAAGAAAGAAAAAATAGTCAAATGATGGTTTATTGGGGTTTTCTTTTTTATTGAAAGTGTGTGTGTGTGGTGTGTGTGTGTGTATATATATATATATATATATATATATATATATATACACACATTTATATATATATATATATAGACACACATTTCAAAAGTTTTTCAAAGTTTTAATCAATACTTTTTTAATAATAAAAATATCAATCATTGAGAAGAGAGAAAATGTGACTGTTTAAGGTATCTTTCATATCTAAATCTTCGCTGATTTTTATTTAAATTATTTTAATTTTAATTAATATCTACGATTCTAATGTTCTTCGACGCCTGTTTGATCAACTGTCAAACTATTAAAAATGATTTCCCAAGCTGGATCATTACTATACTCGGATAAACAGGGTACACCTGAGAAATGACGGAGTATACAGCGGCCGAAACGTTGTGTTTATACATATAACAATAAAGATGGGGACAACAGTATGAAACATCAAAATTATTCACATCAAACCTCATATAAAAAAATGCAGACAAATAGTGTACTAATTTATTTTGAAATTTATTCATCAACAGAAAAATAAACATTAAAATCGTTTGTCGTTAAATGTTAAAGTTTGACACGTATGAATAATTTTTCAAATATGTTTTTAAAAAGTAAAAGTAAAACTAAATATTTCAAATTTCAAAACAATCCATTTTCTTTTTTCTTCTTTTTATTTAATCATACATTCAAAACAAATGATCGTTTTTTACTGGACTTTTTTATTGGGTAAAAAAAAAAAAATCCAACTTTTTCTTTCTTAGATTTCCCGCGTTATTTTCTTTTAAAGTTTTTCTTAAATTCCTGCAAAGTCAGTCATCCGTAAAAAAATGACACGGCTATTAACGGTCCAGAGAGACATAAAGACACAAATTGTACCCCCGGAAAAAAATCACATTAAAAAATATATTACTTCAAACTTATGCAATATATGTGGTAGGAGTGGATAGCATGTGGTTATCTTCTATCTATCTATACATTTAGTTACCACCAATTTTCCCTGTAAAATTTACCCCCCTATATTTAACACAATGAAACTTGCATAAAGGTTTATATTACCTTGAAAAGTTTTTGTCCATTCAAAAGAAGAAACATTAAGTCCTGGTGATTTTTTTAAAAAATTTCAGCAAACAGAAATAATGAAAATTATGAACGAAAAGAATGTTTACATTTTTACACCGTTAAATCAATTGGAATTTAACGTAGCCAAAAACAAGTTACGACTAGAGGGTTTTTAAAAAATTCTATGAAAAATTAATTTATGGTCTAATTTTCACAAAAATTTCCATAATTACTTACCTTTTAATGAAAATATGTTTGAAATAGTTTTTTTTTTTTTAATATATTAGGGGGAATATTTTTTACGAGGTCTACCCCCCTATTTTATTTTATGAAATATGAAAAAATGAACAGACAAAAAACGATTTTTACTTTTTTTCTATAAAGATAAGAATCTGAATAATTATATCAAAATATTTTTATAAGTTTCTTTACGGGAGTTTTTTTTTTTAGTAAAAGAACCATGAATACAGAATTCTGCTAAAAAATATATCAATATAGAAACTGATCCTGTTGCAAAAAGAAAAAAAAAACAAAAACAAAAAAGGGACTTTTTTAAAACTTATTTTTCAAGGTAACGGTGAGTAATTCTTTCCCAATCAGATAATTTGATCTTTGAATTAACTGTTTTTCTTTGTAACAACTCTTTATGTTCGTTTTTTTTTGCGAGATTTTTTTTTTTAAGTTAAAAAATATTTACGTTTCTTCCTTCAATATTGTTTAAACTGATCATCTGACGTATTTTGATGGTACCTACATATATAAAGGACAATTGCTGTGTATGTATGTATATATGTATGTATGTCCGGAGGAAACTAAGAAAACAAAACAAGGACAAAGTAAATATATATACACATTAAATATCACCGGTTTTTGCTTTTTTGTGCAAAAATTATGACTTGGTTTATATTCGAAGATGTTTAATAAATTAAAATATACATAGAAATAGCATTAAAATTCTACTTAAAAAATGTCCCGCATTTGTAAATCTCAAATGTAAACAAATCGATATGACAAGGTCCCCCTACCCAGGCGATGCTGGTAGCCCCTTCTAATAAATATATAAAGTGCAGTTGGTATGTGTGTATGTATGTCCGGATGAAACTATGATGAATTAACAAGTAAATTAAATATCACCGGTTCTTACTTTTTGTGTGCAAAAATTACGTAGATTTGATTTATATTTATGAAGATATCTAAAAAATTTAAATATACATAATAATAATAATAATAATAATAATAATAATAATAATAATAATAATAATGGATCTGCAAGACTAACTTGCTAACCATTACATCACGTTTTGTTTTTTGTTCCACCTCTACCCAGGTAGTTGTTAATAAAGTCGAAAAGGATATAAATGTTGGTTCCTGTTAAATGGTATTTAGTCCTTTATTGTTTGAAAGTTCTCAGAAAACAATTGTTGGTTTCATTACGTATTAGTACCAAGAATATGCACCCCTAGGCGTAAGTATTTAAGTTTTAATGTAATGAAATATATTTGATTAGAAAGACTAACGAAATTAAATAAGAACACATAAAAAGATTACTTATTTTAATTATATTTTAATAATATATATTAATTGTTTTATATATAAAATCATTCATAGGATTCATTTTAATTCGCTGGAGAATAAAACAATAATATTAGAGATCAAAGATACCTAGTAACTTTATATTTAACCTGGTTTGGTTAAAACCAGTATACAAATTAACCACACAATATATTATGTAAACCTTTATTTCTTAGTGATATATAAGACATATTGCTGGATTTTAAACACACTAATAACATGGGCTGTTTTGAGGCAAATCTAACTCAGATTTTCATAGAGACATCGTTAATAAATAAGATTATTATATGTATTAATGATTTTGAATATAGATTAAATATTGATAAACTTACGCAATTTCTGAGGGTACTGTGACGTAGGCAGTGACGTAGTTTCAGTTACAGATAGACACCGAATCTCCATTATAATATGATGTGAGAAGTCTAGCTGTTGGTCTTTCAAAATTGGTTTATTTCATTCTTGGTTTGGTTTTCTTAACTTTGTCAATGATATGGTAGATGACAATGATAATATAATTTCAAAATTTAAATACCTTTTAAAATATATCCGTCTAGTTTGGCCTGCTTAAATTTTCCCTCTTTGGGCCGGTTCAGCTCAGCCGGTAGAGCGTCACACCAGGAAGCACTAGGTTCCTGGTTCGATACCGGCCGTCGCCAACTCAGCGTATGAGTAGCACAGGGATCTGTGCGGTAAAGTAAGGAGCTGATGGTAGGTGTGGCGCTCCACCTCAGATGCAAAAATAATCTCCTTGTCTAGCGCTAGTGAAAAGGGGATAGACTCCCTCGCTATATGACTCATACCGACATTAGGCCGCCCCGACGACTTTACTTTTTACTTTATAGGGAATTCTAGTGTCAAATTAAGGTATTCCTTTTAAAATCAATCAGATATGAATAAAAGAAAGAAAGAATTGCATGAATTATCAGAATATCAAATAAACTGGTTATAAAATCAACATTTTTAATGGCATTTTCAACACATTTGAACAAATCCCTACCTTGGTCGACCAAAAAAGAAAAGTAATTTTAATGTTTCTGACTGTTGTCCTCATGTTTATTTTGGTATGTATCAACACAACGTTCATACCGCTGTATCTTCGGGCCTTGTTCAACTGTTCCCTGTTTACCTTAAACTAAAGTTCTCATCAGAAGATAACCTGAGTTCAAGCGTAGCTTTCGGAGCTTTAATTATCGTTACCATTAATTAAAGCTCCGAAAGCATCGTCTGATGATGACTTTAGTCTAAGGTGAACAGGGAATTCCTAAACATGGCCCGAGGATACCGCAATAAAGATGAGGACAACAGTCCGAAACATCAAAATTATTCACATCAAACCTCATCTCAAAATTACAAATAAAAAAAGAAAAGGACAAATAACTTCTACAGGGTGGTCCGAAAGTTTTGTCACCCCATAAAGAAGTAAACTAATTACATAATACAACCCGAAATTCTTGAAAATAATTTAATTTTTCAAGTTCTTTTAGAGGTAAAACAATTACATAACTTATACATTATATTATTAAAACAAAAAATAATGAAAATCAATACAATATGTAGTGATGACAAGACTTTCTGTCACTGTACTGTCATCGGCTTAAACTATAACTTTCCTTAAAAACCTTCATTTTACAACAACAATTTTATGTTAAAATGTAAAGCTTACTACAATTTATTATTTTTCTTTAATTATTCAAGATAAATATGGTGGGGTTGGGAGCTGAAAAGTTTTAAATGAGCAAACTTTAATATCGTGGAGGGTGAAATTTGTATTTTTGGTCGATTTCTATGTCCGAACCCAAATTTTCGGTTTATCATTAATAATAATAATAATAATAATCATCGTCATCGTCATTATTATTATTATAGTCTGTGATATCATTAGATTAAAAAATCTATGAATGTCCTGACATTCGTAAATGGAAAACCGGTTTTAAGAAAAATCTGTACCAAACATTGCAGGAACTTGTAACAACTCATAATAATTCTTAATAAGGTTTGGTTTGTTTGTTTGTTTTACGGCATATCAACTTTTTCGAGTCATTTAATGCCGAAACAGATTATTTTGATAAAAGTTTCAAGTACAAATTGGTACAAATAATTTTCATTAACTTCATTTGGTTTGGTTCAGGGTATAATAACCCTGTGGGTTATCTAATGCCAAAAATTGTTAGAGTGCGAGATAAAAGTTGGTATTCAATAGGTACCACCAAAATACGTCACGTGATCAGTTCAGGCCATATTGAAGGAAGAAACGTAAATATTTTTTAACTTCTTTTTTAAATCTCGCAAATAAAATAACGAACATAAAGAGTTGTTACAAAGAAAAACAGTTAATTCAAAGATCAAATTATCCGATTGGGAAAGAATTACTCGCCGTTATCTTGAAAAACAATTAAAACAGTTCGTTTTTTTTTACAACAGGGTCAGTTTCTTTACTGATATTTTTTAGCAGAATTCTGTATTCATGGTTCTTTTACTAAAAAAAACAAAAAAAACAAAAACTCCCGTATAGAAACTTATAAAAATCTCCTGATATAATTATTCAGACTCTTATCTTTATAGAAAAAAAAGTAAAAATCGTTTTTTTTGTCGGTTCCTTTTCTCATATTTCATAAAATAAAATAGGGGGGGGGGTAGACCTTGTAAATATATATTTCCCCTAATATATTTTAGGGAAAACCTATTTCAGACATATTTTCATCAAAAGGTAAGTAATTATGGAAATTTTCATGAAAATCGGATCATTAATTGATTTCTCATAGAATTTCTTAAAAAGCCTCTAGTCGTAATTTGTTTTTGGCTACGTTAAATTTCAATTGATTTAACGGTGCAAAAATGTAAACATTGTTTTCATTCATAATTTTCATTATTTCCGTAATCTGAATTTTTTTTAAAAATCATCAAGAGTTTTATGCTTCTTTTTTTGAATAGACAAAAAAGAAAAAATTAAGATATTATTAACCTCTATGCAAGTTTCATTGTGTTAAATATAGAGGGGGTAAATTTTACAGGGAAAATTGGATGTACCTAGTATTCAAGTTTCCTTTTCAGATGTATTTTCGTAGATGTATTTTATATCGGATTCATAATTTTTTACATATTTTTATTTCTCTCACGAAGGATAAAATGTCATCCATGTTAATATTCTCAAACAGATCCCTCATATTATTTACATTGAAATATTTCTTTCTGATTGAAGCGAAAACTCCATACTCCATGAGGAAATGTTTGACACTGTAGGCATGTTCTGCTTCGTGGTTGATCCGTTTGCTTATTAAAGCGTAATAATAAGCTTTATTTTGAATGTTAATGGTCAAAGGCTTCTTCCTTCAGCATTGAGCTTGTCTCACATTAATCTTTAAAAATTATAAAACTTTTACATTTTGATTTTCACCATAAAAGAAAAGAAAAGCGATATTCAGAATAGTGTGTGACATTACACTTTGAGTATTTTTTTTACTGTTGAATGCAGATGTAACAAAAATCCTCATTCAATTGCGACTTGGACTGGAAATTATTTTATTCTTAAGATTAGGGTAATTTTGAATGTATTAGCTCAGTTGATAGAGCACCCGCCGAGGAATAGCAAGGTTCCGGGTTCGATACGAGTTCCTGCCAACTCAGCTCATGAGTATTACAGAATGGGTTATCTGATCTACGCGGTAAAGTGAGGAGATGACTAGGTGTGGCGCTCTACCTCAGAAAAAAATCTTCCTGGTCTAGTGCTAACGAAAAGGTGATAGCTTCCCTTGCTATCCGGCTGATACCGACAATAGGCCACTCAGCTACAACTTTTTTACTCTAATAAAAAGTTTGCTATTGTGTGCTTTTCCCCCTGGATTATAGTCACATACACATTATATAAACATAATCAAAATAGTAATAGTTTTAAAAAAATCCAAATGAAATAGATTCGAGATAATTATTGCAGGGTCGTAGCAGTCCACCCCCAACATTTTTTACCACTTGTAATTTTTTTTTACAAAATACAAGAAAGAAAAAAAAAATATCAAAGCAATGAAGATTATAACTTTCATAAAACTCTTTGTCATGGGCCCAGCTGAGTTGTTATTACAAATAGCCCCATGTTAACATAATAGTAATTGAGAGAAGATCCCTTTTTTATACTGTTCTTTCATTTGTAACACAGACAGTTCGCTATTATTTCAAAGCATTTCTGTTTTCTTCCAATCTAGAGGAATGTCCTGGGTATGTCGATAAACTGCATCTAGTGGTGACGTTCCAATTCTGGAGCTGTGGGGAGTACACCTTCGTCGCCATTACTCCCAGGTCCACTCTGACCCGGAGTGGTGGTACCTGTTAGGGTCCCAATGATGGGTTAAATAGATTTAAAAATGATTTAAATAACATTGAATACCCAACAAGAATGAATAAATGTCTTCGGCATAAAATAACTCAACAAGTGTTGTCATGCCGTAAAATCCAACCAGCCAACAACCAATCTAGGAGGTACTGGGAATTTTAAATGTTCTTGCCGCTAAACAAGTTGGCAACCTTTGATAACTTAAAGCCAAATTCTAAATTTGGTCCCCCCCCCCCCAAAAAAAAAAATATATATCTGTTACAGCCCTTTATTGCAAATTTGAACTGTTAGCCAATATTTTCTCTTCTTTTTAATGACAACAGAATCCAAAAAAATACAGTTTAATAATCTACTTCCTTATGATACAATTTTTAAATTTACAAGTTTATTTCCCGATTATTGGTTATTGGGCACCCAGTGGGACTCGAACTCACTAATGATGGTTTGCTCGTCTAGCTTGCTAACCATTGACTCCATCGGATAAAACAAATTTAAGTGAAAGTTTTCACTAAACAAAAAGTTCCATGATTCATTTAAGAAATCCGTCCATTTGTAGAATGAATGTAAAATACTATTTTAGTTATAAGAAGGTTAAATCTCTTTTGGATGAGGATTTACCACCGACTTTACTAGGTAATCTAAAATACTTTAACAATATCAGACAATTTAGGAACATAGAATCAACAAATTATATATATATATATATCAGTTACCCCGCATACATAACCTTTATGCTGCCCATAAACACTCACATACATTCAAAATACCGCCACATACATACGCACATCACTTTATCCAATCATACACATCCTATGTCTATTGAATTTTCTGAAATTTTTCTTGCATTTGTAACATCTTCACCTGACGATTGCCTCGCATGAAACCAATATGGTCGTGAATGTTCCTTTGTCACCAAATAAATAGATATGTAAAACCTTTATATATTTATTTTATTATATTATATATATATATATATATATATATATATATATATATATATAATTTGTTGATTACCACAGAATTAATGTAAATGCTTCTATGTTCCTAAGGAATTATCACCGCTTTATCCACCATTACTCGTCTGTTGTTTACAGACTCGGGTTTTTTAGGTGATCGTAACACCGATGTATGTATTTATCAGTTAAAATGTTCGCCTCTTACTGACAGCTACGGACGACCGAGAGGAAAAGGGTCAGACTGCTGAAAAGTCAGTCAGGTTTCGCTAAAAATAGTTGTAAAGTCTAGCCACACTGATAAGACGTAAACGTCGAAACACGGTGTCTGTGGATGACACACACACACACATATATATATATATATATATATATATATATATATATATATATGAATATGATAAAATGAAAAAACAAAAGATGTTTACAAACTGAATGGGCTCATCAGGAGAGAGTGTGCAAACCGTTTAAACATCTTTTGTTTTTTAATTTTATCATATTCATACTGTCGGATTAATTTCCATTTTATTTTCACACACACACACACACATATATATATATATATGATAAAAAGTATCCAATAAATAGACAGGTAAGTTGGGGATGATTCTATTTAGGATTATCTATATCCTCCGTATATCCACAATGCATACCCATGAAGATGCAAACCTATAGATTTATACAAGGATTATTTCAAATCCCTTAGAGAGCTCAATGTAAGATAATTAATACACTGATTATATACAGAGCAATATTTACACTTTCAATAAGAAACTTATAAATTTATTTCGGCCGGTAACTCCATAAATGAGCCCAGTTTCTCCATTCTAGTATATTTTGACGAAACTGGTCTCATTTATGGAATTGCCGGCCGAAATAAATTTATAATAGCCAAATGACGGTTTGTTAAGTTTTTCTTTCTTATGGAATATATATATATATAACATTCACCATCCAGAAGAGTAAGTTTCAATAATTTGCTACATTTTTTTACGCTTTGAACTAGTTACAATTCAGTTATATTTCTTTAGTCTTTACTTTTCTAACTAATAAGAAAGTTGAGTTATGGCCGATTTGTCATTTAACTGTAAAAAATTGTTGGTGAAAGAAAAAGGCAAATTACCGAAACTTACATTCACCATACCAAAGAGTATTATTATATTTACTAGCAAATATATGCACCCTCCGGGTGCAAGTATTTAAGTTTTAATATAATAAAATATCATGTTAAATTAGAAAAGCTAATGAAACTGAATAAAAATTCAGATAAAAATATTTGGAACAGAGGGGGTATGATTGAAAAATAGAACAACTTTGAATAACTCTTCCATCATTTTCCCTTACTCCCGTCTTTCATTGGTAAATTTTTCCTAATTTAACTATTTAGTTAAAATAGGAAGTAAAGAATAATATTACAGTTATTTTTTCTTGTTAATGGATTTCTTTTAAGATTTATCTCATATTCATTAATATAAAACCAAACAATTAGAAATCAATAATACTAAGCATATATTTATTAAAATCAAATTTTTAAGATCAATATGCAAATTAGCCTTCCAATTCACACTGTAATCCACTATTTTGTTGTATATATAAATACAATTGCATGTTATTAGTATGTAGATATGGTCAACAGTCTTAATGATGTAAAACAATTTTGTGATGTAAATAACAAAGGGAATTATGACTTGAATAGTAATATAGTTTCGGTTACAGACATACAAACCCACAATCTCCATTATAATAAGAGATGTAATTTCAAGATAATACATTACCACAGACATAACGGAAATTTTCATAGGTATTCTAGTCTGGATAGGAACCTTCATTTTTTAATTGTGAAATAAAGTTTTCAAATTCTAAATTTGTCATCTATCTATCTATATATTAATACTCCTGTTCCTTAATTGTACGACCGTTATCATCTTGCAACACCCTCTGCTTAAAAGTGAGACTGTCCAAATCGGACAAGATGAAATAATGTGGTATATCCACAGGTCCTGCTAGTCTTTACAATTACTTAAAAATTCACTTCAATATAATGCTGTTAGTTTTCTAATAATTTAATAATTTTTGTTTGTTGGAAAATAAAATCGTCATTTATAATTTAATGCGTTGTTCAGATTGACAAACAGATTCTTAGCTGGTAATAACGAGAAAAAAATTCAGTTTCTAAATTTAAACTTATCACGGGGAAAATTATAAAGCCCATATCTTATATTTAAAGAAAAAGTCAATTCAATATATAAATATTATTTTTAAAAGCGAATTAAAAAGTAAAATGTGTGAGATTTTTATTCTATAAAAAACAATAATAATAATAATAATTTACTAGTTAAAATAATTGGTAGATTTGAAAGTCAGAGTTTAATATTCATCATCATAAATTGATGAACAGTTTAAAGTGATACATTTTATGAGTTTTTTTTAGCAATATAAACCTTATTAGGAGAGCTTACAAGAATATGCACCCTCTGGGCGTAAATATTTAAATTTTGATGTAATGAAATATGTTAAATTAGAAAGACTAACGAAATTGAATAAGAACGCATATAAAAAGATTATACTTATCTTAATTATATTTTAATCAGTTTCTATATAAAACCATTCATAGAATTGATTTTAATACATTGGAGAATAAAACAATAATATTAGAGATCAATAACACCAAGTAATTATTTATTAAACCCGGTTTTGTTAAAACCAGTATGCAAATTAACCACACCATATATTTTGTAAACCTTTATTTTTAGTGATATACAAGACATTATCACAGGATTTTAATGCACTAATAACATGGGCCTTCGGGTCCGGTGTCAAAAAAGTATCAAGATTTTTTGTATTTTTTGACACACCTTGTATTCTGAAAAATGAACGTTCCATTCATTCTTCATTTCTATCTTGGTAAATACAGCTTTAAAATTTGTACTTTTTGACATACCTTGTACTCTGAAAAAAAAATAACGTTATATTATTGTTCATTCCTATCTTATGACACACCTTGTATATACAAGATATCCCCCCAAACTATTGACATCATTTTATGAAATCTTTTCATCATTTTATGTAAAAAAAAAAAAAAAAAATGAAATCTTTTCATTTTATAAAAAAAATTTAATGAAAAAAAATGACAATATTTTATAAAATTATGTCAAATTTTTTGGAACACCCAGTATGTTGGATACAAAACGGAGTTCTCATGTCTGAACAATGACCCTACACGATTTTTAAGTTGATATATGTATATTTAAATAAACTTATTGTAGTTGTGCCATTTTTACCTATTTTTTGCCATTTTGACTTTATTATTATTATTATTATTATTATTATTATTATTATTATTATTATTATCTATTTATTAGGATAGTACATTAAATATTATGTGTTG
This sequence comes from Doryteuthis pealeii, assembly GCA_023376005.1. Lineage (NCBI taxonomy): Eukaryota > Metazoa > Mollusca > Cephalopoda > Myopsida > Loliginidae > Doryteuthis > Doryteuthis pealeii. The sequence goes on along the minus strand of CM042143.1, from coordinate 52,741,942 downwards.
GTTTAACAAAATATCAAATGAAGAATCAATTAAGATAATTTAAGTGAATTCTTGTGCTATTGTGTGGATTATAATTTCGTCGGAATTTAATGTCACACAAAGTCGCAATTTTAATTTTTCTGATTGTTGTTTGCATCTTTAGTGTTGTATGTATAAACAAAACGTTTCGGCGGCTGTATCCTCCGACCTTCCTGTGTATCCGAGCATAGTAATGACCCAACCGGTGAAATATAGATCGTTATTATGCTCGGATACACAGGGAAAACCTGAGGAAGCTCGGAGGATACAGTAACGTTGTGTTTATGCATACAGCAATAAAGATGAGGACAACAGTCCGAAAAATCAAAATTATTCACATCAACCCTCATCTTAAAAATCCAGACCAATAAAGTCGCAATTTTATTTGAAAATATTTTTCTAATCTTTCCGAAATTAGAAAGAAAGAATATTGAATGTTATTCCGAAATTTAAATAAATAAAATAGATAAAAGAATGTTTCCGATTTTTGTTTAGTTTTCTAAATGATTCTAAAGAGTTTGGAGTACCTTTTTATTGACATTACTCATGGGTCCACTATGACCCGGAGTGGTAGTACCTGTTAGGGTACCTTCTACGAGGTTCAATGGTCCAACCAATATATATATAAACATGCACGCACGCCAAAAACATATTTATAAACTTGCACACGCATATATACAAACATGTGCACGCACACACACACACACACACACACACACACACACACACATATATATATATATAAACATGCACATACACACACGTATATAAACATGCATACACACATATATATATATATATATATATATATACATGCACATATATATATATATATATATATATATATAAACATGCACATATATATATATATATATATATATATATATATATGCACATATACACACGTATATAAACATGCACACATATATATATATATAACATGCACATACACACACGTATATAAACATGCACACAAACACACGTATATAAACATGCACACAAACACACGTATATAAACATGCACACAAACACACACATAAATAAACATGCACACAAACACACACACACCTATATATATATATATATATATATATATATATATACACAGACATGTAAAACACACACACACACACACACACACACACACACACACACATAGAATCATAATTACATTTTTATAGTAATATTATAAAAAATATTTTTATCTGTTTATTTATATAAAAACTGATATTACAAACAATTAATCTTTAACTTTCTACTGAATATTTTGAAGTTTGTTGTAATTAATCAAAACCTAAATATTCCAATTCAAAATAAATTAATTTATATAAAATTTCGTATGAAAACAAAAAAACGTTCAAATGTTTTGTATTATTACTACTCCCATCATCAGGTGTCATTAAGTACAAATATCTTAAATTCTATAAATGGAATATTTTGTGTTAGTGAAAAAAAATTCTAATAAAAATTATTGAACATTTTCTCTTAAAGTTTTCAAATGGTTAAAAATGTTTTTGTACAAAGATAAAAACTTTCTTACCTCAGATAATTCCCGAAATGTACATCGAGCAAAACATTTTGGTACTGTCCTAGTGACCCTCACCGGTTAGGATGCGATTTCTTCATTTTTTTTTTGGGGGGGGATAAGATTGTCATCTTGTATCCTGTTTAAAGAAGCAGAGTTTTTATTAATTGGCATAAAATGTTTCAGATAAATTAAAATTCTAAATTCAATATTTTAAAAGATTTTTGTCCAAATTTCTTTTTGATATTTGAGTATTTTGCTATCTATTTCAAAAACACGATGACAACCAGACTTTTAGAAAAATAGGCACCCATTGACAAAAACTAATTAAAATTCCAAGGAGAGGTTTAATCAATTGTTATAAAACTAGCAAGAATATACCCCCCCCCCGGACATAAGTATTTTAAGTTTAAATGTTATAAAATATATAAAATTAGAAAGACTAAAGAAATTAAATAAGAATGCATATAAAATATTTCACTTATTTTATTATTATATTTTAATTGGTTTCTATATAAAAAATCAGCCATAGGATCGATTTCAATACGTTGGAGAATAAAACAATAATATGAGAGATCAATAATACCAATTATATATTAAACTCAGTTTTGATAAAACCAGTATGCAAATTAACCACACCATATATTATGCAAACCATTCAGTGATATATAGGACATATTGCAGAATTTTAAACGCATTTATAACATGGGCTGTTTTGAGGCAAATCTAACTCAGACATCATTAATAAATAAGATCTATTATTCTATGTATTAATGGTTTTGATTATAAATTACTCACTGATAAATTTACGCAATTTCTGAGGGTATTGTGACATAAGTAGTGACGTAGTTTCGTTTACAGACAGACACCAAATCTTCATTACAAAGAGGATGAGAGAGAGTTAAATCAAGATTATTATAGTTTTTACACATTGAACTATTTAGCAATAGCTCATAAGTAAACATATCAAACGTTGTAATAATTGAATTATCATACTGTGGTATATCAACAGGTCCTGCTAGTTTATATATCAATACACTAATACCTACCTACGTGTCACACTTTAACATACACACACACACCTCCGATCCAGAGAAGGTAGGGGATGAGTGTCGTTACCGCATCTAAATAATGGACCATTCCATTTTTATTGTGAAGGAAGAAAAAAAAAGGGAAGAAAAGGGACCTATTACACACCAGAAAGAAAAAAAAAGAGAGTGGGGGAAGATAGATGGGGGAGCGAGAACACTAATCTGTTTCAATGAAATGGAATGAAGAGAGAGAGAGGGGGGGGGAGAGAGTTAAACAAAGATTATTTTATTTTTTTTACACATTGAACTATTTAAATATGTAAAAAGTATAATAATTTTGATTTAACTCCCTCTCACACATTTTTTCTTTCTTTCCTTCTTTTCATTATATTCGATTGAAACAGATTAGCGTTATCGCTTCCGCGCACTCACTCCCTTTCTCTCTCTACCTTCCCCTACTCTTATATTTTTCCGTATAGCATGTCCTTTTTCTTCCCTTTCTTTATAATAGAAACGGAATGGTCCATTATTTAGCTGAGGTGACGACAATCATAAGAAATAAGAATTCGGCGGATAAGTAACACCAGATAATCAAGATTTACATTTTTGCATTTCAGCTTGAACTATTTGGACGGTCTCATGTTTAACCAGAGGGTGTTGTAAAATGATAACGGTTGTAAAATTAAGGAACACTAGTATTAATATATAGATTATAATTATTATTATATCAAACATTTACCAAAAAGAAAGAAATTAAAATTGAATGCACGACATCTAAAAGAGAAGAGAAGAAGCTATTTATAATCTTGATTACGAGTTTAACTAAGTTTAAAAACTAGCAGAAGAGAACGAATTTGAAATGATATACGGAGAGTTTCTTAAGAGAGAGAGAGAAATACAGATTGAAAAGAAATTTTACAGAAACAGATTTAGATCTAATTTCATTTAAATCTATGTAAATAAAATTGTTTATTTTAATCAGAAAACCTATATTTCCCTCTACATAACTATCTATCTAAATTTCTATATTCCCTCTAGATAACCCCTCTAGATAACTATCTATCTAATTTCTATATTTCCCTCTAGATAACTATCTATCTAAATTTCTATATTTCCCTCTAGATAACTATCTATCTAAATTTCTATATTTCCCTCTAGATAACTATCTATCTAAATTTCTATATTTCCCTCTAGATAACTATCTATCTAAATTTCTATATTTCCTCTAGATACTACTATCTATCTAAATTTCTATATTTCCCTCTAGATAACTATCTATCTAAATTTCTATATTTCCCTCTAGATAACTATCTATCTAAATTTCTATATTCCCTCTAGATAACTATCTATCTAAATTTCTATATTTCCCTCTAGATAACTATCTATCTAAATTTCTATATTTCCCTCTAGATAACTATCTATCTAAATTTCTATATTTCCCCTCTATCTATCCTCTATCTATTTTCTATATTTCCTCTCTACTATCTATCTAAATTTCTATATTTCCCTCTACATAACTATCTATCTAAATTTCTATATTTCCTCTACATAACTATCTATCTAAAATTTCTATATTTCCCTACATAACTATCTATCTAAATTTCTATATTTCCCTCTACATAACTATATCTAAATTTCTATATTTCCCTCTACATAACTATCTATCTAAATTTTATATTTCCTCTACATAACTATCTATCTAAATTTCTATTTTCCCTCTACATAACTATCTATCTAAATATATTCCCTCTACATAACTATCTATCTAAATTTCTATATTTCCCTCTACATAACTATCTATCTAAATTTCTATATTTCCCTCTACATAACTATCTATCTAAATTTCTATATTTCTAACTATCTATCTAAATTTCTATATTTCCCTTTACATAACTATCTATCTAAATTTCTATATTTCCCTTTACATAACTACTATATTTCTAACTATCTGTCTAGATAGGTATGTACAAAATACGGACTTTTCAGAAGTGCGCTACTTCTTTAAATAAAAAATTGAAAATTATCTTTTTACGGTTTTCTTTTACGTTTAATATAAAGAAAAATTCCAAGTTTATGTGTTAAAAAAAAACCCAACAGATTTCTGTTACATATAACAGACGTTTTTTCATTTTGAATAAATTTATAATACATTTTTGTTGACATAGTTATAGCATTTTGGCGCGAAAAATTAGAGCGACGTAATTTTCTATGGAGAATTATACTTGTAATAATTTTTAATCTGAAGCAAAAACAAATTACTATTATTCGCTTTTAGTCACTGCCTTTGCATTTCACTCATAATATTATTGAAAAAAGAAAAAAAAGGGGGGGGGCTGGGAATATCAAAATTAGAATGTGAAAAATCATTTACAATAAAATGTTATCAGAAATATTATAGAATGATTATTAATAAAAAGCGAGGCTTTTTTCTTCTTCAATACATTTCTGATTAAATTAATCAGAAATGTATCGAAGGAAAAAAAGTTGCCTCCAAATAAAATAATTAATCGCTTGAAAATAATAAACAGTGTCACAGTAGTTCCAATAATTTAAATATTTTTTGAATTAGCAGCCGCGGCTGATGCTACAAGCGTGAATAGATTATTTTGTCCTCTATAAACGCCCATTAAAAAAGTCAATTTTTAAATTCAAACATTATTTTCAATATTTTTTATTAAGACTATCGAATGGAATTTCATTATTTTTAGCTACATACTTTTAATAAAATATTTTCTTTAACTAATTAAATACGCTTTTAAGTGTTAAGTTTCATTTTTATTTCATTCTATATTTCGGAAGTTCGACCTTCCTTTGTCAAGACTGGCTGTTTTTTGTGTAGCTTAGACGCTTTTATAGCTGGGGATACTGGTGGTCTGTTCCTCTGTCAGTGGGTCATTGATGTTTGGATGACCTCTTTTCTCATGTTGCTGGAATGTCGGTGGTTTACGCCACTCTTCCTTGGTGGCATTGGGGTCGGGGTTTTTAGAAATATTTGTATGAGTTTAGGGCACCTAAATCAATGTTTAACCCGTGTTTGTGCGTAGACGTAGGCCAGCAACACGAGAAAAGAGGTAATTCAAACATCAATGACCCACAAACATTTCCAGCTATAAAAGCGCCTAAGCTACAAAAAAAAAAAACACAAAAAAAAAACAGTCAGTCTAGATTGTCTTGACAAAGGAAGATCGAACTTCCGAAATATAGAATGAAATAAAATGAAACTTAACACCAACTGAGTTTCTTATTCATTTCACAGCTCATGCTTCACACATAATCAAAAAAAAATATTATAGGTATATATAAAATACATATATACATATATAATATATTTACACTGAAAACTAGAATCACCAAATATACCAACAAAGAAGCATACGTGGACTTCACGACAATATATATATGCAACACTAAACACTATATATTTTATTCAAATCCTTATCTCAAAAATATTCACTTCGAAGTTGTTTTTTTCCACGTGGAATAATCTTCTTTGTTTTTTTCACAAGTAAAAACTAACTGCAACATCTTTAAAAAATAAAATCATCAAAAGTTGAAAAAAGTCAACATAAAAAATTGCTATAAAGTAGTGTTGCAGAACGTAGAATTTGTTTATAATACTGCATATTTCAATTAATAAATATTTTCTCTTTTTTTTTTTTTCCTTTATTGAACTTCGAGAACATAAAACACGTCCACATTTGTTTACCAAAGATTTGACATCAATAGTACTGGTTGACCGTATTGATTTATTTGTATAATTCATTGTAATGGGTTATAAACCTGTTAGGATGAATTATACAAATATATCAATAATTTTTAGGAATTGTAATTTTTATTGACATTTCTGTGTGTAACTGCGCAACAGATTTTTATTTGTCTTCTTAAAGAATAAAATGTGAAAAATATAAATGGAAATGTAGATAAACCAACACAAACAATTGATTCAATTAATATTTCGTCTTTATTAAAAGACTTCATCAGAATGAATTTAATTATCTACAACATTTTGGAACGATAGACAACGAGGAAAGATAAAGAGGGGGTGGGTAGAGAAAAAAAAAAGGAAGACAAAGACACAGAGAAAGAAAAAGGGGAAAGGGAAGAAAAAAAGAGAAAAAAAAAACGTCTGGGTGTCAAAAAAGAAAATACGATGGTTCAAACTATCGAAAGAGGAAAATAATGTATACAAATTGATACTTTGTATATCGTAGGTACCACTAATTCAAGCGTTAAAGTCAAATTTCACAGTACTAGTGAAATCCCCCCCACACACACACACACATATACACACCTGAACGAAAAAAAACAAAAACATTACCAAAAATCAAGGAATTAACCGATTTTAATGAAATTTTCAGTGTTGATATATTAATGAATGAAAGTTATAATGCACCAGTTATTTTATTTAGAAACTTTCACATTTTTTCAGGTTCGTCAACTTTGACCCCCTTCCCCTAACTTTGCGGCGCAATACATATATTGTTTATGAATTTTAATTCGTTTTATTTAAGTGAAAAAGTGCGACTTTTTGGCAGTACCTGGGTTTCAATCAGGGTAACATTGACACCGTACGCCATGTTCCTTTTAAAAATAATTTGGTATTAATCTTATATATGTCTATACAATATCTATATAAAGGACAGTTTGTATGTATATCCGAAGAAAACTACGAAAATAAAACAATTAACGACAATGTAAATATATATATATACATTAAATATCACCAGTTCTTGCTTTTTGTGCAAAAATTACGATTTGATTTATTTTTGAAGATATTTAAAAATCAAAATATACATAGAAATAGCATTGAAATTCTACTTTAAAATTTCCAGCTTTTGTAAATCTCAAAAGTAAACAGATCAATAGACCAGGGTTTCCCCCTCTACTAAGGTGACGTTGAGTATCCGCTTCTAGTTAGAAATGAAGCGTTTCAATCAGTATAACAATCTTATATTAATCTTATTTTTAATAAAAGAAATGAAAGAATCGGAAACTTATTTTCAGAAAGACAACGTTATCCGATATTTTTTATTTTATTTATTTATTTATTTTCCTTTTCTAAACTTAAAGTCACTCTAAGCAAGATCAACTAGCAACAATGGCCGAAGTGTAAATATCGAAGAGGTTGACCGACTCATAGTGTTAGTAAGAAATAAGAACACAAGACGTAATTTTGGGTTGGGGTTAGGGGTTCTAACCCTAACCCTAACCCCTAAAACAACCTGATATTGACGGTGTAAATGAAAAAAATGACCTAATGACACGAAATTGAAAAGGGGTGCCTTAAGGTAATCTGGTCTGATAATAGATATAAACATGTCCTCACACGGACCTTTACTGCCCGGAACTGATTGTCCTGGGCATGACGTTAAACTATCTGATGGTGAAGTTTCAGTTCTGGAGATCTGGGGAATGTGGAGCACCCCATCATCTCCATTGCTTCCAGGTCCACTTTGACCGGAGTGGTAGTACATGTTAGTCTATGGGTTAAATAGAAAAATGTGTTTATAAAAAAATTGAGTATCCATTAAGAATTAATTTTATTTCAAAACTTTGTCGGCATCACTGAGGTTTATATACCGTAAAACAAACAAACCAAACCAAACCCGGAACTGAATGTACAAAGAAAGAATAAAAACAAAAGGGAAAACGAATTGCGCGCCAAATTTAGTGGCGCCTCCGTACAGGTCACGTGACACGCCGTCGCGTAGTAAATACAAAGTAGTCCCGGAAATGCGGTTCACAGGCCTTACCCCTCCCCCATATACCCAAAGGACTATTTCAGTTGATACAATTAACACGAAGTGAAGACAAAAATGACAGATGAAGATGTGAGGATGTAAACACGATGTATTTTCCAGGAAAGAAACTGTTGGAATGGAACATGCGTCTGTGGTGGAGGAAATTCAGAAAGAATTGAGGCTATTCGATAGACAGCAAAACAAATTCTGCTGTCCTTAGAGAGTTGTACATTTATGTACTGTTGCGTTAGTGCACAATACGATTTCTGTGGTCCCGTTAGAAATTTGGCTTGTCGGCCTTTTGGTGAAGAAGCAAATCAAGGCTGATGCCCAATTTCAGAGGCAACCATCCCAGCCAGCACTCAAAGAAGTAGGTTGGTTGGTCGGTTGGATTTTACAGCATGTCAACCCTTGCTGGATTATTGTATGCCGAAGACGTTCTCGTTTTTTTTTTTTTCATTCTAGTTGGGTATTCAACTTTTTTAAAACTACTTTTTAAAAACACATTTTTATGACTTATCTTTTTATTTAACCCATAGATGGGACCATAACAGGTACTATCACTCAGAGTGGACCCGTGAGTAATGGCGATGAAAGGGTACTCCACACTCCCCATAGCTCCAAAATTGGAACTTCACCATTAGATGCAGTTTAATATACTCAGAACGCCAAAGAAGTAGGGTTAGTATCAATTCTTGACCCCTAAAGCATACGTATATACACAAAGAAACTTTCACTTTTTATGGTAGAAAAATCTAAGTCGAATTCATCATCATCATCATCATCATGTCGCGCAAGCAGCACGGATATCCATGACAATCTCTCGCCAACCGTTCCTATCATTCATCGTTCTCGGAGGTCCTCCACACATCATCCAGTGTCTGCGTAGAGCTGGTCAGTTTACGTCTTTGTTAGGCGGCCCACACTGGCGTGCCTGTGTGCTGGCTTCCACAGGAGAACGTCGCTTCTGAGTTCGTCCTTGCTTCTCCAGCAGTACCCAGCGTGTCTTGTTCGCCTTACTCAGATTGTTTGTGTGATAATGGGCAAGTGGCCGTACAGCTGTTTTCTCATGGGGGTTGTTTCCACGTCTTGTTTAAAATTGCGCGCAGAATGCGAAAATGTCATTTTGAAGTCTATTTTCATTTTTATATATAAAGAATAAATCCTCAGATTTCTATGTAAAAAAAAAAAACAAAACAAAACAAAAAAAAACACACTGAAACTAGATTGATCATATCTAAAAACATAAATAATTAATTTCTCTGACTATTCGGACTATTGTCCTCATCTTCATTGTTATCTGTACAACGTTTCGGTCGATGTGCCCGCCGGCCTTCTTCAGGTATTTCTTGTCGGACTCGGGAACTTTCTCGAACTCGGAAACCTTCTTTTCGAACTCAGGAGCCATCACGGAACTTTGAACCTAACCCTTTATTCAGTCCACGGGGGTATCTTGTTCTCATTCCGCTAACCATAGCTGGGGTACAGGCGTTAGGCTGTGTTATTATTTTAGGTTACTGCAGCCCCTGACCAGGATTGAACCTGTAGTCTAGAGAGTTAGTTTAAGACAGTTTAAGTTAGTTATCTCTAGACTGCAGGTTCAATCCTGATGAGGACAATAGTCCGAATAATCCAAATAATTTAAATTAGATTTTTTTTCTTTTTTATTGGAGACTAATTTTTTAAATGTCAGTTTTTTTCCAATATGCTATTCAGGACATGTGCCGAAAATAGAAAATAAATAAAATACCACCATCAAAATTCCCAAAGTCAGAGACAGAATCCCCCCCCCAAAAAAAACAAAACAAACAAAACAGGCTGGTTATAAGTTTCATTAATACCGTGTTTTCTCGAAGATAAGACTTACCTGCAAAATAAGACCAAGCGTGATTTTTCAAAATGATCTTAAAATAAGCCCTAGTTGAGGGCGGTAGAATTTTGGAATCCAGTGACTTGCAGAACAATATCATTACAGGGGATCATGTGAATATTTACGAATGGATTTTTGTTAACGATTTTTTAAAATAAAAGAACGTGTTAATGGTAATAAATGTAGTGTTTTTCGTAATTTCTGTTTATTTAGAAATTTGTAATTTTCTACTTCGTAATGTCATTTTTCGATATATAAAGAATAAGATATCTTCCGAAAATAAGCCCTATTTCGGAGTGAAAATCAATATTATTTTCGGGGAAACGGTAGTCCTAAAAATTTTTTTAAAAATACTTCTCTGAGGTTCTGTTTTTCATGCTCTGTAGTCATTCAAACCTCACATTATATTGATTATACCCATTTAAATTAATATCAACCATTTTTTTTTGGTTTGAAGAGACGCTATCAGAATTTTAAAAAATATATACTAGCTGGGCCTGTGGATATACCACAGTATGATAATTTAATTATTACGTTTGATATGTTTACTTAAGAGCCATTGCTAAATAGTTCAATATGTAAAAAGTATAATCTTGATTTAACCCTCCTTTTTTTTCATATTTTCATTATGTTCGATTGAAGGTCGTTTTTAATAAGGGAAGCCATACACAAACCGAAATTCATTCAATGGCTAGTCCAAAACAATGCGTGGTTCCCATCGGCACCCTTTTGGGGCACCTCCGGCATTGGGCAATAAATCCAGTCCTGCCCCTTTAAATTTTTGACCAAATGACTTTAGCCGGAAGCCAGAAGCCAGAAGATAATTTACCAAAAATCAGGAAATTATCGGATTTTAATGAAATGTTCAGTGTTTATTTATCAATGAATGATCTTTATAATGCATTATTTATTTTATTTCAAAACTTTCTAATTTTTTTCAGGTCACTTAATTTTGACCCCCCTTATGTTGGGGGCGTAGAATTGTTTCAAGTTGGTCCTTACCTGATACTAATTACAGTATAAATAATGTGATAAAAGACCGAAGTTATGAATAGAAACAAAAAAAATTTTTTACGGTTGCTCTTCTATGAGAAAATAAGTACCGAAATTCGAAAAATAGAATGTAAAAAAATAATAAATAATTAATTTTTTGGAGATTTCTTTTTTACCCATTTCGATAATTATTTAATTGGCTATTATTTTATAAAAGAAAAAAATTATACATCGATGTTTTTTCTGCTTAAAAAGGGGAGGGGTACATTTTCAATCGAGTTTTTCTTCAAAACTTATTACTTTCGTCTAAAAAATAAGGTTTGCATTAAGTAGATATTTATTTTTAGAATCTAAAAATATAACATTTTAAACTTGACATCAGGATTTTCATATTTTAAATGAATTTTATATATTCATTTTTCATAGCAAAAATACTAAATTAAAGTTTTGAAATAAAATAACTGATGCATTATAAAATTCATTAACTGATAAATCAATACTGAAAATTTCATTAAAATCGAATAATTACCGATTTTTGGTAAAAAAAATTTTCATCCCAAATGTTACGTTAAAATTGTAAACAAGCGCCTAAAACCATTGAAAAACAGCCAAAATGGCGTCGGCGAACAAAATTGATCAAAACAAATACTTTTAAATCTTTTAAAAATAAACTGCATATGTAATGATATTTTTTTTTTTAATGATGGTTATTATGTACTACTTATCGATTTAGACAAAGTTTAACCTTGAATAATAGATTTAATTATTCTTAATTCGCTTTTAAAACTCGTAGTATCCGATTTTTTTTGCTAATCCCTATTAGAGGTCTAGAAGCCGAGGCCTCTAAACTAGAAAAAGAAGAAAATGGACATGCTACATAGAAAAAATATAAGAGAGTAGGGGAAAGCTAGAGAGATGGTGATCGCGTGGAATCGATAACGCTAATCTGTTTCACTGGTACATAAAAGATGAAAAGAAAGTAAGAGAGAAAAAAAGAGTGAGAGAGAGAGAGAGTTTAAATCAAGATTATTATACATTTTACATATTAAACTATTTTAGAAGAGCTTTTAAGTAAACATATCAAACATTGTAATAATTAAATTATCATACTGTGGTATATCCACAGGTCCTGCTAGTACTTTATATTACCAGAAAATGTTTGTTTTTTAATACATCGTAATAGCAACAGATTTTCAAGTAATTCACCAAATCTGCTCTAAATTAACAAGATTCAACCAAGCAGAAATGTAAGGGGTTTTCATTTCATTTTAGTCGATACGATGACGTAAAATTACTTATTTTTTCTTTCTTCTACAAGACACTCATTATATAATGGTTATAATCGTAAGGAATAGACACAGCAACTGGAGTTCAAATTATGGACGAAGCTGTTTACATTTCACCTAGCGCTAATACCCTTCAAAAAGGTAATACGTCCAACTATTCTCCCTCCAGCTATGGGTAAATAGTAGGGCAGACTATGCTCTTGAACCTTGGTGTGGCAATGGCCTAGGAGAATGAACGCTGAATTAAAACCAAAGGGTTCTTTCTTGATAATCAAACTACTTTGAGATCTCCTCCCCCTTTTATATTTTAGACTTAACAATTCATAAAATTCCGTCTATAAAGAAAACAGCTTTACTTAAACTCAAGCGGGATCTAATTTCATAAAATAAAATATTTTATTATAAAGAGATAATACATTACATTAAAACTTAAATGCTTACGCCCGGAGGGCGCATATTCTTGCTAGTAAATGTAACAGATAATATTTATTCTGTTATTGGTAAATTGTCAGTATGAATGAGCAGAGACTTTAACTTTGCTACAGTACAGCTTGACTCGATTTTTCTAGAGGTCGTCTCCGCGACAATATGGAACTTATGAAATTTCATTGTATTAATTTTTCTGCAAAAAACTCTTTCTCTCTTTTTTTTTTTTTTTTTTTTTTTTTTTTCTTTTTTTGTGCAGTCTTCCTCAATCCAATGTTTAGAGATTTCATTCACTCTTTCAGTTTCATTGTAAAAGGTTTCCCAGCGAAAAAAAAAAAAAAAAAGAAAAAAAAGCTTGTTGAGAAAAGCAACTCAAATTTTACCCCCCACCCCAGAAAGTGACAATAAATGACCGGTTTAGCTCAGTAGAGCACAACGTTCCGGGTTCGATACCGACCCTCGTAAACTCAGAGTATGAGTAACACGGGGATCTATGCGGTAAAGTAAGGAGCTGATGGTAGGTGAGGCGCTCCACCTCAGACGCAAAAACAACCTCCTTGGTCTAGCGCTAGTGAAAAGTGGACAGACTCTCTCACTGTCCGACTGATACTGACAATAGGCCATTCCGCCAACTTTACTTACTATTCATACCAACTAAGTTAAAAACTAATAAAATAATTATTTCTAAATTATTTTAAGTTATTTTATTTCAAAACTTTAATTTAGTATTTTTGCTATGAAAAATTAATATATAAAATTCAGGAAAAGTGCACATGGACTTTGTGGACAATTACGTACGAATTATTAAGCCTCATCTCAAAAATTCAGATAAAGCAAATTGCTTTATTCTCTAAGTTTGGTCAATAGATACAAGGCTATTGTATAGTAGGGTAAGGTCGATTTTTCACTTTTTAAAATATCAAATTGTCCATCTATGCGAAGGTTGTGTGTTAGTATACTGAATACTGATACTAAAAATTAGATCTTTATAGATAGAGGAAATAGCATCAAAGATCGTCTACTAAAATGCACTAAAAATCCTCATTTTCTAAAGGCTAAATTTTGCAAAAATGAAGCATTCTTAGTGCATTTTAGTAGACGATCTTTGATGCTATTTCCTGAAACAATGGTGCAAGTAAAATATCCAACTTTTGGTATCAGTATTCCAGTATACTAATGCACAGGTATCGCATAGATGGACAATTTGATATTTTAAAAAAGTGAAAAATCGACCCACCTAGTATATAGTTGGGAGCCAACGCACAAGTCGACTCATGCGCAGTCGGTATTTTAAAAAAATGCTTGGTTCCATGGACATTCTTTTTTAGGGGCACCGAGCAATTAACTCGCCCCTCTTCCCTTCTAGACGAGTGGGTAGGTTCTATTTTCCAGGCCCCCCACCAAGTCGGATTAACATCATTTTTTTTACGTAGGGGCCACATACAAACCCAAGCTCATGTGATGGTCAGTGCAAAAAATGAATGGACCCATACACGTGTATTGCTTTAATAGAAATATCACCGTTTTTTGTTGATGTTTTTTTCATGTTATAGTTATATGCAAACATAATGAAAATGTTAGCAGAGAGATGCTGATAGGTATGCGTACTGCATCACTGACGCATAAAAATCTAAAAGGACGCTGAAAAATCGTATCCATGCGTCCAAGTGTTTGTTTTCTTCCCCCACTATTTCCAGCTAACTGTAAATACATTTCAATATTTTCTTGGAAACAAATTACACTGTATAGGGATAGAGCCCAGGTAGATGAGCAGTTCATGACATGCAATACTCCACTTTGGCCCCCCTCCGATCAATCGGCTGGTCACGTCAAGCCCTAGCACCTATATGATTTTCCCAACCCTATTGCCCTTATGGCAAGCCCCAACCCCTTTTTTTATCATATGGGTGCTAGAAGGCGGTGGCTGCGGGTCTACATGTCCTGGGAATGACGTTAAACTCTATCTGATGGTGAGGTTCCAGTTTTGGAGGTTTGGGGAATGTGGAGCACCCCTTCATCACCATTGCTTCCCTGGTCCACTCTGACCCGGAGTGGTAGTACCTGTTAGTGTCCCATCTATGGGTTAAATAGAAAAATGTATTTATAAAAAAATTGTATTATCCATTAAGAATTGATTTATTTCAAAACTTTATCGGCATTAAATGACCCACTGAGGTTGATATGCCGTAAAACAAAACAAACCAAACCAAACCAAACACTGTATGGGGCACAAGGTAGTGGTTTGATGGCTTTAGTTGTTCATAGATAAAAACTCTGCAATTTATTAAGAAACTTTAGTTGGGACCCATCAAATTTCCAGGGACTCATTCAAATCAAACCCCTGGACACACTAAATTAAAAAGCTATCAGCATCACTGTGTTAGTATATATCTATCCTCCCCCTCCACTCTACGAGCAGGGGGCAACATAAGGTCTTTTTAAGGGAGTATAGTCGGATTTGAATTTCCTTCTAGATAGGATCATGCCCCCCCCAAGAGATATAAACTTGATACTGAACAACGGAATGCAATGCAGCTAAGTTTACACGTGCCGTTACGGTTCTATGGCGAATAAATTCGGACTTGCACCCACAGTCTTGTGTGAACGCAGGTCGTTTACTTCTGCATTTCACCCTCAACGATATCATCGAACGAGGGTCAGGACGCAGCTGGTTTTCCCTCACAACTGGACACACTGGAATTGGATCGTGGGAAGAGACCGGATGAGAACACCCCCTCCCGACCCCGTTCCGAGGTGACAAGTCTTTTTATATGAGATGCCCACTCGCAGCGATAATTTCTCTGGGGGTAACTTGATCAGAGATGGACAACAGAACTAGACATCGTCGCCAGGGAAAATGAGGACCGGAAACTGGCCAGGGCTCGATCGCTTTCCTAGAGATTTCTTTTTATACCAATTACGGCTGAAAGGGGCCGGTTTAGCTCAGTCGATAGAGCACCCGCCTAGGAATCACACGGTTCCGGGTTTGATACCGGTCCCCACAAACTCAGCGCACGAGTAGCACAGACTGGGTAATCTGATATGTGCGGTAAAGTGGGGAACTGACGTTAGTTGTTGCGCTTCACTTCAGCAAAAACAATCTTCCTGGTCTAGCGCTAGCGAAAAAGGCATACACTCCCTCGCTGTCCGGCTGATACCGACAATAGACCACTCCGCCAATTTTACGATTGAAAGGTCCAGTGTCTTAGGCCCTTGAACAGCTTGATTGATTCAAGGGCTGTTGATCTTATGAACAATTCCCTAGCCGGACTGAATGACTGTTTTCAAAGAGTTTCCCCTTGTCATTTTTAAGAGCAACACATTTTCAATTCTTTCGAGTGGAATTGTTGATAGGAAAGGATTACCTCCCCCTTTTTAAAAAAAATGCGTCATTATTTTATAATAAAAAATCTACTTTAAAAAAAAGTCTTACACGTGTTTTGGGGTAAATCTACATCCATCATTAGCCAGATAATTGCGTATAAAAATATCGGGTGAAAAATATTTACAACAATCACTATATTTAGACTGAAAAGTTCTATTCGTAGAAACGGGTTTGTTACTTTTAAATCTTATTATAATGGAGATTCGGTGTCTGTCTGTGTAACTGAAACTACGTCACTGCACATGTCACAATACCCTTTTAATTGCTTAAGTTTTTCAATGAGTATTTAATTTATAGTCAAAATCATTGATATTAATACATAGAATAAATCTTATTTATTAACGATGTCTCTATGAAAATCGCAGATGTCTCAAAATAGCCCACGTTATTAGTGCATTTAAAATCCTGCAATGTGTCTTATATATCACTAAGACATAAAGGTTTACATAATATGAGGTGTGGTTAATTTGCATAATGATTTTAACTTGACGTCTATCACACAAACCATCCGTGTAAGGCGAACAAGACCTTATTGGAGAAGCAAGGAGGAGTTCATAAGGGACGTTCTCTTATGGGCACATACACATGGACACAACAGGGTGGGTCAGTCAGCAAAAATCTACATCGATCAGATCTGCGCGGATACTGGATACTGTGCAAAGGACCTGCCAGGAGCGATGAATCATAGAGATTGGCGGCGAGGAAGGGTCATAGAGATCAGTGCTGTCGGCACGACTTGATGATGATGATGATGACGACGACACAGAACAATTAGAATGATATCAATTTTAGATTGTACTGTACCGTTAAAAGTTTCAATGACAATACCTACATTTTAAATTCTTTCGTGCTATGATTAAAATTCTTTCTTGCTATAATTAGAAATATATGTATTTAATTAAATTTCCCCTCTACACATATGGGTGTGATATTATCACCCTCGTCGAAATTTAATGCTATATTTCGTAGGCATAAAATAGATACATTTTGATTCTAAACGAAATGAGCGAATTGGACCACAAACTCGAATAGTGTCTTCAAAGTTTTTAAAAAATACGCTTTAAAAAACATACAATAACATTGTGAAAATGTCAGGTACAATTTAAATCAATGTTCTAAGTTAAACTTTTAAAAAAATCTCTTCTTTGGCTAACATCAAGACAGAGAGACGAGATTCGCACAAATAATTTGTTGAAAACTGAAGCACCACGCAAACTAATGCTATTACTTTATATATAATATATAAGGTGATAGTATTTATCCAGCCTTCTACGTAGATATGACAAGACCTTTTAATTTGAGAGACCCACGCATACTTGGGATTGGGAGTTCCAAAATTGCTAGTTTCATTAGCATTTTCCTCCTTCCCCAGGTATTGACCATGACCCCATTCCTCTGGGTGATGGCCCAGGGGCAGGAATGAAATCGAACACCGGCTTTGCTTTGGTTTGCTCCTCATCTTAAAATTCGAGTATCAATATAGAGGAATAAAATTAAGGTGCTTGTAGATAGGTATTTACCCAACCCGTCCTCCACGGGTAGGATGTGACACAAGATCGCAAGTATGGGACATCCAGCGAGGATCGAACTAGCTATCTGCTAACTTGCTAACCATTACACCACGATGGGACGCTCAAATGATGCTTGTATAGAATAGATAATTAAAGAATTTCCGTTATTTCTGTGGTAATGTACATAAAAGAATATATAGAAATGTAATACTTACACTCACAAACCATATAAGAGGAAGTTTCAGCCATTTTGCGAAAATACGGTCAAGTCACGCTGAAAGCATCAGTTCCTGCTAGATTGCCGAAGTTAAGCAGCAAGGAGACTTTTCGGACCATATTACCTTTAGGCACCCCTTTTTGATCTCGATTAAGAAAGGACATGTTTTTCATTTACACCGTCAATATCCGGTTGTTTGTTAGGGGTTAGGGTAAGGGTTTAGTTTAATAATTTTTTTAAATCTAAAAACCGTCTGTTAAAACAACCGGATATTGACAATGTAAATGAAAAACATGTCCTTTCTTAATCGAGATCAAAAAGGTCATATGGTCCGACTTTTCAAATTTTAAGCAATAGCAGTTATTGTAAGCAATCGGAATCCTGTTTTTATTTTTCTTTAAAACCCGACTTGATTCGACATTAGATGACCCGGAAAGGTTTGATATGCCCTAAAACAAACCAACCAACATTTTGTGAAGATGACCTATCGCGTACAATTCTTTTAAAAATTATTCTGGTCTTCTCACACGAGCGTTGTTGTTAAAACTGCCACAGACAACGGGTTCTCCCAGTTAAGAACAGTAATTGGTCCCCCAACCGGCTGAATCACTCCAACCAGCAGGAGCCTTACTACGAGTCACCACTCACAACCTGGAGGTTGCGAGTTCAATCTCTGTACCCGCAACATTACCTTTTGTCAAGATTGTACTAAGTCTTACCAATACTTATTTTATTTATTTATTACCAACACCGAAGATTAGACATTGTGTATTAAACAAACAAAAATGCAATTTTTATCTGTAATTTCTGAGAAGGGTCGTTGTTATTGATACAAAATCGGATCAGTTTCCCTGGCGAGGAAAACTGACCCAACTGAATCAATATAAAAATACAATAAGGCACTGATTTGATTTATATGCTAAAATAGAAGAATGACGCAATGTTACTTTCATTTCACTTATTTTGACAAATTTAGTAAATATTCGGAAAATAAGGAAGACTCTTAGCTCAGTCGGTAGAGCATCCGACTCGGAACCACAAGGTTCCAGGTTCAATACCAGCCCTCGCCAACTCAGCGTATGAGTAGCACAGGGATCTGTGCGGTAAAGTGGGGAGCTGGTAGTAGGTGTGGCGCTTCATCTCAGACGCAAGAACAATATACCTGGTCTAGTGAAAAGGGGATAGACTCCCTCGCTGTTTGGCTGGTACCGACAATAAACCACTCGGTCGACTTTATATATTTATTCATTTTACATTTAAAAAAAGTTGACGGAGTAGCCTATTGTCAGTATCAGCCGGGCGTCGAGTGAGTCTATCCCCCTTCCACTAACGCTAAACCAGGAAATTATTTTGCTGAGGTGGAGCGCAACACCTACCGTCAGCTCCCCACTTTACTGTACAGATCAGATTACCAATCTGTGCTACTCATACGCTGAGTTGGTGGGGACCGGTATCAAACTCAGAATATTGCGATTCCTAGTTAAACCGGCCCCTTAAACTAGTTCAACAATTGTTGGATAGGATTTTAGGGTTGCTTTAACTCGATAAAGCTACCGCTTAGGAATCACGAGGTTCCAGGTCCGATATCGGTCATAAGTAGCACATCTTGGATCTATGTGGTAAAGTGGGAATCTGGGCTAAACTTGCAAATTGGTCGGAAAATTAAAAGGGAAACTTTTTACGTAAAAAAAAACAAAAAAACAACAAACCCCAAAAATAACTATACATTTAATGTTGAAAAATATATTTTTTAAACTAAGTTAAATTGAAATTATACATTGCAATACTAACACAAACAACTGAGACTAATGTGTCTACCGTTGGGTTCAATAATTAATTTCAATGGTTAATTAAATGTATTAATTAAAGCAATACGTAATTAAAAACAACCTTAACCGTAACCCAATTCACAAAAAGTTAATTCATACACTGTAGTTAAACTGTCATGGGGGACCACCAAAAAAGTTTCCGTTTTAATTTTCCGACCAATTTGCAAGTTTACCAGGAATCTGATGGTAGGTGTGGCGCTCCACCTCAGACGCAGAAGCAATCTCCTTGGTCTAGCGCTAGTGAAAAGCGGATAGACTCCCTCGCTATTGGACTGATACCGACTTTACTTATTTTTCGTATTGAGCAAAAGTTTAGTGCAAACTTTTAAACAAAACAGTTATTGAAATTTTTCCGTTAGTCCATTATTACGATTTTATTTTGCTTATATGATTTTAAAAAAATATTTACTACCCTTCGAGAAATTGCTGTGACTTTTATTTTATTTCATTTTTTTTATTTTTTTTACACGCAAATTTACTGTATGCATAAATAAAACATACTTTCAAATTTGCAAAGATTTCAATGATGCGTTTTATTTTATTTGATAAATATTTGCTAAAATTTAAAAACTAATGGACCATATTACCTTTAGGCACCCCTTTTTGATCTCGATTAAGAAAGGACGTTTTTCATTTACACCGTCAATATCCGGTTGTTTGTTGGGGGTTAGGGGTTAGTTTTATAATTTTTAAAAAATCTAAATATCGTCTGTTAAAACAACCGGATATTGACGGTGTAAATGAAAAACACGCCCTTTCTTAATCGAGATCAAAAAGGGGTGCCTAAAGGTCATATGGTCAAACTAATGTGCTTTAAAAATGTATTGCCCACATAACTTTGAAAAGAGTTAACATACCAAAAACTGTTCCACAAATTAAACCATTACGTATTCTTTGTTTTTAACAATTTTTATTTCGGGTGATACATTCTTCCTCAGGTATATTAGTATATAATAAGTGAGAAAAAGGAACTTATTTTTCTGGTGTGAGAGAGACCGTTATGGTGCAGTTGACATCAGTGAAAGAGAGTTGAGAGACTGCAAAAAATTGATTACCTCAACGCCCTACACGCACTCCAAACTGAACTATCTGGCAAAAATGAAAATCGGTTGAACTTTTTTTTTCTGATTTGGAAACTGTGGAGGTCTTAAAAATGGAATGACCTGTACTATTTTGGAATAGTCAAATTATGTCATTTTGTATTCAATATGGAAGCTTACCTTTTTTTTTTACTTTAAAAGGAGCAGACGACAACGTTATAAAACTTTCTTTTAATATTGAACAATTAGTAAGTAGAACAGCCTTTTTCTTTTCACATTTGATGTTAAAGTTTCTTTTGAAAGAATAAAACAACATTATAAAACAACTTTTTTTAAAGTTTAAAATTATGTATATTGCTGTTTTCTTTTTGTTTTTAAAATCTCATTTCTATCAAACACATTTTGCATTTAAGGACCTCAAAGCAATGAACACTACTAAAGCGAATACATTCTTTGGCTCTAGTCAGTCTAATTAATGGCGAGACATTTTGTTCAAAGCCATAGCAGATCCATAAGGTGTTATTTTTTTATAACTTAAAATGAAGTCAAAGGAACAGACGACAACATGAGAAAACAAATAAGTCTTCTTTATTTTTTTTTTTTTTTTTAAATATCTATAGAAGAACAATTATGCCGAACAGCCGGTTTCTTTTCCCTTTCTGATGTAAAAGTCAGGGTTTTTTTTTTTTCAAAATAAAGCTTTAAATATAGAATTTAAAAAAAATTTAATACAGGTTTTTTATTTTTTTTATTTAAAAAAATCTTTTAACAATGTTTCATTTCTCATCACCGCATCACAAACTTGGCATCTTCTTCCTATTCTAGATTTATTAAACAATGTTTCAACCAATACATTCCTCGTCAGGTATATTATCCATAAGAAAAAGGATAAACTTATTTTTCTTGTGAGAGAGGCAAGTATGGGAGGGGAAGATGCACAAAAATCGATGACATTAAAATTAACATAACCCCACACACAAAAAAAAACGAAAACAAAACTGAAAATACTTACCAAAACTAAAATTTTGAATAGTCATTTTTTTTCCTCCAAATAAAAAGAAATTTCGTTTTTTTTTTTTTGTTTCCCTCCAATCAGAAAGTTTAAAATTTTAAAACTTTAATCGACAGTCCTAGTTTAAAATTGGTGTCAAATTATGACGTCACACATTGTTGTGTACAATATGGCAGCCAACCCTTTTATTTAAAATGAAATCAAACGAACAGACAACAATGGTATAAGGCAACATATTTCTTTAATATAGAACATTAAGTAAGTAAAGCAATCTTTTTTCTTTTCACATTTTGATGTTAGATATTTTTTTCCAAGCATAGATAACTTTAGAAAACCAAACTTGCATAAATAAAAACATAAAAATATTTTTACTCAATCCATTCACTCCGGGTAGGATTTGATACAGCCAAACGTATGAAGCACCCATCGAGGATCGAACTCGCTATTCAGTAGTAATAGATCAGCGAGACTATCTTGCTAACCATTACACCATGATGGGACGCCTTGTATCTAGTCAGACCAATGACGAGACATCAAGCTCAAATCCATAGGGTGTCTCGTATGGTTTAAGCTAAGCGAGCAGACCAATATTAATGAGCTCGATTCTCACTGGGTACCCCTTATTAGACCCGCCCCGCCCCGAGCGTCGATCCCAGGGGCCATCCCCCCAGGCAACACCTGCCCCCTCGATTTAAAGGGGTAGGGTTGGGTTTATTGCCCAGTGCCTGAAGCGCCCCCTTGAGGGGGAATGCCGAGGGGATAGACACAATTTTAACCCCGCCACCAATGAGTCTCGGTTTGTAGGTGGTCCCACGTTAATAGGGCCTTGTGCTAACCTAGTACAAGTGGGGTACGAGGATAATACTCCCCCTACTTCTGGTCTTGTGCCAAAGTTAAACAAATGAAAATACAATTGTAACTGATAGAATTACACAAAAATCACTTAGTGAAAGTTTACTACGCAATCAAATTAAAACATCTTATTAACATTTCAAAACACTTAAAAGTTTTTTCTTAAAAATCAATACCAAAAAATATTAAATACGCTATGTAGTAAAATTACTCACACGTTGGTAACTTTTTAGCCAAGTAATGTTCTTTTTTTCTTTTTTTATTGGAAATACGCAGAAGTAATCTTGTTTTTCAATGACGAATTAACTTGTGACGTTGTCGTATTTTTTCCGCCAAATATTTTGAAAGTACGGAGGACGACAAGTATAATAATTTTTTTTACAGTAACATCACTAAACCTGATGAAAAAAAAAGTCAAGGAATTATCCGATTTTAATAAAATTTTCAGTGTTGACACATTAATCAAGAAATTTTCTAATGCATCAGTTATTTTATTAAAAGATTTCCAAATTTCTTTCAGGAAGCAAGTGGAATCTAAAAAGTCAAGGAAAACAAATCCAATTTCTTTAAAATAAATATTACTGTTAGCGGCATCCATAGCATTTTCTAGAGGAACATATTTTATACCTAATAAATAAAATTAATTCAAAAATTATTGCCGCTTAATTGCTAGCATTAGAATTTATATTTTTAGATTAGTAAAAAAATAATATTTATTTAATAACATGTTAAGATTTGTGGGCCACAAAAGAAAATTAATTTAAATCTCAGTTTAAAATTAAGCCCCTCCTAAAAATAATAGATATAAAATTATTTTTCTAATAATCAAAAAGATTATATTTCATGTTTATCAAAGTAATTAAAAAATCTTTAAAAATTTTAAAGTCTTTTTTTACGTTTAATTTTTTGATTTTTAGTATTTCTTTCCTTCACTTTCTGCTCAATTAAAGATTATTTTTAATTCCCTTAATATCTTTAGTCTTTTCTCTTTTTATTTATCCAAATATATATATATATATATATATATTGCACCCCAAAGGTATGTGGGGTTAAAGTTAAGTGACCTAAAAAATGTGAAAGTTTTTAAATAAAATAACTGGTGCATTATAAAGTTCATTCATTTGATAATTTCATTAAAATCGGTTAATTCCCTGATTTTTGGTATGTTTTTTCTTTTAGGGTGTGTGTGTGTGTGTGTGACACTAGTACTGTCAAATTTGACTTTAACACTTGAATTGGCAGTACCTAATTAAAATGTTTGTTCTATTTCATTTATATTTCATGATATTAGTTTCTTTTTTCATTTAATCATTTAAAAATATAAGTCAGTAAAGTCTGTAGAGTAACCTATTATCAGTATCAGCTGAACAGTGAGGGAGTTTATCCACTTTTCACTAGCACTAGAACAGGAAGATTGTTTTTGTTGGGGTGGAATGCTACATATATATCTCCCAGATGCCGCACAGATCAGATTACCCAAGCAGTGCTACACATGCACAGAGTTGGCGAGGACCGGTATCGAACTCGGAACCTTGTGATTCCTTGGTGAATGTTCTACCGACTGAGATAAAGTAGATGATGCCAGTCTATTTACAAATTTCACTTTTAGAGATCTGGTAAGCATTTTAGAAAATGCTGTACTTGAATTGATATAGTTAAAAAGATTATCTATTGCGTCTTCTTTATGGAAATAACAAAAGAAAGCCAATTTAATTTTGGTCCCATCTTCAGTGCCGTTATAGTATGTGGCCTACCTTTTGATTCTGTTGTGGCCTACCCAGTTTGAATGTGTCCTACCTCAGTAAGAGTATATTTATAGATATAAGTAGTAGGCAATTTATTGAAACTAATTATTTTTCACATATATTCAATTTCAAGAAATGCAATTCAGTCATAAGCTGTATATAGTAATTAAGAATAATTAAAAAAGAATTTATCCATAATTTACATGAATCAGAGATCTATTTAATTCTAAAATATTCTAAAATTCTGAAATAGGGTTAGGGTTAGCAGTTATTATATAATATGCTTTTTATGGTAGGACACATTCAAAAGGTAGGCCACATATTATAATGGTACCCCCATCTTCTTAGACACACATGTCTTAGATCTTTAAAATAGGCTGATTCAATATTCATTAACAAGTTTTTCAGTAATGGTCTTCTAAGCTTAATTCACATTCTACCACATCTTTGACCAAACACATTTTTTGATTTATTTAACCCATAGATGGAACACTAACAGGTACTACCACACCGGGTCAAATTGGACCTGGAGTAATGAAGAGGTATTCCACACTCCCCAGAGCTCTAGAATTGGAACTTCACCACCAGATGCAGTTTGACATCATACTCAGAACACTGTATGTGTTATTAATACTTAATGAAAAATTGATATGTGGTAATTCTATGTCAAATCCTCCAGAAAAAAATAAAATTGTCACCCACTCCCTTCAATTTTTCTGAAATTTTTTTCCAAGTGTGGACTGTTAACATTAGACAATCCCCAAAATTTGAGCTTCCAATTCCAAAACTTGGTGGATCAAACTATTTTTTGGTACAAATAATGTTCAATATATGTGGAATAATAACAGAAAAAATTGTTGTCATAGATGCAGTCCCACATCAAGATATTAATCTTGCTATGAAAAAAATCAGAAATCATCAATAACATTGGTTGACTTTAAGACTTTTTTGATAGCATTTTTGGGATTGTCTAACTTTATCATAATCTACACTTGGACAAAATTTCAGAAACATTGAAGTGGGTGGGTGACATGACCTGGATGATTTGACATGGAATTAACCAAGTAACAAAAAATTCCAAAAACTTGGATAAAACCAAATCAAAACAAGGGATTTCATGCCTTTGTATGAAAGGGCTTCTGGGTACAAAACATTACTGCTTGTCTCATTGGGGGACGACATATTTGTTTGAGGATTTAGCCCTAGAAAAAAACAGCATAGAACTGGCCATGTGAAAAATTGGGCTAAACATTAAGTAAAAAAAGAAAAAAAAAAAACATCAAAGACTTGTATTTTTTTTATAAAGTGATGCAGCAGCTTATTGTTAGTATCAGCCAGTTAGTGAAGGAGTCTGTCCTCTTTTTGCTAGTGCTAGACCAGGGAGGTTGTTTTTGTTGAGTGGAGCACCACACCTACCGTCAGCTCCACACTTTACCATACGTCAGATTACCGAATCTGTGCTACCCATGCGCTGAGTTGGCGGGGACCGTATCAAACCCAGAATCTTGTGATTCCTTAGTGGATTCTCTACCAACTTAGTTAAGACTTATATAAAATTAATTTTATCATAAGAAACCATTGTACCATTGATAGTGAAGGAGTCTGTCCTCTTTTGCTAGTGCTAGACCAGGGAGGTTATCAGCTCCACACTTTACCATACGTCAGATTACCGAATCTGTGCTACCCATGCGCTGAGTTGGCCAAACCCAGAATCTTCTGATTCCTTAGTGGATTCTCTACCACTTAGTTAAGACTTATATAAAAATTAATTTTATCATAAGAAACCATTGTACCATTCATTAAAAAAGAATGGAGAAAAAAATTCTGATGCAAAAAAAAAAAATTATTTGTTTCCAATGTTTAGAACTGGAGATTTTTGTTTTTTGACCTCTGGCAACGTCATCAAATGACCTTAGATATCAACCTCACATATCATGTGTCACAAATGGAGGCGTTATGAGTCTTCATGCCCAAAATTGCATCAACAGGCCTCGTTGTTTCAGGTCAAAAGTGGCCCGGACAAATATACAGACAGGAGGATCGTTTATTAGTATAAATAAAGAAGTTCCTCAAAAGAAATATCTCTTTTGCATGAGAAAGGGGCTTTCTTTTTTCTTTTGTCTTTTTTCTTTTTTTTTCTTTTTTTTTTTTCTTTCCTTTTTTCTTTTTTTTTGTCTTTTTTTCTTTTTTTTTTTTCTTTTTTCTTTTTTCTTTCCTTTTCTTTTTTTCTTTTTTTTTCTTTTCTTTTCTTTTTCTTCAATGTCAATGCAACTGAAGAAAAATAAAAAGATAAGACAAATAAACATTATAAAACTGCCTCAAAATAATTAGCATAAATTTATTTTATTCTTTTTTTTATTTCCATTCAGAAAATAATGAATTTTTGATAAGAAAGAAAATCTATTCAGATTGCAGCGTATGACATTTTCATCTCATTGCAAAAGCTGTTGATTTGCTCTTCTGTAATTCATGAAGGCACCAAACATTCAAAGTTCGTCTTAAACATTAATGGTGATTAAACTTTGAAAGATAATTAGGATTTATAAAGAACTCCCCCCTCCTCTGTCTCCAACTTTGTTCATGGTTCCATAGTTCTAAGACAAAGTTTCATTAGCATTCACAAGTCTCTTATTTTTAATGGTTTTTAATTCCAATTTTCTTTGGTTGTTATTGTATAAATAATGAAATGATTAAGTGAACATCTTTTTTGTAAATTGATAAGATTATCTGATTTTCTATAATAGCTAACCAGTCATTTTGGTGATCTGATCAAGAAATGAACACCACACACACACACCCAGCACAACATATTTACTGACAGACATAAATGTATTATTATACTATCATCATATGTCACACAGACACTTGTATTTTAGGCATTTATAGTGTTAGCATACTCAGTACTCATTCATATGCCATGTGTATTGACACATACATACATACATACACACACACATACACACACATACATACACAACTCATTCATATGCCATGTGTATTGACACATACACACACACACACACTTATACACCCATTAGATTTACATTCAAGTAAATCTTTCATACATGCACTGTTGTTTTATTAGTGCATATACATTAACACTGACACACACACACTTCGTAATTTGCTCCCCTTCATTCTCACTCTTCTTTTCTCCATTCTTACTCTTCTTCCCTTTCTTCTTTCTCCTTCCCCTCTCTATTCTCACCCTTCCTTTCTCTCCTCTTCATTCTCTCTCTTCTCTCCCCTTTCATTCTCTCTCTTCTCTCCCCTTCATTCTTTCTCTTCTCTCCCCTTTCATTCTCTCTCTCTCTCCCCTTTCATTCTCACTCTTCTCTCCCCTTTCATTCTCACTCTTCTCTCCCCTTTCATTCTTGCTCTTCTCTCCCTTTCATTCTTGCTCTTCTCTCCCTTTCATTCTTCTCACTCTTCTCTCCCCTTTCATTCTCGCTCTTCTCTCCCCATTCATTCTCACTCTTCTTCCCTCCTCCATTTTCCCCCCCCCCATTGGCCTTCAGCTGTCATAAGAAGCTGATGCATTAAACTAAGGAGATGCTTTTTTGAATATTCATCATTTTATTTCATGTTCCATTCAATGAAGACACCAAAACCAAACTATTCCTGACCATTCCACTCATCGCTACATCCGCTAACAATCATTCCTTCCCCCAACAAAGATCTGAAGACGCCTTTTTCTAATCTGTTTAAAACTACAAATCAGTCAGAAACAACATTTTTTTTTTTTATACAATTTAAATTTCATTTAAAAAAGGTGAATTGTTTAGTTTTGTTATTCAAAACACATTTCAAGAGTTTGTACTATTAAAAAAACAATTTCAAAACAATTTTTTTCTATCTTTTTGAATTCTTCATTTATTTCAATCGAACTTTAATTGTCGATCCCTACTTGTCTAAAAATTCAATTTAAGAATATTTAAATTATTTAAATTATTTAAATTATTATACAAATAAATCAAGTGAGAACAAGAATGCATATCTGCTTGGTCAAAAGATATTTACAATGCTATCTCGTTCAGTCTGAAATAATTATCTTATGTTGGAAATGCCTTTTTAAGAATACATAAATTCATTGATATTCTGAATAATAAAAAATTTAAAAAATGAAAAATCATGTTCTTTCAGGTCTTTAGTAGTCTTTATAGTAAATTGGGTACTAATGCAGAATAGCGCACAAGAGATATCATTAGATTAGGTATAAAAAGCACTATATTTCATTACATTTCACGGAAATACCCAAACCTTTGAGATTTTAGGGTTAGAGTTATGATTAGGTTTAGGTTAAGGTCAGTGTTAGGATTAGGGTTAGGCTACTTTGGAAGTTTTGGTAATCTGATGCTATTTATACGTAAAATGCAATTCTAATATTATCTCTTGCATACTATTCTGCATTTGTTTGACCAGAGTGGTAGTACCTGTTAGGTCGAAACTATAGGTCAAATATACCTGTTTAAAAATGCAATAAAATATATTAATTAGAAACTTAAACTTAAACTGAATTAAAAAGACTGCCTTGTCAGCAGGACTTAGAATACACTAACTGTATCCCCTGCAGAGGGTAAAGATACCCCAAAGGGGTGTCCTAAACTGCATCTGATGATGAGGCTCCAGTTCCAGAGTCCATTTCCATTACTCCCAGACCCACTTTGACCCAGAGTGATAGTACCTGTTAGGGTCGAAACTATAGGTCAAATATACCTGTTTAAAAATGCAATAAAATATATTAAATTAGAAAGAGTCACAAAACTAAATAAGAACGCATATAAACAGATTACACTTATTTTAATTTTATTTTAATTGATTTATATATATCTATTATACATAGGATTGCTTTTAATACATTTGAGGATAAAACAATAATATTAGAAATCAATAACACGGAGTAGTTTTTTTTTAAAACCCACTTTTGTTAAAACCATTATGCAAATTACTCAAACCATATACTATGTAAACCTTTATTTCTTAGTGATATATAATACACATTGCAAGATTTTAGACACATTAAAATAAAATAGGTTGTTTTGAAGCAAATCTTACTCACCTTGACATTAATATAGATATATTGTTAAGAAATAAGATAAGATTAAATAAATGATTATTTAATAATTAGTGAGAATATAAAGTAGAAAACTAAGGGAGTGGTAACTTAGTTTAGGTTAATTATAAGATTTGATTGGAATTATAACTGTAAATTATTTCTGTTAAGAATAGTTACTTGAAGTTATACCGCCCTGTCGGCTGGGGCATTAGAATGCACCGACTGCACCTCTGCAGAGGGGTAAGACTCCCCCAATGGGGCCACCTGTTGTCCGTGGGTGGCGACCCGTGATACTTAAGGATAGAGCCCAGGTGGATGAGCAGTTCATGACTTGCAATACTCCACTTTGGCCCTATCTTGGGCTAGACGGGCGGTCGGAGAGGCCCCCTCCGATCAATCGGCTGGTCACATCAAGCCCTAGCACCTATATGATTTTCCCAACCCTATTGCCCTTATGGCAAGCCCTAACCCCTTTTTATCATATGGGTGCTAGAAGGCGGTGGCTGCGGGTCTACATGTCCTGGGAATGACGTTAAACTCTATCTGATGGTGAGGTTCCAGTTTTTGGAGGTTTGGGGAATGTGGAGCACCCCTTCATCACCATTGCTCCCTGGTCCACTCTGACCCGGAGTGGTAGTACCTGTTAGGGTCCCATCTATGGGCTAAATAGAAAAATGTATTCATAAAAAATTGTATTATCCATTAAGAATTGATTTATTTCAAAACTTTATTGGCATTAAATGACCCACTGAGGTTGATATGCCGTAAAACAAAACAAACCAAAAAATTGAAGTTATAATTGTTTAATAAGGACTATTATTAATTACTTGAAACCATATAACCATGTGTGAACAAATTATTATTATTGAATAGAAATAATTACTTGAAGCCATATAATTATTAGTATCAAATGGAATACTTGAAACCATGCAAATTATTTGTATCAGATTGGAATATTTTATATCATATAACTGTGCAAATTTTTTTTGTTTTTTGTTTATCTATTTTTAGTGAACTTATTAACATAAGCATATCTAAAGCTTGCTTGTAACTCAAATTTTAGCTCTCAACTCAAAGCAAAAAATCAACTGAGTGACAGCTCATAACTCAGAAAATCTCATAAGCTGGGGCACTCGTAAGACAAGGTACCACATACCATATTTTTCTTTGGCATAATAAATTTGGAAACTTAAATGATTTTAGTGAACTTATTAACATAAGCATATCTGAAGCTCGCTTGTACCTCAAATTTTAGCTGATAACACAAAGCAATAGATCAACCAAGTAACAGCTTGGAACTCGCAAACTCGTTTGTTGGGGCACTTGTAAGTCAAAGCACCACTATATATATTTTTGTAGTTTACTAGCAGGACCTGTGGATATACTACAATATGATAATTTGATTATTACAATGTTTGATATGTTTACTTAAGAGCTATTGAGAAATAGTTCAATATGTAAAAAGTATAATAATCTTGATTTTAATTCTCTCTCACTCTTTTTTTTTCTTTTCTTTCTTTCTTTCTTTTCATCTTTTCATTATGCTCGATTGAAACAGATTAACGTTATTGCTTCCACACACTCACCCCTCTCTCTATCTTTCCCTTACTCTCTCTATCTTTCTTTCTTATTATTATATTTTTTATGTATAACATGTCCTTTTTCTTCCCTTTCTTTGTAGTAAAAATGGAATGGTCCATTATTTAGCTGAGGTGATGACACTCATAAGAAATAATAATTCGGCAGATAAGCAACAGTAGATAATCAGGATTTATATTTTTGCATTCCATCTTGGAAGATTTGGATGGCCTCATTTATAACCAGAGGGTATTGCATGAGGATAACGATCATACTTTTAAGGAACATGAGTATTATGATAAAGATATAGTTATATTTAAAATACTAACTTGAATATTTTCTGATAATCTATGGCCAACTCTAACAGAAGCAAAATGATTTTAATACCATTTCTCTGCAACACGGATTCAATTCATTTATATATGAACATGAATAATTTGCTTTCACAAATGATGGATGGCAAAAAAAACCAACCATTTGTTTCTAATCTCGTACACCTGTCAACAAAATAGGTTTGCATAGCCAAGCAGGTGATCAACACACATTTTATTTTTTTTTTTTTTATATCTAACTGAAAAGATCAATTCTCTATTTTTTCTGATTGCTTTTTAGTTTATCTTGCATGTATTTTCTAGTAAAGGTGAAAACCTTCTTGGTGAATTACAAAGTAACCCCCCCCCAAAAAAAAAAAAACTTGAGCATTACTGAAGCTGCCATGGTTCCAACTTGTTTCATTGTTTTTTGTTTTTTTTTATTCTTCTCCCACTTCCACTCTTATTCTCTGCATTGTTTCTATTCAAACTTTTTTCTGAATTTTTTTAGATGAGGCTTGATAATTTGTATTATTTGTATTATTCGGACTATTGTCTTCATCATTTTTTTTTAATCGCCAGACGAAGGGAAAAAGGATTTTCTGAAATATTATTACTAATTCTTAAATCTTATTTTTGATGCTTCATTTCCAACGACCTTTTATGTTCCCATATTGTATCCAGCTATGGTTAGCGAAATGAGAACCAGATACCTCCATGGATTGAATACAGGGCTGGGTTCCAATTTCCATGATGGCTCCCAGTTACAAAAAGAAGGTTCTCGAATTCAAAAAGAAGAGTTCAAAAAGAAGGTTCGGAAAACCAGTTACAAAAAGAGGTTCTCGAGTTCAAAAAGAAGGTTCTCGAATTCAAAAAGAAGGTTCCCGAGTTCAAAAAGAAGGTCCAAGTTTGAGAAGGCTCCCGAGTATGACAAGAAATACCTGAAGAAGGCTGGAGGATATATTGGCCAAAATGTTGTACAGATAACAATAAAGATGAGGACAATAGTCCGAATAATCCAAATAATACATATCAAAACTTTATTTTGTATCTGGTTCTATCTATTATGGCTTGACCAATTGCTTAACATTTCTGTTATGGTAAATTATTCAAACAATGAAATCAATGGTCGCCGGGGATAATATATTTGGAATGCTGGTTTGTTGGTTGAATTTTACAGCATGTCATCCCTTGTTGGGTTCTTTTATGATGAAGGTGTTTTGTTTGATTCATTCTTGATGGGTACTCAATTTTAAAAAAAAAACTCAATTTAAAAAAAAACTCAATTTAAAAAAATACATTTTTTAGAACTCATTTTGTTCTCTTTAACTCATAGATGGGACCCTAACATGTACTACCACTCTGGGTTAATTTGGAACTGGGAGTAATGGGGATGAAGAGGTACGCCATATTCCTTAGACCTCCAGAATTGGAACTTCACCATCAGATAGTTTAACATCATACCCAGGACAATATGACCCTCAACCACTGCCTTCTAGCACATATATGATAAAAAGGATTGGGGCTTGCCATAAGGGCAATATAGTTGGGACAATCATATAGGTGCTAGGGCTTGATGTGACCATCTAGTCCTAAGAGTCAAAGTGGAGTGTTGCATGTCATGGACAGCTCAGCCCCAGGATTCTGTCCTTAAGCATCACAGGTTGCCACACATGGTCTATAGGTGACCCCATTGAGAGGGTTTTATCCCTCTGCAGAAGTACAGTCGGCATATTCTACAGCCCCAGCCAACAGGGCAGATAAATTTGGGGCTTTAGTTTTTACTTTGATGGTCACCTAAAGGAGTAATTCTTTACTATTTAACACATCATTCAATAAGACCCGGGCCTACCTAATAAAACAACAACTTTTAGGCAAAATTCGACTTTATTCATCAACAGTCTCCTTCTAGGGTGATACACTGATTCCAATGCTTCTCTACCAATTCGATGCATTTTTTGTAGAATGATACGTCTTTGGCCTCAGTTTCTGATATCACTTCTTCATTGGAGCCAAATCTCTTTCCTTGGAGACTTCTGATATCTTCAACTCCTCTGCTATCTCACGCAACTTCAATTTATGATCGTCCAAAATGAGTTTGTGGAGTTTTTTGGTGTTTTCCAGGACAACTGCCAAATTTGGGTGACCTGAGCATTCAGCATCATTTGTGTCTGTATGACCGTGTTTAAAGTCAGCATACCACCTCTTAACTGTTGTTTCCAACGGAGCAGAGCCCAAATAACACTTATCATTGCTTTGCTTGAACAGTATTTTTTCCCATCAGAAAGCAATGCTTTATCAACACATGAAAGTCAGATTTTTCTATTGTTTTGAAAATTTGCAACTGTAGCTTCACTTAAATAACTGTAATTTGTAAACTAATTATCTGATTGGGCCCAAATTTTGACACGTGCCATTTGAAGGTTAGTACTTTATAAAAATCATATGGATTTTTTATTAGTAGCACCATCTATGTCAGGCCCAGGACTTATTGAGTGATGTGTTACATTTGGGAAGAATATTTAATTGTTTGATTTGTGTTCTGAAAAGATGCACAATATCTCAAAAACAAATTCTATGATATATTTTTAAGCAAGATTTTTTTTTTTATATAATCAGTCAATGTTTTTCATTTTTGGTTTGAGATAAAGACTTTTCATAAAGTTTTTTTTTTTTTTTCATTAGTCTAAATTTTTAAGATGAGCCTTGATAATTTGTATTATTTAGTTTTTTCGGACTGTCGTCCTCATCTTTATTGTTATATGCACACTGTTTCAGCAAATATGCCCTCTGGTTCCATGAAGGCTCCTGAGTTTGACAAACACCTGAAGAAGGCAGGAGGGCACATCGGCTGAAATGTTGTGTATATGACAATAAAGATGAGGACAAGAATCTGAAAAATTATTTTGTTTAATATTTTTTTTTAATTAAACAACCTCGTCCAGGACAATGAACTTGGGTCACCAAGTCCATTTCTTTTATTGATAACCATTACATGCTCCTCCACTATATCTGTCAATACGCACTATTTTGAATGTTTTTTTTTGTTGTTGTTATGTAATTGAATTCGGGATGACATTATGCCACTCCTATAAACTATTTATCACCTCTACTAATCCTCTTATCTCTGTTCAAAAACTATCTAATCAATTAGGGTAATTGTAGATAAATGAGGGGGGGGGCTTTATTTGTAGCTGAGCTACTTATACTCCCTCCCTCCCTCCTCAACTGCTTTGAAATTTTTACCTATCTTCTTACTTTATATACTTCCTCTATATCATAATAGTTGTTACATTTGCATAAAACATTTATATACTGAATGTAGCAACTATTATGGGACAGAGGAAGTATATAGAATAAGATAAAAAAAAAACAATTTGGTTGAATGTTTATATATTTATCATGATGATGACCAGGCAAAATGGTATATATATATGTGTGTGTGTGTATCTATCTATCTATCTATCTATCTATATATATATATATATATATATATATATATTATACATTCAACCAAATTGTTTTTTTTCATGCATATATATATGCATGGGAAAAAACAATTTGTTTGAATGTTTATATATTTATTGTGATGATGACTAGGCAAAATGGCATATATATGTGTGTGTCTGTATCTATAATATATACATATATAACTTGGTAGAGCTCTCTAGGGGTAACTTAAATTAACTTTCACTGCCAACATATATAAAGCAATGATTGTCTGTTTACAGACTGGATCTCTCTGGTGATCGTAAAATATGTAAACAAATGTATGTATTTAATAGTTTAAACACCACCCCTTTGCGGCAGCTGTCAAAAGGCCGAGGGGTTAACGAATCAGGCGGACGAAAAGTCAGTCGGATTTCGCTCCTGGTCAAAGGTAGTTGTTGTGTCTAGTCACGCTGAAGAGGCGTGAAACGCCAAAACATTGAATCTGTGGATGACTTATATATATATATATATATATATATATATATATATACATTCAACCTAATTGTTTTTTTCCGTGCCCATGTATGTATATATATATATATATATATATATATATATATATATATATTATATATATAGGCATGAGAAAAAAACAATTTGTTTGAATGTTTATATATTTATTATGATGATGACAGGGTAAAATGTCATAATGAATATATAAACCAAATTGATTTTCACATTTCATTTCTCTTTTATTTTGCTGAATGTTTTATCCATATATTTATTTATTTATTTATAAATTTTTGGGGGGGTACAAAATTTTATTACTGCTGTAAATAGACCTCTTAAAAGATTCATTGTAAGGAGAAAAATAACAAGAAACAAATATTTCTTTTTCTTTGTTATACTATAGAAGTATTCCATTTACCCCCCTTCTATAGTATAACAAAGAAAAATAAATATTTGTTTCTTGTTATTTTTCTCCTTACAATGAATCTTTTAAGAGGTCTATTACAGCAGTAAATTTATTTATTAGTTCAAGAAAAAAAAAAGCTACAAAATGTATATATGAAATATAATTTTATTTCACTTCAGTTTTAAAACCATTATTTTCTTGTGATGTTATAATTCTTAAAATTATCTGCATCAGGCAAAGAACATACTCTAGCAAATTATTCTATGGATCTACAACTGTATTGCTTAAAAAAAAAATTCCTGATATTTAATTTACAGATATTGTTTCACCTGAGGTCAGGTCAGGATAAGACAGGTCTTCTTTCTTACCTGCTACTAGTACCATGTAAATTAGTACTACCTGTTCCATGGACGGTTTGCTGGCAACTAAACTGGCACCCTCATCAGGCATGCCATGGCTTGTCTGTTGAGGTGGGTGTGTGGACACCCAGCAACACTAAAAACAAGAACTGTCAAAGGGCGGATGAGCTCCAGGGGAGCCAACAGCCATCCACATTGATAGTAGTATTTTTGGGATATTTACTACTCATATAAATCCCCAATATAATCTAGAGCTAGTCCACAATATAATCTGGCGCTAGTGTGCCAACACTGGGGCTTCTGAGGAGGCTTGCCTCTTGTGAAGTGACTTAATACTACCTGAGACAGCACCCTGCAGTCATCTCGGACTTTCCCCTGCCACTGGATTAACTGTGGGACTGCCAAGATAGGGGGTCACTACATTCATTTGTTTCCCCAATATGTTCCTGACCTCTTAGGCAACATGTCCTGGGTATGACGTTAAACTGCATCTAATGGTGAAGTTCCAATTCTGGAGCTCTGGGTAGTGTGGAGTACCCCTTCATCACCATTACTCCCAGGTGGTAGTACTTGTTAGGGTCTCATCTATGGGTTTAAATAGATTTTTTTAAAAATGCGTGTTTAAAAAGTTTAGTTTGAGAAAATACTGAATACCCAACAAGAATGAATAAAACAAAATGTCTTTGGCATAAAATAACCCAACAGAGTTGACATGCCATAAAATCCAACGAACCAACCCGATACTAACATTTCAAACTTCATAAAAGGACCCTAATAGGTACTACCATTTGGATCAGAGTAAACCTGGAGTAATGGCAATTAAGGGATACTTAGCTCAGTCAGTAGAGCACTTGACTAGAAATCGCAAGGTTCCTGGTTTGATACTGGCCCTTTGCCAACTCAGTGTATGAGTATCACAAGGATCTGTGCAGTGAAGTGAGGAGCTGATGGTAGGTGTCGTGCCCCTACTCAGATGCAACTTGGTCTAGTGCTAGTGATAAGGGGATAAACTCCCTCGCTGTCTGGCTGATACCGACATTAGGCCTCCCCAACAACTTTTACCATACCCAGGACACCCCTTTTTTGGTGAGGCAGGTGGGGGTCCCCTTTGCAGAGGATGCAGTCAGCATGATGAGTGTTATAATGGGAATAAATGGATTGAAAATATAAAATTACATTGTGATATAAATAGATTATTTTTGGTTAATTTCTTAAGCAGAGTTTAACTGGTTTAAAGTTTTCCTTCTGGACTGGTTACCTAACCAAGGTTAAACACTAGGTCTTGTCTGGTCTTCTGGCTGGGATTAGGTGATCCATTTGTATCCCACAAATTTTATGCATCTTATTTTCTTTGTTTGTTGTTGTGTGTGTGGGTGGTGGGGTATGTATATATATATATATATATATATATATATATATATATAGGGTCATCCACAGACACGTGTTTCGACTTATCAAGTCTTTTCAGTGGGCTAGACATTTTGTAAGCTACCTACAGCCGGAATTGAAATCCGATCAGTTGGGTGTCAGTCCGGCACCTTTAACCATTAGGCTGTCTTCACTTACAGAATGGGAAGGGGATATTAACTGTTTTAATACACACATTGCTTTGTGTGTAAAGGCCGTCACAGAGTGCTCCATTCCTTATATAGAAGAGCGTTGCATTTACGCTTGAGTTGGCGACCATCAGCGAGATCCCCCCCAGAGTGCTCAACCCTAGGGGATGGTGAGCATATATAGGGTCAATTTCTTAAGAGAAGTTTAACAGCTTTGAATTCGGAGTTTCTCTTAAACTGGTCACTTAACCAAGGTTAAAGAACCCAGTCTGCCCTACTATTTACACATAGCTGGAGGGAGAATAGTTGCACTAAATCGATTGAAAATATAACATTATATTGTGATATATAAATAGATGATTTGAAGCTTTCAGTAATTGTATATACTCTGTATTGGTTATTATTGCGTATTATATAGAGTATGTTATTTAGGTTTTTAAGACTGTTGTCCTCAGCTTTATTGTTATATAAACATTTGCACAGGTGTGTCCTCCAGTCTTCTTTTAGGTGCTTCTTGTCAAATTTGGGAACCTTCTTGTTGAACTTGGAAGCCTTTATGTAACTTCGAACTGAACCTTTTATTTAATGCATTGGGGTAGATTGTTCTCATTCCGTTAACCATGTCTGGATACAAGTCTTAAGCTATGTTAAGTAAGTCAGGATTGAACCTGCAACCTCCAGATGATTGTCACTAAGAACTGTAACAATAAAGATGAAGCCACAATAAATCTAAATAGTACAAATTATCAACCACATCTGAAAAATTCAGTCAAATTGTAAAGATTAGTTTTCATAAAATACAAATGAATATAAGAGTTTTATAGTTTACTTGAAGCACTGTGTGTATATTTGGTTTGTAGATTGATTTTGAATGCGTAAGAAGAAAAGGTAATGAGTATGTTGTTCATTTACCTGTATTTTTAATGTTTCCTTAATATTTTTCGGGATGAATATCCATTTTTCAGAAGACTTCAGGGATTTTCATGGCTGTTTGTAT
Source organism: Doryteuthis pealeii (assembly GCA_023376005.1). Taxonomy (NCBI): domain Eukaryota; kingdom Metazoa; phylum Mollusca; class Cephalopoda; order Myopsida; family Loliginidae; genus Doryteuthis; species Doryteuthis pealeii. The sequence continues at coordinate 52,703,256 of CM042143.1, read as the reverse complement.
TAATCCATGTTAGTGTGGAGGTAGTAACATGTGTAGTTCTGTATTTGTTTTTAATGTTTAAATGAGCGGTTCTAATATTATTAGGGCCAATTTAGCTCAGTCGGTAGAGCATTTGACTAGGAATCGCAAGGTTCTTGGTTCAATACTGGCCCTCGCCAACTCAGCGTATGAGTAGCACAGGGATCTGTGCGATAAAGTGAGGAGATGATGGTAGGTGTGGCGCTCCACCTCAGACACTAAAAATAAATCTCCTTTGTTTAGCGCAAGGGCAAAGGGGATAGACTCCCTCACTGTCTGGCTGATGCCAACTTTAGGCCACCCCGACGACTTTACTTTTTTTACGTGCAGCTTTACATCATGTTCTAATCACATATCATTTTTTAAAAAGGAACGCTGGATTTAAAATGTTGTTTTGACAAAATTCAAATGTATGAATCTTCTTTTTCTATTGTTTCTGTCTGTGATTTGTGGTTGATTTGTGGGCTTGAAAACAAATAGCTATAGTCCCTAAGGTGGGGTAATGCTGAATTTTAGCGCAATCCAGCAACTCCTGTGACACTGCCGTTGCCAAACTGCATTGGTTTCTTATCTTTCCTTTGGAACACACAGGCAGTGTGGAGGGGGGGATCTGCTATTTGGGCAACAGCTCATCCTCCATATAAACCCGCCCAGGCTATGTAGTTCTATAAAAAAAAAAAAAAATTTCTGGACACTACACCATTGTGCAGAGGGATGCCAACAAAATGTGTTATGAGACTGTTTGGTGTGTGTGTGTGTGTACCCGTGTGTTTGTGTGTGCATGTTTTTGTGTGTAAATATGTATTTCTCTAACAAAGGGTTTATCACTTGATTCTTTTATGTATGTTATAATTCTTGTTTAGGTGTTTAGTTTGCTGTTGGTATTGAGTATAGTTTTAGTGGATATTCCTTGTGGCATAAAGTTTGATGTATCACTTAAAGTAGTTATAAGGGAGAAAGAATATAGTGTCTGTAGATATTCCTTGTCAGTCAAGCTGGAGTATTCCTTGGTAGAAAGATTGTTGTATCAGTTACTTCTTGTGACTTGTAGCGTTCCTTCTGGGGGGGGGGATCCAGTCAGCAACTGATTTTAGGACAATTTATCAATGAGCTTAAAAACATTTTATGTTGTTTTTTGATTGGTCAAAGCCTACTCCTGCTATTTGGGACAGTTCATAAATATAAGTGGCGACTTTTCTTACAGCTTATACCCAAACAATCCAACAATTTTCTTTCTTGTTTTATGGTTACTTTTTCGTATTTTCAGTATAAACATTTCACGTTCCAATTTGGTTAAAGCCATTTAAAATGGAAATATCTGGATCCTGATTTAATATAAATTGATTCCAAAGGTAAGTACAAGTAAAAATGATATGTTTGAGGTAACAAGTCTCATTAAAGAATCTACATGTATAAAATGCAATGTGTATCTATATTTAGATATGTTAATTTTCATTTTTTTATGGCTATGAAATGCTAATTAGAATTATTCACTCCTTCCTAGATAGAAGCATCAATATCATCATGGACCACTATTAACAACAAAATACAAATTAGAATCCTTTCTAAATAGAAACATTAACATCATAGACTGCTGTTAACTATGAAATATTAGAATCCTTCCCTCCGTTCAAAATAGCAGCATCAATATCATCATGGACTGCTGTTAACTATGAAATATTAATTAGAATCCTTCCCTCCTTTCTAAATAGCAGCATTAATATCATCATGGACTGCTGTTAACTATGAAATATAAATCCTTCCCTCCTTTTTAAATAGCAGCATTAATATCATCATGGACTGCTGTTAACTATGAAGTGCAAATTAGAATTCTTCTCTCCTTTCTAAATAGCAGCATCAATATCATCATGGACTGCTATTAACTATGAAGTGCAAATTAGAATCTTCTCTCCTTTCTAAATAGCAGCATCAATATCATCATGGACTGCTATTAGAAGCAGCATCAATATCATCATGGACTGCTATTAACTATGAAGTGCAAATTAGAATCCTTCCCTCCTTTCAAAATAGCAGCATCAATATCATCATGGACTGCTGTTAACTATGAAACATTAATTAGAATCCTTCCCTCTTTCAAAATAGCAGCATCAATATCATCATGGACTGCTGTTAACTATGAAATATTAGAATCCTTCCCTCCTTTCTAAATAGCAGCATTAATATCATCATGGACTGCTGTTAACTATGAAATATTAGAATCCTTCCCTCCTTTCTAAATAGCAGCATTAATATCATCATGGACTGCTGTTAACTATGAAATATTAATTAGAATCCTTCCTCCTTTCTAAATAGCAGCATTAATATCATCATGGACTGCTGTTAACTATGAAATATTAATTAGAATCCTTCCCTCTTTCAAAATAGCAGCATCAATATCACCATGGACTGCTGTTAACTATGAAATAATTAGAATCCTTCCCTCCTTTCTAAATAGCAGCATTAATATCATCATGGACTGCTATTAACTATGAAGTGCAAATTAGAATTCTTCTCTCCTTTCTAAATAGCAGCATCAATATCATCATGGACTGCTATTAACTATGAAGTGCAAATTAGAATCCTTCCCTTCTTTCAAAATAGCAGCATCAATATCATCATGGACTGCTGTTAACTATGAAAAATTAGAATCCTTCCCTCCTTTCAAAATAGCAGCACCAATATCATCATGGACTGCTGCTACAATGAGAATCCTACAGGTTCATGGATTGTCTAGTCTAATTATAAAACTTAATTTAATTATATCATAAAGTCAAATTAATTGATTTGATTTTTTTTTTCTGATAAAATTTTAGATGTGTCATTCCGTTATAGATGAAGAGAATTAAGCACATGGCAAATCTTGTATTGTGTTTGATTGTAGAAACATGAAAGGTCTTAGCTTTTGTTCATCAGATTAAAGCAACCATTGCTGCTGCTCCTGCTTCTGGTTTATATTATTTTCTTTCATTGTTCATGTGTGTATGCCATTTGTTTCATGATTCTTTGTAAGTGCCATGTATAGATTGAGAAAGAAGAAGATCTCTTTGTAATCTTGGTTTATTCTTTGTGGCTTGTCTATTGCTAAACATTAAATGCTCTGTGATATTATTCTAGGTTAATTAGCTGCAACTCTTAGTCTGTTTCATTGATTCTAACAAACAACAAAATTGATGAAGAAGCTTTTCTTAATGCCAAATAAAATGACTTTGTCTTAAGATTACAATGAAATCGGGGTTTTTCTTTTTCTCTGAATTTTTGAGATGAGGCTTGATAATTTGGATTATTCAGACTATTGTCTTCATATTTATTGTTATATACACAACGTTTCAGCCTATATGCCCTCTGACCTTGTTTAGGTGTTTCTTGTCAAACTTGAGAACCTTCTATTCAAACTTGGGAGCAATCATGTCATAATTGGGAGCCTTCACGAAACTTTGAACTGAACCCTTTATTCAATCCATGGGGGTAGACTTACTAACCATGACTGGGTACAAGTGTTAAGCTGTGTTAAGTATTCTATGTTACTATTGCCCTTGGCCAGGATTGAACCTACAACCTAGAGATGATTGTCACTTAGAACTGTATTATATATCAATTGCACCAATATGTCCAACCTTCTTTTTTTCTTTTTTTTTTAAATTCAAAGTATCATTTTTTTCAGAATTCTTCCAAGATTTAAACCAAATGCAAGAAATGTGGCTTACAAGTGGTAAGTATTATTTTTGAAAAAAAAAAATTATCATATATTTAAGCCCCCCCCCCATGACATTTAATATTACAGTATCATTAAGATACTACTGGTATTGATATAGAATAAGGCTAGGTACAAGTACTGGTGGTTCATGACTTCTAGGTAAACATTGACCTCAATTTTATATATAAAACCCTCTTCATTTACATGTAATATGTAACTCTGAAGTTACTCTCTCATGTATATACCCGATACGGTAACTTCAGAGAGTTCTCGGTGATAGAGAGAGAGACAGATATTAGAGAGACAGATGCAAAGACTTACTTGATTATTTCTTGCTAACTTCATTACTATCTTGTCTGGTTGTTTCCTCTTCTTTTCTCCGGCCGCCATCTTGTTGTCTAGTTTGGTTCTTCTAACTGAGGGCTTCTTCTAAGGGCTTCGTTTGGGTTAATTTTATCATTGAGATTAATTAAAATCACAAGACATTTTTTTTTGATCAAGCTTTTATTTAGCCCATGTTCTTCTACCCGGGGAGATATCAACCCCAGCAGAGAGAGGCACATCCTCTCTGCTCAAAAGTCAGGTTGTATCTAAAATCTAAATCTAGTCATGCGTTTCTCGTGATGTGTTCTCCAGGGATCAGGGGGGTAATTTTACGACCGTGATCATCTTGCAACACCCTCTGGTTAAAAATGAGGCTGTCTGAATCTTCCAAGATGCAAAGCTCCAATCTTTAGTACACAGATCCGTGCTGTTGCGTGGAGTTGGCAAGGGCCATTATTGAACTGAGCCTTTTAGGTTCTAAGCAGATACTCTACCAACTAAAATAAACATTGACATCAGTACTCACCATGTTACTCTAGGGACCATCTCTTTTTAAAAGTACATCATTTTTTTCTCTCTCTTTTTCTTCTAATTTGGTAAGCATTAATGACATCCAAGTGAAATTCTTGCAACGAAAAAATGATTTTTTTCACCAATCATTAAAGCTTATTTAGTTAACAATTTCAAGCTTTTCTGCATTTTTATTATAATTATTTCAGAATTTAGGGACCGATTTAGCCCAGTTGGTAGAGCACCCACCTAGACATTGCAAGGTTCCTAGTTCGATACCGGTCCCCACCAACCCAGTGCATGAGTAGCACAGATTGAGTAACCTGATCTGTGTGGTATAGTGGGAAGCTGACGGTACATGTGGTGCTCCACCTCAGCAAAAACAATCTCCCCAATCTAGTGCTAGCAAAAAAAGAATTATGATAAGCTTAATGTTGGTTGGAATATCTCAGCAGGCAAATTAGCAGCAGAATTAAAGTCCAAAGGAATAGCATCTCCAGGCAACTGGGGTGAGGGAGTCCCCATGGTGTAGTGGTTGGTTGGGGTTTTTTTTGTTTTTTACAGCATATCAACCCTTTTTGATTCATTTAATGCTGAATTCAGCCAGTTTAGCTCAGTCGGTAGAGCATCCACATAATCATAAGGTTCTGATTTGATACCAGTCCCTACCAACTTGGCATAGATGGGTAATCTGATCTGTGTGGTAAAGTGGGAAGCTGACGGTATGTGTGGCACTCCACCTCAGCAAAAACAATCTCCTCAGTTTTGTGCTAGTAAAAAGGTGTCTGCTGACTGATACTGACAATAGGCCACTCCACCAACTTTACTTACTTTTATTTTAGAATAGATGAATAAGTTCCCATGTCGTCTTCTGCTATATTTAATATCTAGATAAGTTTTATTGACATTAAATTTTTTCTTTTTCCTTTCTTGTCAGCTTATTACAGCACTGAAGAAGGAGAACAATATGTTCCTGAGAATACAACTCCAAAATCCTGTAAGTTCTCTTTTTGCTTTATAATCTTTTATTATTGAAATCAAAGGATCATTTTCTGCCCTGTTGGGTGGGGCAGAAAAGAATACACTGACTGCAATGGGGTGGGCTCTTGGCCATGGGTGGCAACATGTGATGTTTAAGGACAGAATCCTGCTGGCTGAGCAGTCCATGATTTGCAACACTTTACTTTGGCCCTTACTCAGGCTAGACAGGCAGTCGGATAGGCCCCCTCTGATCAATCGGCTGGCCCGTCAAGCCCTAGCACCTATATGATTGTCCCAACCCTATTGCCCATATGGTAAATCTCCAACCATTTTTATAATATGTGCTAAAAGGTGGTGGCTGAGGGTCTTAGTGTCCTGAATATGATGTTGAACTGCATCTAATGGTGAAGTTTCAATTTTGGAGTTCTGGGGAGTGGAGTACCCCTTGATCCCCATTACTCCCAGGTTCACTCTGACCTGGAGTAGTAGTACCTGTTATGGTCTCGTCTATGTGTTAAATAGAAAAAATGAGTTTAAAAAATTGAGTTAAAAAAAAGTTGAATATCCATCAAGAATGAATAAAACATAATGTATTTGGCATAAAATAACCCAACAAGGGTTGACATGCCATAAAATCCAAACAACAAACCAACCAGGCTTTCCCAGTGAATTGCAAGACCTGGGTATAATTGGCCTTACATTACTTTCTGCTCCTCAAAATGTTGTTATGGGATTGAGATTTTTTTGCTTCTTGTTGTGTGATTCCCCTAATAAGGGTTTCCCCTGTCTCTCCTGCTATTAGCTCATAGATGAGAAGAGGGAAGAGATGGATTCATGCCCTTTCCCAAGGGCATTAGCATAAAGTGAAATGTGAACAGATTAGTCCAGGATTTTAACTCTATGTATCCCAAATCAATTAATGAAAAACAAAAGAAAAATAAAGTCAATATTCTAAACATCCTGTAATATTATAAACTGATAGGACCTGTGGAGAAACCAACAATATGATAATTTAATTATTATAGTATTTGATATGTTTACTTAAGAGCTATTGCCAAATATTATGTAAAAAGTATAATAATCTTGATTTAACTCTCTCTCACTCTTTTTTTTTCTTTCTTTCCTTTTTTTGATCTTTTCATTCTGCTTGGTTGAAACATATTAGTGTTATTGCTTCTGTGCACTCACCCAGTCTCTCTATCTTTATTATATTTTTTCTGTGTAGCATGTCCCTTTTCTTCCATTTTTTCTTTATACTAAAAACGGAAAGGTCCATTATTTATCTGAGGTGATGACAGTCATAAGAATTCAGCAGATAAGTAACACCAGATAATCAGGATTTACATTTTTGCATTTCTTCTTGCAAGATTTGGACAGTCTCTTTTTTAACCAGAGGGTGTTACAAGATGATATTGGTCATACTTTTTAGGAACATGATCATTGATATATAGATCATTAAGAATCTTATTTATTAGTCAGCTCAGAATTGATTTCTGGAATTGTCTTTGAGAATAAAGTTAAACAACAATTAGTTAATCAAAATCATTGACGAAAGAGGAAGAACATCTTGAAGAACATTCAAGATTTGTTAATATACCATTCTATATAAAATGAGAGGATTAGAGAATAGAAGGGGATTAAAAGATTTGGATTACAAATATGGCAAGATTAACAAACAAATCTCAAAGATCTCTTTTACGTATTTCATTTTTGTAACAAGAGTTTCATCCATTATATTTTAAAGAAATTAATAAATTCATCCATTATATATATATTTATATTATAAAATTAATAGATTTATATCTTATAAAATTAATAGATTTATCCATCATTTTTATATTATCTTATTATAATGGACATTGTGTGTTTGTAACTGAAATTATATCACTATCCAAGTTACAATTCCCTTAGCTATTTATATCACATTCTCCATGATTTTATTTTTATCTAAAGCTCAATTATTAATAAATTTGTTTTACTTCATTAATACTGTTGGCCTTATCTACATACAGAGAACATGCAATTGTATTTATATATACAACAAAATAGCAGTTTACAGGGTGAACAGGAAGGCTAATTTGCATATTGATATTACAAATTTGATTTTAATAGATGTGCTTAGTATTATTGATTTCTAATTGTTTGGTTTTATCTTAATGAACATCAGCAAAAATCTTGGATGAATCTTAAAAGAAACCTATTAAAAAGAAGAAATAACTAATTTTATTCTTTTCTTCCTAATTTAACTAAATAGTTAAATTAGGAAAATTTTGCAATAAAAGATGGGAGTGGTGGAAGAGTAAGTTTCAGTTGTTCTATTTTTCGATTATACCCCCCTCTATTTCAAATCTTTTTATCTGTATTCTTAATTAGTTTCATTTGTCTTTCTAATTTAATATATCTTATTACATTAAATTTTAAATACTTGCACCCAGAGGGTGCATATATTTGCTAGTAGAATTAATAAATTTATCCATTATATTTTTATAAAATAAATTTTCCATTATATTTTTATAAAATTGATAGATTTATCCATTATATTTTAAAATGATAAAACTCATAAATTTAACAATTATATTTTATAAAATAAATTTATCCATTATATTTTTATAAATTGATAGATTTATCCATTATATTTTTAAAATGATAAAACTCATAAATTTAACCATTATATTTTAATAAAATGAATAAATTTTATTCATTATATTTAAAAATTAATAGATTTATCCATTATATCTTTGTAAAATAGATTTATCCATTATATTTTTTAAAAATGAATAAATTTAACCATTATATTATAAAATTGATAAATTCATTCATTATATCATATAAAAATTAATAGATCTATCCGTTATATTTTTATAAAATTGACAGATTTATCCATTATATTTTTAAAATTATAAAACTAATAAATTTAACCATTTATATTTTTATATTAATAAAATTAATAATTTTTTCTCAGAAAAATATAAGGGAGAAATAATTTAAATATTTTTCTTTATTTTTGTTCAGATTGTTAGTCCTAACTAATCAATAATGATATAACACAGCTATAAATCTAATTAGTAATGTTTGATTAAATGTAAATAATTATTTTAGTAAGAATCCCCCCCCCCAATCTGCCTAGATTCAAAACCGAGAGGAATTTATTTTTGATTTTAGTTTTGTTGCTAATTGCATTCAAATCCGTTAAGATGTGCCTCTGTGTTGTGAGGGGCCAATTAGATTGTCTTCATATTTGGTGAAGAAGAAGAAGAAACCCTTCAAGTTTGTCTGCGTGTGAGATGCCAACATTCTATTGTTATTGGCAGCTGACAGTTCATAGAAAATGAAAAAGTCAAAGATACATTAAGTTGCATCCCTTGCAAAATATGACAAACTAGCAAAGTACTTCTTGGGGAATAGAAATCAAAAGTAGCAGTTTTTGTTTGCCATTTTGGATTAGATCTTGTGTCATTTTGGAGAGAGACAATTTTCTTATTAAAACTGACAGCACAAACTCTAATGTGTGTGTGTGTATATATATATATATATATATATATATATATATAATTTTTTTTTTTTTTACTTTTCCAAACTGTATTAAGTATAGTCTTTACACAATTTATTTGCACAAACTCTGTGTGTGTGTGTGTATATTTATATATATATATATATATATATATATTTGTACTTTTCCAAACTGTATTAAGTATAGTCTTTACACAATTTATTTGCACAAACTCTAATGTGTGTGTGTGTGTGTGTATATCTATATATATTATATTTTTTTTTTTTTTTTTTTTTTGTACTTTTCCAAACTGTATTAAGTATAGTCTTTACGCAATTGTATATAAGAAGAAAACTTGTATCTTTATAAAAGAACATCATGATAATTATCTTATCTTCACAGAGAATTTTATCAGAATACAAAAGAATAAATTCTTATTATAATAGAGATTCAGTGTCTATCTGTCTGTAACTGAAATTACATCATTGCTTACATCACAATACTCTCAGGAATTGTGTAAGTTTATCAATGAGTATTTAAATCATAGTCAAATCATTAATACATAGAATAAATCTTATTTATTAACGATGTCTCTATGAGTTAGATTTTGCCTCAAAACAACCAATGTTATTAGTGCATTTAAAATTCTGTATAATGTATCTTCTATATCACTAAGAAATAAAGATTTACATAATATATGGTGTGGTTAATTTGCATACTGGTTTTAACAAAACCCGGTTTAATAAATGATTATTTGGTGTTATTGATCTCTAATATTATTTTTTTATTCTCCAACATATTAAAATCAATCCTGTGAATGATTTTATATAGAAACCAATTAGAATACAATTAAAATAAGTGTAATCTTTTTATATGAGTTCTTATTTAATTTTGTTAGTCTTTCTAATTTATTTCATTTCATTAAAACTTAAATACTTTTGCCTGGAGGTGGAGTGCATATTCTTGCTAGTCATGATAATTATTCAGAGAATTTTATCAGAACACAAAAGAATGAATAATGATAAGCTTAATATTGGTTGGAATATCTCAGCAGGCAAATTAGCAGCAGAATTAAAGTCCAAAGGCATAGCATCTCCAGGCAACTGGGGTGAGGGAGTCCCCATGGTGTAGTGGTTGGTTGGTTGTTGTTTTTTTTTTTTTTTAACACCATATCAATTTTTTTCGGTTCATTTAATGCCGAATTCGGGGCCAGTTTAGCTCAGTCGGTAGAGCACCCGCCCAATAATCATAGTTCTGAGTTCAATATTGCTCCCCGCTAACTCAGCACATATGTAGCACAGATTTGGTAATCTGATCTGTGTGGTAAAGTGGGGAGCTGATGGTAAGTGTGACGCATCACCTCAGCAAAATCAATCTCCCTTTCTTGCATGAGCAAAAGGGGAATAAACTCCCTTGCTGATATCAACAATAGGCCACTCTGCCAACTTAATACTGAATCAAGTTACTTTGTTATCAGCTTGCTTACAGTACCTGCTGTTGCTTAAATGGTCACCCATCTAAGTATTGAACAGGTTCATTGCTTAACTTGAGTGATCTAGCGGGAACCTATGCTTTCTACATGACTTTACTGTAAGGCTAACATACTGGACTGTCACATTGTAATAAGCAAGGTTGAACACCAGCCACACTATTACATTCACTTTCTGATTAATACCCTTGGGAAAGGTATGAACCCTCTCATCTTCCAAGCTGTGTTAGATATTACTTCTACTGTTCTGCAAGGATGGCTTTGGCATTGAATAACCAATGAAGGTTGATATGTCATTAAACAAAGAAATATAACCAATCCAGGCAACTAATACTCAACTGACTAAGATTAAATAAACAGGCAACCTGAAGGGGGGGGGGGACCCTGTGGCATAATGGCTAATGTGCTGGATTGCAACATCGTAGTATGCGAGTTCAAACTCCAGTCATGCTATTATGTTCACTTTCAGACTAATACCCTTGGAAATATATGAACCCCCTCATCTCCTAGCTATGAATTAAATAGTACCATTACTGTTCTTCTTCTTCAAGGTTAGCTTGTCAACTGGCTCCAAAAACTGTTGCACAATGTCACCAATGCTTAAATGCCCAATGACATCTTCATTTAAAGCAAATGTGTAAAAAAATAAGTCAGTTCACACTATTCTTTAAATACTTTTTCTTGTCTTTAAATCAATGGTGTCTCTAAATCATAAATTTTGGACATGCACCAATCATGTCTTTGACTTTCAAAATGAACGCTTGCCAAAATATGGTTATGAGCCTTTTTTTCTATATACATATTTAACTGCTGTCATTTTAAATACATCCATCATTATTCTGGCAATAATGTTTTTCCTTTCTATTGTATTGTCCTGATGAAGGTTTAATATAAACTGAAACATTTAAATATTCATCAAGAATAATACTATATTTGTGCTAGTGTGAGTCGGTAGATTTTAAACCATTCGATTTTAATTGTCTATTTAGCTCTTTACATTGAGCACTTTTTAATTGATTTTAGTGAAAAAATCCCAAAGTAAGATTGTATACTTATTTGCTTAGTGGATTTAATGGTAACTGCAGTATAATATATATATATATATATATATATATATATATATATATAGTAAATGCACACGCTCACACATAATCTCTCATACACACACATAGAAAAAAACAGAAATCTAAGACCAAATTGTAAATCCTATATCTACAAAAAGAATTAATAGAAAACATGCCCCTTTTAAATATCATTACATGTTCTTTTCTTATGGATATCATCAAAATGAAATGTAAAAAAAAAAAAAACAATTAGTCTATTTTAATGTGACAAGCAAATGTAACAAGCAAATGTGCAACTATCGTTGCTAAATATTGCATGCACTTGACTTCATTAGTTCAGATACATATTTTCCTCTTTTTATATGAATGGCCGATTGCTATTTCTCTGTAAAATCAGCAGCTGTGATCCAAGTCATTTAATATTGAGCTAATTGGTCAAAGTGGTGTATTGAGCCAATCAAGTGTGACACACACACACACACACACACAAAAGACACCTGTTCAACTTGGCATGACTCAGCAACATGATTATACAAATTAGAAGCAGATGGTAAAGCCAATATTTTTTTTATAAGATAATAGCCAATTAAATAATTATCGAAATGAGTAAAAAAAAAATCTCCAAAAATTATTTTTTTAGTTTTTATTTTCATTTTATTTTCCGATTTTCGGTACTTATTTACTACCAGAGCAGATTCCTTAAAAAAATTTTGTCTTTTTATTTATGCAGAAAAAAGTATCAATCACATATAAACCCACCAATATTTTGCACTCCAATAATAAGGCAAAGTTAAATGACCTGAAAAAAATGAAAGTTTTGAAATAAAATATCTGATGCATTATAAAATTCATTCATAACACTGAACTTTCATTAAAATCAGATAATTCCCTGATTTTTGGTAATTTTTTTTTCAAACGGGGTTAAATTTGTATTGTAAAAACATGGATTTTTCAACAAATTGGGTATACCTAGCATATATTAATTTATCATAGCAGAAATACCTAATTAAATCAAAAGTTGTGAAATAAAATAACTGATGCCTTATAAAATTCATTCATTGATAAATCAATACTGAAAATTTCATTAAAATCAGATTTTTGGTGAATTTTTTCAATCGAGTGTTAAATTAATTTTGTAAACACGGATTTTATGCCATATTTAAACAGCGTTTACAGCTATATTTGATCAAAATTGACCAAAAAATAGTTTTAAATGTATTAAAAATAAATTACATGTGTAATATTTTGCTTTTTTTACTGATGCTCATTATGTTACTACTTTTCGACTTAAACAAAAATTTGACCTTAAATAATCGATTTAATTCATTTTAATTCATTTTTAAAATGAAAAGCAGATGAAAAAATGGGTATTCTAATATATATATATATATATATATATATATATATGAAACAGTTTAAACTGAAAAAACAAAGAAAAAATATTTATATTATATAATAATGTTCCTTAATTGTATGACCGTTATCATCTCGCTACACCCTCTAGTTAAAAATGAGACTGTCCAATTCATCCAAGACGAAATGCAAAAATGTAAATCCTGTTTATCTGGTGTTGCTTATCCACCGAATTCTTATTTCTTATGAGTGTCATCACCTCAGCTAAATAATGGAATATTACGTTTTTATTATAAAGAAAGAAAGACAATAAAAAGTACATGCTATACAGAAAAATATAACAAGAAACAAAAAAGAAAGAAAGAAAATAGGGAAAAGATAGTGCAGGGCTGAGAATGTGGAAGTGATAATGCTAATCTGTCTCAATTGAACATAATGAAAAGTTGAAAAGAATGAAAGAAAGAAAGAAAAAGTGAGAGAGAGTTAAATCAAGGTTATTATACTTTTTGCATATTAAACTATTTTGCAATAACTCTTAAGTAAACATAATAATCATAATAATTAAATTATCATAGGACCGGGTTAGCTCAGTCGGTAGAGCGTTCGGCTAGAAACCTCAAGGTTTCTAGTTCGATACCGGCCCTTGCCAACTCAGCGTATGAGTAGCACGGTGATCTGTGCGGTAAAGTAAGGAGCTGATGGTAGGTGTGGCGCTCCACCTCAGACGCAAAAACAATCTCCTTGGTCTAGCGCTAGTGAAAACGAGATAGACTCCCTCGCTGTCTGGCTGATACCGACATTAGGCCACCCCGACGACTTTACTTACTTTACATATTAAACTATTTTTGCAATAACTCTTAAGTAAACACGATAATCATAAGAATTAAATTATCATACTGTGGTATATCCACAGGTCCTGCTAGTATTTATTATTACACAATAATTTTCAGTTAATTAAACAAGCAGTAACTAATTGGAATGCATCATTAGAGGAAATTTACAAACTAGGTTCAAACTGTAATTACAGCAACACCACCCACCCCCGCCCCCTTCGCCTGTGTTATCACTTGTGTACAAATGTCTGAGTAAGATGGTATAAATCAATATTGTATATAATATTCACCAGATGTTCTTGTCCGACAACAATGGTTGATCATAAGAGAAAATGGCTGACTGCATCAATAATCCATTTTGTTTTTTTTCTTTTCCTCGGCAATAAAATGAAAAGTGTTGCTGTATCCATTGCCATTTATTACAAACAAACAAAACTAGAAAAATTAATGTATATATTTATTTGTACCTGCAAATGATATACATTATGCTTGTCTCTCAGAAGCTAGATAGGTACACACATTAATGTTTTACATACAAGACATTTATAAAAATGATATTATTGAATTATAATTCTGCTTCTAGAAATATAGGGTCAACAAAAAAATATCTAAGTGAATTGTTGAGTATTTATAAATGACTAGCAGGAACTGTAGATATACCACAGTTTGGTAATTTAATTATTACAATGTTTGATGTGTTTACTTAAGAGCTATTGCTATTGTTCAATATGTAAAAAGGATAATAATTTTGATTTACTCTCTCTCTCTCTCTCTCTCTCTCTCTCCTTTTTCTTTCTTTCCTTCTTTTCATCATGTTTGATTGAAACAGATTAGCATTATTTGCAAAGTGAGACACAAACAGCTTTGTCTAAGATTTGAACTCCAATCACTGATTCCATTTCCTACAATGATAACCATTTCACTAAGCATGTCTTCAAGGTATCTGTAATGTAATTCTTTTACTACTTATCTTATACTATTTCTCTGAATTTTTGAGACTTGATAATTACTATTATTTGGATTATTCGGACTACTGTCCTCATCTTTATTGTTATCTGTACAATGTTTCAGCCAATCTGCCCTCCAATTGGACACATAGCATAGTGGATAAAGGCATTGGTTTAAGACAGTTCTAAATGACAGTTATCTCTAGGCTGCAGGTTCAATCCTGCTCACGGGCAACAGTAACATAGAATAATAATTAACACAGCTTAACACCTGTACCTCAGCTATGGTTAGCGGAATGAGAACAAGATACCCCCATGGATTGAATAAAGGGTTGGGTTCAAAGTTCCGTGATGGCTCCTGATTACGACAAGAAGGTTCTTGAGTCCGACAAGAAATACCTGAAGAAGGCCGGAGGGCACATTAGCTGAAACATTGTACAGATAACAATAAAGATGATGAGAATAATCTGAATAATCCAAATAATACTACTTATCTTATATAATTCAAAGCAAAGTTGTTATGTGACTAAATCCCTCTGCTCTAAGGCCAATGTTAATTTTTTGATAAATTAAAACATCTGTTATTATTATTATGTATCCACCCAACCTCTCTGCACAAACAGGATGTGACACAAGGTCAATTTAACAGGTTTGAATTCAGGGTTTTTCTTCTCTTAGATCAGTTGCCTAACCAATGTTAAAGAACCCAATCTGCCCTACTATCTTATACCTATAAAAAATCCTAAAATAACTTTTTAGATTTTCCATAATAATTAATATCTACATGTTTGAGGAATTGTGCTAATTGGAAAGGCATGAATCACTTTTCTCCCTCCAGCTATGGGTGCATGGTAGAGTAGATTGAATTCTTTAGCCTTGGTTAGGCAATTGGTCTAGAAGGAAACTATGAATTCAAACCAGCTGTACTCTGCTTAAAAATTGAATTTCTCACATCATGGTCAGAATTGAGTAAATACATACATGACAGGAAATATTTGTGGTGTCCATGGTGTTATGGTCATGGGAAATTGACATTCTGACACAAGTTCAAATCCTGGATGAGGCTGGTTGTATTTCATATGGTACTAATACCTTTGTGAAAGGTATGAACTATTCTCTGTCCAGCTATGGGTAAATAGTAGGGCAGACTGGTCTCTTTAACCATGCTGTGACAACCAGTCTTGGAGAAGGAAAACTGAATTCAAACCTGTTAAACTTAGCTTGCAAATTAACCATGTGTCATATCCTTCTTGTGCGGAAGGGTTGGGTAAATACATTCGTGACAAGAGATATTTCTATAATTATCTAAATTTAAAGAAAAATAATTTTTTTCTATTTTCTTAAATTTCATAGTGGCTCAAATCTAACTGAATTTTTAAAATAACATATTACTTCCCACTCTACATTGGATGAATCTGTTTGTGCTAATTCCCTTGAGAAAATCACGAGTCCATCTGTTCTCCCTCCAGCTATGGGTAAATAGTAGAACAGATTGGGCTCTTTAGCTTTGGTAAGGCAACCAGTCTAGAAGGAGGAAAACTCTGAATTCAAACCAACTGTTCTCCATTTAAAAATTGACCTAGTGTCACATCTTGGTCATGGTGGTGGGGTTGGGCAAATAGATACATGACAGGAAATATTTATATTTTTATCTAGACTTGCAAGAATATGCACCCATGGGCATAAGTATTTAAGTTTTAATGTATTGAAATATATTGAATTAGAAAAACTAACAAAATTAAATAAGAATGCATATAAAAAGATTACACTTATTTTAATTGGTTTCTATATATAATCATTCATAGGATTAATTTTAATACATTGGAGAATAAAACAATAATATTAGATCAGTAGCACCAAGTATTGTTAAAAGCAGTATGCAAATTAAGCTCACCATATATTATGTAAACCTTAATTTCTTAATGATATATAACACACTTTGCAAGCTTTTAAACACACTAATAACATGGGCTCTTTTGAGGCAAATCTAACTGAGCTTTTCATAGACATCGTTAATAAATAATATTTATTAAAAAAAGAGAGAAATAAGAAATTACAGTTATTCGCCCATTTCATTCATAAAGGAGGAAAGAGTAAAAAAAAAAAAAGGAGAGGAAAAGGAAATAAGAGAAATTATAACCACACAAAGAAAAACAAGCACGTCCATTTCTGATATGAAACTCTGATGATGAAGTTTGTGCTTCGAAATCAATAAGACAAAAATAACATCATTTTGTTTTTACTTTTCATACACATTGTATTGGCCTTCAAAATATTAATATTTATTCTATGTATTAATGATTTTGACTATGAATTAAATTCTCATTGATAAACTTACACATTCCCTGAGGGTATTGTGATGAAAGCAGTTATGCAGTTTTTTGTTACAGACAGATAGACACTGAATCTCCATTATAATAAATTTAAAGATAAAGAAAATTCTACTATTTTATAGTGGCTCAAATCTAACTTTTTTTTTTCTCAATAAGTAAAGTGTTTTTTTTTTTTTTTTGTGTGTGTTTTTTTTAAAGAGTATTTTTTTGTTGCTTATTTATTTATTTAAAGATTATCAAGTCCTGATAATACAGGAGTGTAAAACGAATATAGAGGTAAATCTGAGGGAAAACAACAGTCCAATGATGATTAAGTTGGAGATTGATGAACCTTACCCAACCATTTGACATAATGTTGTAATCAGTATCGGCTTTAAAAGTCCCCAAGTCAAATTAGTTCTATTGATCCAGTGATCCGCTTAATCCGATACTGTTGTGGCAGTGACAGTTTTTATTTACGATACAAGCAAAATGATAGGAAAAATACTCTACTGTATAGAGGAGAGACTAAAAGGCTTAAATAACAGCATCTGATTATAAACTTTGTGGCGAGGAGGGGGGAGGAGTGGATCAATTGAATCAAATGGCTTAAATCTGAATGACTGAGATTTTCAAACTATCAAGGTTATCACTAACATTGTAATAAGTTATTATGCTGAGTAATGCAATAAATTCTTATGACCTAAACTGGAATTGGTGTTGTAGATGACGTAGGGATTCAGGTTTCAAAATCAAGCACCGAGAAAAACCTTTATTTGGAATCTGCTAGTATTCTTCATAATTCTTATGATTTCATGTTGTTAAGACTAGGAAAATGAAAACTCAGTTGTTAAGTCCTCGGTATGAAGCTATACTGCATCTAGTGGTGAGGGCCAGTTCTGGAGCTCTAGGGAGTGTGGAGTACCCCTTCATTGTCATTACTCTCAGGTCCACTCTGACCCAGAGTGGTAGTACCTGTTAGGTCCCAATCTATGGGTTAATAGATTTTTAAAACAAAAAGTTTTAAATGTATTTTTATAAAAATGAGTTTTTAAAAAAATCTAAATACCCATCAAGAATAAATAAAACAAATTATATTCAGCTTACAATAACCCAACAAGGTTTGGCTTGCCATAAAATCTAATGTTGACTGCTTAAGGGTATTTAATATTTAAAAAATTTGAAAAACATTTGAAACATCTGTGATTATTATCTATTTATCCAACCCCTCCACACAAGCAGGATATGACACAGGTTTGAATTCAGTTTTCCTTCTCCTAGACTGGTTGCCTAACCAAGGTTAAAGAGCCCAGTTTGCTCTACTATTTACTCATAGTTGAAGGGAGAATAGTTGATGTATACTTTTCCAAGGGTATTAGTGCTATGGAAAATGAAACCAACCTCATCCAGAATTTGAACTTGGTTCACCGTGTCCATTTCCTACAAAGATAACCATTACACCACAAGCACCTCCTATTATTATTTTCACTGTTTTTGTACTAGTTTTAACTGATAGTTTTCTTCTCCTATACTGGTTGCCTAACCAAGGTTAAAGAGTCCAGTCTGCCCTACTATTTACCCATAGCTGGAGGGAGAATAGTTGTATTCATACCTTTCCCAAAGGTATTAGCGCTATGTGAACTGGGGCTTCATCCAGGATTTGAACTTGGATTGACGAGTCCATTTCCTACGACTAACCAGTGCACCATGCGCCTCCAATACTTAGCTTCTGTTTCTTCTATCTTGCTTGGGTTGGATTTGTCTATCTCTGGGCTGATTTTGGGCTAGTGGCTGGATTTCTTGATCTGTACTGGTAGATGTTATCTTAGCTGGATCTTCTATACTTGATATTGGGACATCTTGTGTTGTTGTTTGTTTTTAGTTAATGACATAAGACTTTGCTTTGTTTAGAGTTCTTTATTATTTTATAAGATCCAGATCAAATTAAACATGGGTGTGAGAATTTGGCTTCAACAGACAGATCGCCATTGCCGTCCATCCTCTTCAATGCCTAGCCAAAATCTGACTTTCCTAGCCACTTTCACATGGTTTGCTCTGGCGAACTGGAAGAGAGGTCAACACAACTATTTTTCCTGCATTTTTCCACTAAACCGTTATTTTGAATTTAAGCTACACTTATTGTACATAATGAATAGGCTACCTATCAGTTATGTAACCTTATGAACTCACATTATAAAACAGGAATTTATCAATTTTCCCAAAAGTATTTCCTCTTAATTTCAGTTGCTTTTTATGATAATTTTCAAGCTGTTATTCTGCTGACATTATTAAGAAATGCAGAATGGAAATAAAGAATCTGCCTCTTGTGAAACGTGAACTCTTATCTTTCTATTCTGCAAGAATCCTCTTTTAACATGACAGAACCTTCTGTCTTCCCTCACTGCTTGGGTTATTTCCTATAACTCCAACATAAACAAAGGGGAACCTCTCTTGACTGATAAATTATTTATTTATTTTCCCATTAAACTGACCCCTAACCACAAACCCTAACCCTAACCCCGTCTTCTTTTTTCCTAGTAGATTAATAAATAAATAATTTATCAGTCAAGTGGTTCCCCTTTGTTTATGTTGGAGTTATAGGAAATAACCACTGTTTGATATACCACCATCTTTATTCATATGCATATTTGTAGTATTAGTTGTATTATTTTTTTCTTAAATAAAGCATTCACAATTATTATTAATATATTTATACTCATGTTCCTTAATTGTACGACTGTTATCTAAGAGAAGAAAAAGGACATGCTACACAGAAAAAATATAATCATTTTCTTATTATATTTTTTCTGTTTAGCATTTCCGATTACTTACTTTTCTTTATAATAAAAACGGAATGGTCCATTATTTAGCGGAGGTGACGACACTTCTAAGAAATAAGCGACACCAGATAATCAGGATTTACATTTTTGCATTACATCTTGAATGATTTGAACAATCTCATTTTTAATCAGAGGGTGTTGCAAGATGATAATGATCACAAGATTAAGGAACAAGAGTATTAATATATAGATAGGTATTTAGCATGTCCTATTTCTTACCTTCCTTTCTTTATAGTAAAAACGGAATATTCTATTATTTAGCTGAGGTGATGACACTCATAAGAAATAAGAATTCGGTGGATAAGCAACACCAGATAATCAGGATTTACATTTTTGCATTTCATCTATGACAATTTGGACGGTCTCATTTTTAACCAGAGTGTGTTGAAAGATAACAGTGGTACAATTAAGGAACAAGAGTATTGATATATAAATATTTTTGATTTAGGTGAGTGATACTGTTACAGAGTTAATCCTTGCTAATCTTTAGTTAGAAATTAAAATTCTGCTGATTATTATTATTGTTTATGGTTATTATTATTATTATTATTATTATTATTATATTGGTTATCATTATTATTATTATTAATAATAATGATAACCATTAACAATAATAATAATAATGATAGCCATTAACAATCTTAAAAATAATGGCAGTGATCAGGACGACATTATTATTATTATTATTAATAATAATAATAATAATAATAATATAACATTGTTCTGATCACTGCCATTATTATTATTGTTAGCAAACAAAAAAGAGGAAGAAACATTTTTTTGATGTTTTGTCAAATAAGTATACAAGGTGTGTCAAAAAAGTACCAAGATTTTTGTACTTTTTGACACCTTGTATCCTGAAAAAAAATAATGTTCCATTCATTCTTCATTTCTCTCTTGGTAAATACAGCTTTAAACTTGGTACTTTTTTGACACACCTTGTATTCTGAAAAAGATTAATGAATGGAATGTTATTTTTATTTTTTTTCTTTCAGAATATAAGGTGTATCAAAAAGTACAAAAAAATCTTGATACTTTTTTGACAAACCTTGTATACATCAAATTTAGTAATTGTATATAAAAAAAATCTATGGAGGACAGACAAACAGACTATTTCCAATTATTAACATAGATTTTTTTGTCAAAAGATGTTTTCTTTGAATGTTGTGGTGTGAATTCTGACTACCAGAAAAAGATTATCTGAAATTTCATATTTTCTAAAGGAATAAGTCTTGACAAGCAACTAAATTGTCATGGGTCATCGGATACTGTCTTTAGGATCAGACAAATTGGTGTTTTGTTCAGTCTCATGGTATCACAGTCAACTTGTTATTCTGTGTCAAAAGCACTTTTTATGAACAGCATCTTTTTTTTTTTCTTTTTTCATTCTGACATGATCAGAAAATACCACCCCTCAAGCACATCATATAATTATTGTATCTGTTCATTATGATATATATGTTAGGAACAAGTCACACAGCTCCATGAGTCTGTTGGCACAGGAACTTGATATACTCAAGCTATCTCTTTTTCAAATACATACACAAACCAATTTTCACAGTGGCATGTGTTCAAAGAAAGAAAGATACATGATATTTACAATTGTGGAAAAAATACATGGATAGAATATCCAATAGACTAAAGGAAAAATAAATGCGTAAAAAAACAAAGATTTGGTGGAATATGTGTCCTTTATTTAAAACTAGAAGCAGCTACCTGGTATCACCTGGGTAGACGTGGGGTAACCCTGGTGTATTGATTTGTTTACTTTTAAGATTTACAAATGCTGGACTTTTTTAAGTAAAATTTCAATGCTATTTCTATGCATACTTAATTTTTAAATATCTTCAAATATAAATCAAATCTTAATAATTTTTGTACAAAAAGCAAGAATTGGTGATATTTAATGTGTATATATATATATTTACTTTGTCATTAATTGTTTTATTTTCGTAGTTTCATTTGTGTATACATACATACACACCAAATGCCTTTATATATGTATAGACTAAAAGTTTGAATATTTTAGAAATTTAAAATGAGAATATTTAAAATTAAAATTAAATTTATATCATATTAATTCTCTAATTAATAATAAAACCAAAATCCACTTGATTTGATATCATAAACTCATCTCCAACATTCACGAATTACTAGGGTGAGCAAAAAATTTTTTTAACATTTGTAATGTGAGGCACAATTCAGTAGCTACAGATGCTTTTACCAAGGTTGTGAAGGTGACTAACCACACTGGACCATTTTGTTGTATGATCAAAATTTAGTTCTTATACAATTCCCAGTGGATCACCTTTCCAACTCAGTCGTGCTTAGCCTTGTATTTCATTGTGCAAGTTTGCTGCATTTGCTTGATACATCTCATTACTGTCTCCACACATCCTATATTTGCTATTCTGTTGTGTCTTATCTAATTTTTGTTTTGATATAATTTGTTCTCATGACATTGTTTTGTGCTGCAATTATGAGCGACTCGGTTTTTCTCTTGAGGTTTCCTTTTCTTACCAATGTCAAATATTTTTCATGTGCAATCTCCCCAGTGTGTTATTTGAAGTATATTATTATTATTATTATTATTATTTACTTTAAACCATATGATTGCTTTCAAATTATTAATGCTAGAAATACTTATACCATATAACCATGTTGAAATTATCATTACTTTGAACGATATAACTGTACATAAACTATTAGCATTAGTATTAGATAGGAATATTGAATCCATATAATATCATTGTGCTAATTTGCTGCATTTGCTTAATACATGGTTTATGGTCTCATCTCTCTCACCACACAGTCTACATTTACTGTTCCGTTGGGTCTTATCAATTTTTGCTTTGATATAATTTGTTCTTATGGCATTGTTTTGTGCTGCAATTATAAGCTTCTCTCTTGAGGTTTCCTTTTCTTAACCATGTCCAGGTCTTTTCATGTGAACCTTTCCAATTTGTTGCTTAAAGTATTTACTGACATCCCACCATGTCAGTCAAACACAAGGATCATTATAGTGGGGAACTATGCACAAACCAAAGCTCATGCATGACTAGTGATTGAAAATTGCATGAACCCCCTCTGCATTCCTCTTTTGAGGTGCCTCAAGCACTGGGTAATAAACTCAGCCCCGCCCCTATAAATCGAGGGGGCAGGTGTCTGAGGGGATAGCCCCCTTGGATCACGCTAATATTAATATCTTACTGGTCCAATGGCGAAGCCACTGGACATGATGCTCTTGGAACAGTCCCCAAAAGGTTTGAAGTATCCATATAATTTTTTCTTCCCATTTCTGTTTTGTTTTTGTTGTTTTTCTGTTTGTTTATTATTATTGTTTATTCATGTGCAATCTCTCTAATTTGTCCTTTGAAGTATCCGTATAATTGTTTTTCTTCCCATTTCTATTTTGGTAGTTTTTCTGCTTGTCCCTATAATTATTATTATTATTATTCTTTATCCAGCAGCCACATTTATGAAAGTGAAGTCCGAACCATTTGCTGATTCTTGTCATGGGCAGTTAACTCTGGCAACTCTTAAACAAGTTGATTTTGATAGTGGGGAAAAAACCTTCATGACTAACTTCTATGACCATTCATCGTCATCTATTGATTCATTATGTTCATCTCCTTGTTCTGGAAAAGAATCAAATGCACAGAGACTTCGGCATTCAGATTTGAACCAGGAAAGACTTGTCAGCTGTTCAGAAAACAGGTGAGATGAAGAAGTTTTTTTTTTTTTTTTTTTTAATATTAAAATACTATAATGAAAGGGTGCAGTTTTGCTATTTTTTCAAAAGTCTTTTTGACCAAATAAAGTAAAGGTAAAGTAGGCTAAGTGGCCTATTGTCAGTATCAGCTGAACAGTGGGGGAGTCTATATCCTTTTCGCTAGTGCTAGACCAGGGAGATTATTTTTGTATCTGTTGTGGAGCATCAAACCTACCCTCAGCTTCCCACTTTACCACACAGATCAGATTACCCAATCTGTGCTACTCATGTGCTGAGTTTATGGGGACCAGTATTGAATCAGCAACCTTGTGATTTCTCGGAGGGTGCTAAATACTTCTTAATTGAACAAATATTAAAATTAGTATGACTAATGGTATATTTGTGTTTGGTAATACAAGGAAGAAAAGAAAGAGAGAGAGAGTGGAAAAGATGCAACTGACTAAATAAGAAATATTGTTTGTCTGAATTTTTGAAATGAGGCTTGATAATTTGTATTTTTCTGACTATTGTCCTCATCTTTGTTGTTATATACACATTTGACCCGATGTGCCCTCCAGCTTTCTTCAGGTGTTTCTTATTGAACTCTGGAGCCTTCATGGAACTTTGAACTGAACCCTTTATCCAATCCACGGGTAGACTGTTCTCATTCCGTTAACCATGATCGGGTACGATAATAACATAGAATACTTAGCATAGCTTAACACTTGTATCCGGTCATGGTTAACAGAATGAGAACAGTCTACCTCCGTGGTTTGAATAAAGGGTTGGGTTTGTCTTCCCTCTTTAGGTGTACCTCAGGCACTGGGCAATCAACTTAGCTATTAATTCTTTTAAGCAAGGGGGCAGGTGCTGCCTTGAGTGGGAGACCCCTTGAAACATGAGCCATTAATTTTCAGAGACTACCTGGCATGGATGCCAGGTGCGCAATCTTTCACATCCTGTCCATTTCTAAGTTGATCTTTCTTTGTTTCAGTTGAAATGTTGTAACTTTATCACAGTAAATGTTTAATATTATTTGTCTGAATTTTTTAGATGAGGCTTGATATATATATATATATATATATATATTATATTTTTTTCAACTTTTGTCCTTATCTTTATTATGAAATAACACTTTGTTTGCACAACAGTCAAATTATTCAAAATGATTTCACAAGTTGAATCATTGTTTTGCTCGGATAGACAAAGTCTTGACACTTGTAGTAGCGAGTGAGAGCTGTCTGCCCTAATGGATTAAAAAAAACACCTGAAAAAGTTAAGAGGGTACATCAGCCGAAACATTGTGTATGTATATTTCACAATAAAGATGAGGACAACAGACCGAAAAATTAAAAAAATAGTATATATTTGATATTGGGAGTAAAATATGGAATTAAATCCAACAATATGTAGAAAATAGAAAAACACAAAATATTCCAAAAGATGTGTTTTATTATTGATGGTGAAGTCAATGTTATAATGTTTCGGTTTTTGCAACCTTCATCAGGACTTGAGGTAGGTGAATTGTTGTGGTGGATGTCTTCCGAAAAAAGTCATCCACCATCACCACACAATATTTCCCCTACCACAAGTCCTGATGAAGGTTTCAAAAACCGAAACATTATAACATTCACTTCACCATATATCTATACATATATAAAGAGCAGTTGTGTGTATGTCTGTGAAAATAAAATAATTAATGGCAAAATAAAATATATATACATATTCACTATCAACAGATCTTGCTTTTTGAGCAAAAATAATGATTTTATTTATATTTGTGAAGATTATTAAAAAATAAAATCTAAAAAGTAACAGCATAGATTTTTTGCATTTAATATTTTAAATAGGAAACATTGTTTTTTCTTTTCAGAGGGTCTGTGTACATTTTTTCCTGATGCCCCACCAAACCAAATCAATGCAAGCTCTTTTTTATGTAGAGATTTTTATGGGCATTCTGTGAAGATCCTTTTGAGTTTTTTTTTTACACATGTTTAATATTATTAAAAAGGGACTGCATCTCTTATTTTGTAGGTATTCTCACATCAGCACGAGACTCGTTCCAAGTTGCTATCCTCCCTCAGAGTCTCAATCTTGTTCTCCATTTTCATGGACATCCACACAGCGATTTGTGAGTCAGCAAAAGTTCAAAAGAGAATCCTTTGAAAAAGATTACAGCTTTCCTTTTCACCAAAGTAACGAATATCAAGATCATCATCATCATCATCATCACAATGCTGTAAATGTGAAAAAAGAAGCAAAGAATTTGTCATGCATCAGAGGTAAGTAATTTCTTCTTGTCATCATTCTTGTTCTGTGACAACGATATTCACCCTGGGTTGGGTTGAGCAGTTTCCATTCATTCCTGTGGTGAATTCATGGAAGGAGTAACAAGGGAATAGGAAATTCACAGGCAGTCCCCAAACCCTGCATGCATATCCCGGTTAGGGGAAAGAGATGCCCTTGTTTGCTGCAGATTTTCAACAGATGCAGTGACAAGTATGACAAAAGCTGTTGATGCCTGATGATAATGGAGACACCCTTTGGATTTTTGCCAGAGCCCCATTTGCCAGGTTGTGGCCCTAATATTACTGGGTGTCAGACCTGTCTGCCTTGGGTGACCCTACCAGGAACTTAAGTTCCCAAAGGCATGGCTCTAACTACCAAGTTTACATGGCCCTGACATGATGAGGAGGGGTTGGACTTTAGAAATAATGTGCTAGATGGCTGTTGAGCAAAGAGCTTCCTCCGCCCTTTTACAGGTATTGTCTTTCATTCTGCAGGGTGTCTCCTCAGCAGTGTACTGAGTGTAGGAGACTGAATAAGGTCGAAACAGCTGTCTGGTGTTCTGCATGTCATACATGGTGTTTGCCAAATTTTCTAGTTGTGGTAATTTAATTTAATTTAATTAATTGATAATTCTCTAAATTATAACAGTTTGATGCGATTGTGCTAACAGAAACTTGCTACAAGGTGCCATTTTTGCTGTATTACAGTAGCATATATTTTTAACTTCTGGAATGATAGACACTAGCCAGTAATTTACTAGTGGAAAATAAAGTATCATTTGAGATTTAGAAGGCAAATTTAATGAGTGCTTTTTATAGCTAAGCAGCCCGCAGCATTTTATTGATCAAAGTTGATATTTGAGGGAATTAGTTGGTATTAGAGAAGATACTAAATACACAATCATTAATTTCTTTTTTTAAATTTTGTTTTTGTAATTTTTTTAGGTTAATGGGTAAACAATTTTTACACTTATTCTAGAACAAAGAATTTGTTTGTTTTTGTAGTCTTGAAAATTTCACTTGATAACAACCTTCAGAAGATCTTGTGCTATAGCAGGGGTCACCAAACTACGGCCCGTGGGCCGAATCTGGCCCACAAAGGCATTTTATCAGGCACGCCGACAGTACTTGAATTTGTTTGTTATATATATATATATGATTATATATAACTTGTTTGTTATATAATTTGTTATATATATATATATATATATTGGAATAACTTTTTCCCGTAGGCAGTTGGTGAGAAAAATTCTCCTGTTTTTTAGGGAGTTAGCAGAGATGAGTAGCTTCTTCTATTTCATCTCCGCTAACTCCCTAAAAAACAGGAGAATTTTTCTCACCAACTGCCTACGGGAAAAAGTTATTCCAAACAGCATTCCAAAAGCTTTCAGATCTTACCACCATATATATATATATATATATATATATATATATATATATATATATATATATATGTAAACAACTTTTAGCTATTTTCAGCTGACAGTATATTTGGAAAAATTAATTTTGTTTTACATCTTTTTCTCAGAACTTTCGTTCTAGCTTGCAAGTATTGAACTCAATAATAATGTGGCCCCTGCACATTATTTTTTCAATTATCCAGCCCACTGTGAAAAAAGTTTGGTAATCCCTGTGCTATAGGATTGGACTTGATGAGAAGAAGTAAATAATGATATTCATCATCATCATTATCATCATGTCACACTTGTAGGTAGCACAGATATCCATGAGAATATCTCACCAACCATCCCTATCATTCATTGCTCTTGGGATGTCCTCTGTGCAGTATCCAGTATCTGTGCTGAACTGGTCAATGCAGATCTTTGGCATGCTCATGTGCTGCTTTCCATAGGAGAATGTCACTTATGAGTTCGTCTTTGCTTCTCCAGTAATGCCAAGGATATCTTGTTCATCACACTCTGATGGTTTATGTGATAAGGTGTTGTTTCCACGGTTTGTTTAATGACAAGATCTGGCATTAAATGACATGTAAAAGGGTTGATATGCTGTAAAAAACAAACAACCAGACCAAACCAAA
>CM042143.1:52550363-52667863 GCA_023376005.1 Doryteuthis pealeii | reverse complement strand
TCAGGCATCTGTTGTGAATTTATATAAAACAGACTGGTTTATCTTTTTTGAAAATTGACAATTATTCATCAACATCATGACAATATCTTGCCAAACACATACCTATCATTCATTGCTCATGAGGGGTCCTCTTGTGTAGCATCCACACCTATTATTATAACACCTATTGCAAAATAGTTCAATATGTAGAAACTATAATAATCTTGATTTGGCTTTCTCTTACTACTTTTTTCTTTCTTTCTTTCCTTTTTTTCATCTAAAAACAGTTTTATCGCTTCCGTGCACTGACCCCCTCTCTTTATCTTTCCTCTTCTCTCTCTCTCTCTCTCTCTTTCATTTTTCTGTGTAGCTTGTCCTTTTTCTTCCTTTTCTTTCTTTATAATAAAAAACGGAATGGTCCATTATTTAGCTGAGATGACAACACTTTTAAGAAATAAGAAGTTGGTGGATAAGCAACACCAGGATTTACATTTTTGTATTTCAACTTGTATGATTTGGTTTGATTTGGTTTATTTTGTTTTATAGCATATCAATATGCTCATCATAGTTGAGGTGATGACACCCATAATAAATAAGAATTTGACAGATAAGTGACACCAGTGGCCATTCTCATTTTTAACCAGTGTGTGTTGAAAGATGGTAATGGTTGGAAGATTAAGGAATAAGCGTATTGATATATAGATTATATTATATATACTAGTACAAAATAAAAAACACCCTCAGGCCGATGTAAAAATAGATTTTATACATATTGCCTGAGGGGTGGGAGTAAAAAATTCAATGTCAGCAAGTTTGTTCCCTAAGTAAGTAAAATCATCAAATTCATTAAAGGATTAAAAAATAAAACAATTTGGAATGTAAACTTTAAATATGTATTAAAATAAAACAAACTATATATAGATATATAATACCAGTCATGTATTTATTAAAACTTGTTTTAAAAAACAATGAGGACTGTCTAATGTTGCACGTTCAAATTTTGAGTGTATTTATTCTATGTTATGATGATTTTGGGTAATGTGACGTAAGCAGTGACGTAATTTTTGTTACAGACAAAAACCGGAAGCGAATCTCCATTATTAATAGATATGTTAATATTGTATGGGTTGGTCCGAAAGTCTTGTTACCCTTACATGTTGTTTTAATAGGTTAAATAGTTGCATAATAAAACCCAAAATTCTAGAAAATAATTTAATTTTTAAAGGTTTCTTTTACAATTGAAATAACTAAATAACTTATATATCATAACATTAAAGCAAAAAATAATGAAAGTTAAAACAATATGTAGGGGTGACCACCCTGTGTACTAATGTATAGACTGGTCTGAAAGCCTTGTAACCCCTACATACTTTTTTTAAAGGTAAAATAATTACATAACTTATATATATCATTAAAACAAAAATTAATGAAAGTCCAAAAACAATATGTAGGGTTGACAAGGCTTTTGAACCACCCTGTACATCAATCAAAAATGTTATGAGCTCAAAGCACAATGATTGAGCTACATTTCTCAAAATGATAAAAAAAAATTATTCCCAGATAATGACAGCTATGTTTCAAAACTATTATTTCAAATCATCTCATTTTTATCAAATTGTCAATTACTTATAATATAAGACCTTCAACTTGATTATATATGTGAAATACAGGGTTTTTTTTTAAATTCTTTTTATTTCATCTTACTTTTTAAATTTCTGCTTTCTTTTCTTTTTCTTATTTTTATTGTTGAATAAAACTTCTGTTTGACTAAAGTATAGAAAACCGGTCTTTTATAAATTCAAGAAATACAACAGCAAATGAGTAAAAAATAAAAATAAATAAGTATAGTTATAGTTACAAAAGAATCTTTGATTTGATATAAACACTTTATAATTTTTTTACATTTTTTTAAATATCTTTTTATTTTATCAACAACTCAATGTGATCTGAGTATTCAGCCATTTGTAATTTCTTGTTGAAAATCTCTGACAGATGCCAACTAGCCAGTCAGCCATGATGGTATGAAATGATCAAGTTATTCACATTTGAACTAATGTCAGAAAAATCTGCTTCTAAAGCTTTCAACTTAAAAAAAAAACAAGAAAAATCTTATATTATTTTTTTTAACAGTTAAGAGAGTTAAAACCTGTATATTATCAATATGGCTGTCAATGGCCAGAAAAGAGTGTCTTCTTAACACTAATTGGATACAAGTATTTGGGGAATTGTGTACAAAGATGAATTGTTTCTTTTAGGAAATAAATTGTCATTTATTGATACAAATGTTTTATTCCTTTGATTCTCTGTTTTATTTACTTGTTTTTAAAGGTAGAATATTTTATTTTGCTATTTTGATTACTGGTTACTGGTTACTTTATTTTTGTTTTATTTGACCTTCTTTGACATGGAGATATCCTCCATATTGGATATTTTTGTAGCTTTTATCAGTTTTGTTTTTTCTTTTTCTTTTAATATTTTTTTTTCTTTTATTTCATATATATATATACATTTTTATTTATCTATTTATTTTTTAACTTGATGGCAGATATTTGGAGATTATATCTCAGTTTACCAAAGATATCTTCTCAAGATTAGAAATTTTTTTTTTAAGTTGTGTGTATTTTTTCTTCTTCTTTCGCTGCTGCCTAATTTGTCAATCATAAATTTTTAGTCGTGTGCCATTCTTGTTTTATAATTGTAAAAAATAAAAAATCTTTGTAGGTGTTGTTTCTGCTCAAAGGAACAATAAGAAATAAAACAACTTGTCAACAGCATTTGTTATATATGAATGTCAATATAAAAGTATATCTAGTAAATTATATATATATGATATAGTATATCTAGTGAATTGTTGAAGTCGTAAATTTAGCAATGAACAAAAAGGTAGATTTTTAAAAATTAAAAAAAAAACAGTAAGAATATAAATCAAGCTTTTGTGTTAGTCTTGTTGAAGTCATAAATTTAGCTATGAACAAAAATATTTTAAAAACTTTTGTTAAATAGTAAAAATATAAATCAAACTTTTGTTTTAGTGTTTAGAACCATAAAATGGATTTTAGTTGAAATTCTTGTATTAACTTTTGTCTATGATGAACTGTTAGCAACATTTTCCATCGTTTTGTGTCTATTATTATCAACTTTAAGTCAATATTTTGCATCTTTCTATTTGTACATGTAATAATGGTCCCATCATGGTGTAATGTTTAGCAAGCTAGTCTTGTACATCTATTACTACTGAATAGTGAGTTTGGTCCTCACTGGTTGCCCCATACTTGTGACCTTGTGTCAAATCCTAGCCATGGTAAACAGACTGAGTAAATATATATATATATATATATATATATATATATATATATATATATAAGGATATGAACACACACAATGCTGTTAAAAGGAAAATATTTTATATCCTATTCATAGCTAATATTGAACAATATTTCGATTTATAAAAATCATCATCAGAGCTTGTTTTTAATCCGGATTCATCGAGAGAAACAGAAAATAATTTAAATTCAAAACGGAAGCATTGATGTTCTATATATATATATATATATTATATATATATATATATATATATATATATATATATATAATATATATATATATATATATATATATATATATATATATATATATATATATATATATATATATATATATATATATATATATATATATATATATATATATGATGTTCCAATATATATATATATATATATATATATATATATATATATATATATATATATATATATATATATATATATAAATATATATATATATATATATATATATATATATATATATATATATATATATATATATATATATATATATATATATATATATATATATATATATATATATATATGATGTTCCAAATATATATATATATATATATATATATATATATATATATATATATATATATATATATATATATATATATATAAATATATATATATATATATATATATAAATATATATATATATATATATATATATATATGCTAATGAATAATCCTGTCACAACCTATTGCATATTGTCAACAGTTCCCAAATGGTGGTCATGGTGTTGGGTTTTGATTTTTAGAAATGGGGGGAACAGCCACAAGAATTCAATATGGCGAGTAAGGGGTGTGGGCTACAATACAACAGGAATATTATTTGTCTGAATGTTTTAGATCAGGCTTGATAATTTGTATTGTTTAAATTTCTTGGATAGTTGTCCTCACATTTATTATTATACAGGGTGATTGTAAAGAAACACCCTATTTAAAAAAATTCATAATTTATTTCTGAATCATTATTTTTACAAAAAAATAAATATGAGAACGCACATAACATGGAGTTTTATTTAAAATTCTATATGGGCACCAGCATTCACCGCCAGCCTCTCAGGTCGCTTGGGAATTGCATCAACTGATCTTCCCAGGAACTCTTGTGGAATGGCAAAAATAAATTCTCATATCTGTCCTTCAAATTCTTCCAAAGTTGGTGCTTTCATAGAATAGACTTGCTCCTTCAACCAACCCCAAAGAAAAAGTCACAGGGTATTAAATCGAAGCTTGTGGCTGGCCACTCATGCGGACCATGTTTATCCATCTATCTCCTAGGAAAATGGTGATTCAGCCATTCACAATCAACAATAGCAAAATGTGGAAAAGCACCATCTTGTATAAAAATCAAGTCTTCAATATTCTTCCAAGTATTGATATAAAAATTATAAATAGTTTAAAATTGGGAGTTACCTTTCAGTCACCCTGTATTTTTATATTGACAATTGGCCAAATTTCATTAAAGAATTGAGAAAAATGTAACTCCAAATAAAAAATTATACATAGTTTAACATAGGAAGTTACTTTTCAATCACCCTGTATACATAACGTGACACTGATCATGTATATATATATTTTTTTAAGTTCTCAACCTTGACTGAGAATGATCTGATTAATGATTATAATTAATCACAAATCATTATTTGAATGTCATCTCATGAATGTCCTCAATTTTGTTGCATTTTTCTCAGTGAAGTAACCAGTCAAAATATGAATTTGTAGCAGTCAGAAAATAGGGACATTACTTATGTATATTTATATCATTTTTATCTTAATTACAGAGTTGTTGCTATTTTTTCTGGTTACTGAGTTTTCATACTGTAGAGTTTGGTAATAAGTAACAACTAATACTATTCATTTTAATTGTATAATGTTTCATTAGAAATAATAAAATCTCGGTATTTTTAGATTAGAAGAAAATTAACTTTTTATAGAAGATTGTTAGGGGTGTAATTATTTATGGGCTATATATATATATTTATTATTTCTATAACTCTGACGGTGTGAAAAAAAACAGATAGTGCAGTTTGTAAATAAAAAAATGTATAAGCTGATGTCTGGGGAAAAAAAAAATTATTAAAAAAGAAAAGACCAAAACACTCGTACTGTCTAAAAATAATCATTGATGAATGGCCAAAAGAAAACAATGCGGAAAGAATTGTTTAAGTTAAATATCTGAAAAGTGCTCAATACACTAATTAGGGCAAAATTATAAGGACCTAAGGAGTCAGACACTTAGATAGCTTCTGGCTTCTTAGGTCCTTATATATATCTGCCCTGTCGGCTGGGACGTTAGAATGCACAGACTGCACCTCTGCAGAGGGGTAAGACTCCCCCAATGGGGCCACCTGTTGGCCATGGGTGGTGACCCATAATGCTTAAGGATAGAACCCAGGTGGTTGAGCAGTCAATGACTTGCAATACTCCATTTTGGCTCTTTCTTGGGCTAGACGGGTGGTCGGAGAGGCCCCCTCCGATCTATCGGTCGGTCACGTCAAGCCCTAGTAACTATATGATTGCCCCAACCCTATTGCCCTTATGGCAAGCCCCAACCCTTTTTATCATATGGGTGCTAGAAGGCAGTGGCTGAGGATCTACATGTCCTGGAAAGGACGTTAAACTCTATCTGATGGTGAGGTTCCAGTTCAGGAGGCTTGGGGAATGTGGACCACCCTTTCATCACCATTACTCCCATGTCCACTCTGACCCAGAGTGGTAGTACCTGTTAGGGTCCCATCTGTGGGTTAAATAGAAAAATGTATTTATAAAAAATATTGAGTATCTATTAAGAATGACATTATTTCAAAACTTTATTGGCATTAAATGACCCACTGAGGTTGATATGCCGTAAGACAAACCAAACCAAACCAAACCAAAACCATATATATATATGGTGCATATACACTTCTATACATTCTAATCATGCATTTATATACTTACATAAGAATAGAATATTGCAGTAAAAACTTTAAAAATCTAAATGAGATTTTGGCTATGTGAATAATGAATGCAATTTCATTTAGTTAATATCACCTATGATCATGATATGATTCTAAGATATCTTCACTTGCAACAATTTCTTTCTGTTAATATCACCTATGATCATGATATGATTCTATGATATCTTCACTTGCAACAATTTCTTTCTGTTAATATCACTATGATCATGATATGATTCTAAGATATCTTCACTTGCAACGATTTCTTTCTGTTAATATCACCTATGATCATGATATGATTCTATGATATCTTCACTTGCAACAATTTCTTCTGTTAATATCACTATGATCATGATATGATTCTATGATATCTTCACTTGCAGCGATTTCTTTCTGTTGATATCACCTATGATCATGATATGATTCTAAGATATCTTCACTTGCAACGATTTCTTTCTGTTGATATCACCTATGATCATGATATGATTCTATATCTTCACTTATTAGAATTTCTTTGTACTGTGATGTATTTTGTTGATTTTATTTTTGTTTAAATTTGAATTTACCAGGTCAACAATAAGCTGTAAAAACTTCTTTCTCGTCACAAATGCAGGGATCATCATTATTTAGAATATAGATGAGAACAACATTTTCAAAGAAAAAATACCAGTAGAATTATTCTTAAAACAATAAAAAAACAACAAACTATTAACATTTCATTAAAAAAAAAACTAGTAAAGACTTGATAAGAAATATGAGAAAGAATTAAGAAAGCTTATTGTAAAATGTGTCAGGATGATGGATTGGAATTTGGGGGGGAAAGTAAAAAAGATTCAACTGAGCAATGATTCCCAGAAAATATCAATGTATGTATTATTTCATTCCACTGTAGTGTACTTGTGATTAGAATTGGCAAAGATTAATCATATTTTTTCACAATTCATTCAAATGAAAATGGGATGACATATTTATCATCCTGACTTCTAGTTTAAGGGTAGAGATGAAGGTTGGTTGGATTTTACGGCACGTCAACTCTTGTTGGGTTATTTTATGCCGAAGACATTTTGTTTTATCATTCTTGATGAGTACTCAGTTTCTTTTTTTATAAATTCTTTTTTTTTCTAACAGGTACTACCACTTTGGGTCAGAGTGGACATGGGAGTAATGGTGATGAAGGGGTACTCCACATTCCCCAGAGCTCCAAAATTGGAACTTCACCATCAGATAGTTTAGCATCATACCCAGATCAATAAAACCCTCAGCCACCGCTTTCTAGCACCTATATGATAAAAGTTTGAGCTTGCCATAAGGGCAATAGGGTTGGGACAATGATATAGGTGCTAGGGCTTGATATGACCAGACAATTGATTGGTTGGAGGAGTTTTACCAAGTAAGGACCAAAGTGGAGTAATGCATGTCATTGACTGCTCAGCCACCAGGGTTCTTAAGCATCACAGGTTACCACTCATGGCCAACAGGTGGCCCCATTGTGGGGTCTTGCAGAGGTGCAGTCAGTATATTCTAAAGCCCAAACGACGGGACAAATACCAACGACCTTAAATGCATTCTATATTGTTTCTGATTGGCTAATTTTTACCGGAAATGTATGCTGTTGATATTGGGAAAGTTCATAAATATAAGTGAGAATTTGGCATCTTATACCTACAAGGTAATCCAACAACCTGTCACAAATCTCACTTGGGAATCCCTCAAAATGACACCAATTTTTAGTGGAGTCATCAAACCTTTTTTGGCAAGTTCATAATTCTGTTCCTTGAGAAAAGTTGGTTTAAAACAAAATTGCTTGTTTCTATATTCCTGCCTCCTATTCCATTCCATTGAAACAGATGATAAGCATCTGATGTATAGCATTATTACACCTCTTTATCCCCCCTCTCTCTGTTTCTATCATTTTATTTATTTATTCTACCATGTTAGTGACACTTGTTATCAGTACCTGTTCTGTTTTATGTAGAAAGAAAATGTAATTTGAATACTAGTAAAATATGCCATATTCTTGTAGAGATTGTTTTTTTTAAAGCCATTTTCTAAATTTTTCAGGAAGTAATGGAGGAACAGGAACCATTGATTTGACTCGAGATACTTACCCTGACACTTGCATGGACAAATACCTGCGAGAAGCCTCTGTTGCTGCTGCCACCATGGTAACGACCTACCCTGCCACTATGTCAACCACTTGTCAACGCCGTGGAACTCTGCAACTCTGGCAATTCCTTGTCTCTCTTTTGGATGATCCAAACAATTCCACTTTTATTGCTTGGACTGGTCGAGGCTTAGAATTTAAACTCATTGAACCTGAGGAGGTAATAATTTAACCCTTTTTTTACTTTCTTTCTGGCTATCAAGTTTAAATGGGGGGGTCCATATGGTGTGGTGGCTAATGTGCTGGACTGCGACATCAATAGTCAAAGTGGTCCACTATTTATATAGTACATATAAGTAAGTAAAGTCGTCGGGGCGGCCTAAAGTCGGTATCAGCCAGTCAGTGAGGGAGTCTATCCCCTTTTCAATAGCGCTAGACCAAGGAGATTGTTTTTATGCGTCTGAGGTGGAGCGCCACACCTACCATCAATTCCTTACTTTACCGCACAGATCCCTGTGCTACTCATACGCTGAGTTGGCGAGGACCGGTATCGAACTAGGAACCTTGTGGTTTCTAGCCGAACGCTCTACCGACTGAGCTATCCCGGCCCTAGTACATAT
The DNA here is from genome assembly GCA_023376005.1 of Doryteuthis pealeii. NCBI lineage: Eukaryota > Metazoa > Mollusca > Cephalopoda > Myopsida > Loliginidae > Doryteuthis > Doryteuthis pealeii. The sequence goes on along the minus strand of CM042143.1, from coordinate 52,658,883 downwards.
AAAGATGATAATCTAAGCAGTCCACTATTCATATAGTACTGATAAACACAAAAATAGGCTATGATTCATATAGTACATATAAAAATATAGTCAAAGTGGTCCACTATTTATATAGTACATATAAAGATGATAATCTAAGCAGTCTACTATTCATATAGTACTGATAAAAAAAACCCTAAACAGGCTATGATTCATATAGTACATATAAAAATAATAGTCAAAGTGGTCTACTATTTATATAGTACATATAAAGATGATAATCTAAGCAGTCTACTATTCATATAGTCCCGATGAATGCAAACTCCAATAATGCTGACTTTGTGGAGACACATGGTGTAATGGTTACTGTTGGAGGAAATGGACATGGTGAGACAAGTTCAAATCCTGGATGAGGCTGTTTGCATTTCACACAGCACTTAAACCCTTGTAAAAGGTATGAATCCAACTATTCTCCCTCCAGCTATGGGTAAATAGTAAGGCAGACTGGGCTCTTTAACCTTGGTTAGGCAACCAGTCTTGAAGAAGGAAAACTCTGAATTCAGAACTGTTAAATTCCACTTAAAAAATTAACCTTGTGTCACATCCTACTCATGCGGAGGGGTTGGTAGATATTTATAATATTCATTACTATTCACCAAGAAATCTCAAGAAGGAATATCAGAACAGAGAGAAAAAGTCCAGATGCTCAAATAGGAGATAGACAACCCTCAATCAACTAGATTAGAAGAAGCTACGTGTTCATCAGTATACAACACAAATTTAAATAAAATGAAATTTGATTAGAAAACTGGTCTAAATCTAAGACATTCATTATTATTTAAACTAGCAAAAATACACACCTTCAGGGTGTAAGTATTCACATTTTAATGTAATGAAATATAGAAAATTAGAAAGACTAACAAAATTAAATAAGAATGCATATAAATAGATTACACTTATTTTAATTATATTTTGATTGGTTTCTATATAAAATCATTCATAGGATTGATTTTAATATATTGGAGAATATAATAATAATATTAGAGATCAATAACACCAAGTAATTATTCAATCAACCTGGTTTTATTAAAAACCAGTTTGCAAATTAACCACACCATATATTATGTAAACCTTTATTTCTTAGAGACATTGCATGATTTTAAATGCACTAATAACATTGGCTGTTTTAGGACAAATCTAACTCAGATGTTCATAGACATCATTAATAGATAAGATTTATTCTATGTATTAATGATTTTGACTATAAAATAAATACTCATTGATAAACCTATGCAATTCCTGAGGGTATTGTGATGTAAGCAGTAAGGTAGTTTTAGTTACAGGTAGACAAACACTGAATCTTGATTATAATAAAATGGACAGTTTTGCAGCAAATCTAACTTGGCTAGACTTTAATAGAGATATTGTTAATATATAAGATGCTAATTAGCATTAGATAATGACTATTTCATAATCATTGAGAATGTAACTTAAATAACTAAGGAAATCGTGACGTCAGTGGTGACATAGTTTTGGTTACAGACACCAAATCTCTTTTATAATAAGGTTATTTTAATTCTATCTTTTTGTCTACTAAGTTAGATTTAATTTTGATTTTGCTGTTTTAAAAGGTAGCTTGTACGTTGAAAACTCCAGTGTTTTATATATCACTAATAGCATGGGCTGTTTGAGGTAAATCTAACACAGATTTTCATAGACATCATTAATAGATAAGATTTATTTTTATGTATTAGGGATTTTCACTATGAATTAAATACTCATTGATAAACTTACACAATTACCAAATCCCATCTATGGGTTAAATAGAAAAATGTATTTAAAAAAAAAAATTGTATTATCCATTAAGAATTGATTTATTTCAAAACTTTATTGGCATTAAATGACCCACTGAGGTTGATATGCCGTAAAACCAAACCAAACCAAGGTTATTGTGATGTAAGCAGTGACACAGTTTTGGTTACAGACAGACACCGAATGTCCATTATAATAAGATTATTTTAATGCTATCTTTTTGTCTACTAAGATTTGATTTTGATTTTGCTGCCTTAAAAGGTGGGTTGTATGTTGAGGACTCCAGTGTTTTATAAATTAAATACTCATTGATAGACTTACACAATTACCAAGGGTATTGTGATGTAAGCAGTGATACAGTTTCGTTTACAGAAAGACACTGAATCGCCATTAAAATAAGATTATTTATCATGTATGTTTTCAGGTGGCCAGAAGATGGGGTCTTCAGAAAAACCGTCCTGCCATGAATTATGACAAGTTGAGTCGGTCACTGCGTTATTATTATGAGAAAGGAATTCTTCAGAAAGTGTCAGGCGAGAGGTATGTCTACAAGTTTGTTTGCAACCCAGAGGCTCTCTTCTCTATGGCGTTCACACCTAACACTACTAACAACACCAGTTCAAGCACCAGCATGTGCAACAGTCACGCAACTAACCCGAATAACACCACCCAACCATCAACGTCATTTGGCGACAACGCTACTAAAACAACTGAAAAGGACAGTGTTAGCTTTACGAGTTTTTCTTTCACCTCAAACCAGTACATGGCGTGTAACCATGGAAACGGATCCGCTATGACGGGCTATATGATACCAAATCTACAAAACATTGATGGTTTGACTGGAGGCACTTCCTTTGACCTGAATAGTCAAACAAAATCTACTAGTAATACTCCATACCAGCACCATCTTCAGCAAATGCATTCAAGCAACTCAGTTGTTGAAGGTTGTGCCTATTAAAAAAAAGAATGAAAGAATATTTTTCTATTGCATATTTTTTTGCTAACTGAACAGCAGCAAAACACCTGAACATTCTAATAAGAACAATTATGATAGATAATATCAATAATAATAATATCAATAATAATAATAATAATAATAATGTATTTGCCATTTCATATTCACCATCAATATTGTTGTAGACACTTGTTGTTTTACTATTTGTCTGGATTTTTGAGATGAGGCTTGATAATTTGGATTATTAGGATTATTCAGACTATTGTTCTCATCTTTATTCTTATCTACACAACATTTTGGCTGATGTGCCCTCTGGCTCCTAATTACGACAAGAAGGCTTTTTGACAAGAAGGCTCCGGAGTTTGAAGGCTCAAGAAGGCTCCGGGGTTTGACAAGAAGGCTCCGGGGTTTGACAAGAAGCCGCAAGAAGGCTCCGGAGTTTGACAAGAAATACCTGAAGAATTCTGGAGGGTACATCAGCCAAAATGTTGTGTATATAACAATACAGATAAGCACCAAGTCCGAATAATCCAAATAATCCAAACTTGTTGTTTTATCATTTGGTTTATTCAGTTTTAATCAACCATTGGCCCACAGATATGTAGACTCATCTCTTTTTTGTTATCATGTCTAGAATGGATTGTCTTCTATTAAGAGATCTACTTGTATATATATTTTTCCATTGTCTTCTATAAAGAGATCTACCTGTAATACAGGAGATCCACAAAGTTCAGTGCACTTCAAATTTTTTAAATTCTTTAAAGTGCACATGGACTTTAAGGACTCCCTGTACATATTTCTCCATGATAGACTATACGATCCACAGATATCTATTTCTTGACTCTTTGGACAAACTTGTAAGCCTGATATCTTGGGACAAGTGTTATTTTATTATAACTACAAGGCTGATATTTCAGACTGGACACTATTTTACTATACACTGTAAGCCCGACATTTCAGGCTCAGAGAGATCACATCAGATACCAATAATAAAAGACTTAATATGTCAATCATTTACCACTTTTATTTTGATGGAATAACTTTACAATTTGAATGTTTTTTCAATTTTGTCCCGGATTATGTTGAACCTGCTTTTTTATTTGCATTTCCATTACAGTCCCATCTCCAGTCCTCCAGTCACTCCTGCTAATAAGCTTTGAGCTAAAATTAGATTGCACTATTCTTTTTACATTACCTCAAAAGGATTTCCTTTTTTTAAAAAAAATCTGCCTAATTTTTGTTTGCACCTTGAAAAATAATGAATGTTATTAAAGAAAAGGTTGGCAATTAATTTGATATAAAAATGTGTTTCTATGAAATTTTGTTGAAAATTGATATTTCAGAAAAATATTTTCTTATAATATTAGCCTAAGAAGAAAACCTTTTAGCAGTAGTGTAAACTTTGTCCACCATTTTATGGGAGAAAATCAATTTATTAATCAGTTAAGTTCATTGGATATGAGGTATGTATCTGTCTGTATGTGAGTGTTGTGTATGTATATATATATATATATATATATATATATATATATATATATATACACCTTTGAAAGGAAGGAAAATATTGCTCTGTATCTAAAATAGATTATTATACGTTGAGCTCTCTTTAGTGATTTATAGAAATCCTTGTATTTGCACCTACTAAAACATGCAATAATTATACAGTGAGATTTTGAAGATCCCATGTAGAATCATCCCTTACTACCAGTTTTGGATACCCTACATTTATATATATAATATATATATATATATATATATATTAAAAAGAAGGTCTGCAAAAAGGATTATGTTTTTTAAAATATTTTTTTTATTTTATATCAGCAACATGTTTCAGATTTTCTGATATCTTCTTTAGTCTTCGATTAACCACAATCAGAAAATCTGAAACACATGTTGCTAATGTAAAATAAAAAAATATTTGAAAAAATATAATCCATTTTGCAAACCCTCTTCTTTATAAAATATTTAATTTTCTCCCATATATATATATATATATATATATATATATATATATATAAGGTGTGTCAAAAAAGTATCGAAATTTTTGGTACTTTTTGACACACCTTGTATTCTGAAAAAATTAACGTTCCATTCATTGTTCATTTCTATCTTGGTAAATACAGCTTCAATCTCGATAATTTTTTAATATATAATATAAATTATATATATATATATATATATATATATATATATATATATTTAGGTATACCCAAAATGAGGCTAATCTGCGTTTTTGACAAAATGACTTTAGCCCCCACTACAGAAAATAATTTACCAAAAATCAGAATTATCAGATTTTAATGAAATTTTCAGTGTTTATTTATCAAAGAATGATCTTTATAATGCATTATTTATTTTATTTCAAAACTTTCTCATTTTTTTCAGGTCACTTAATTTTGTTGGGGGCGTAACTTGTTTTTCAAGTTGGTCTTATAGTTTTCTAATTACAGTATAAATAATGAGATAAAAGATAAAAGTTATGAATAGAAACAAAAAAAATTTTTACAGTGGCTTTTCTATGAGAAAATAAGTACCGAAGATCGAAAAATAAAATGTAAAAAAATAATAAATAATTTATTTTTTTGAGATTTCTTTTTAATTTCAATAATTATTTAATTTCTTTTAATTTCAATAATTATTTAATTGGCTATTATCTTATAAAAGAAAAAATTATACATCGATATTTTTTCTGCTTAAAAAAGGGAGGGGGTACATTTTCAATCGAGTTTTTCTTCAAAAAGTATACTTTGATGTAATAAAATAAGGTTTGCATTTAATAGATATTTATTTTTAGAATCTAAAAATATAACATTTTAAACTTAACATCAGGCTTTTCATATTTTAAATGAATTTTATATATTAATATTTTATATGGGGAAAAAAGGCAATTACTTTGTTTCTGGTTCGGATATTTTTAGCTAGAAATTGACTTTATAGGGTTAAATTTGCCTTGATAGTAAATAACCCAAAGGTTGACAAGCCATAAAACCAATTAACCAACGAACTTGGAATAGTTACCTGAAACCATATAATTGCTTGAAAATAAATACTAACTTATCATAGCAATGGAAGGATTATATATTCACCAAACCCCTACACATGCTGGATGTGACACAAGGTCAATTTTTTAAGCAGAGTTTAACAGGTTTGAATTCAGAATTTTTCTTTAAGACCAGCTACTATACCAAGGTTAAAGAGCCCAGTCAACCCTATTATTTACCCATAGCTGGAGGGGGAATAATTGGATTCATACCTTTCCAAAGGGTAAGCATCTCATTGTGTTGTAATTATTAACAAGCTAGTCTTGCAGATCCATTATTACTGAATAGTGAGTTTGATCCTCTTTGGATGCCCTGTAAAAAAGACCTTGTAGCCATCAACAATGAATAAAACAAAACATCTTTGGCATGAAATAACCCAACAAGGGTTGACATGCCATAAAATCCAACCAACCAACCGCCCTGTCGGCTGGGGCGTTAGAATGCACCGACTGCACCTCTGCAGAGGGGTAAGATTCCTCCTAATGGGGCCACCTGTTGGCCGTGAGTGGCGACCCGTGATGCTTAAGGACGGAGTCTTGGTGGATGAGCAGTCCATGACCTGCAACACTCCACTTAGAACTTTACTTAGGCTAGACGGGCAGTTGGAGAGGCCACCTCCGATCACTCGGCTGGTCATGCCAAGCCTTAGCACCTATATGATTGCCCCAACCCAATTGCTCTTATAGCAAGCCCCAACACTTTTTATCATATGGGTGCTAGAAGGTGGTGGCTGAGGGTCTACATGTCCTGGGAATGACATTAAACTCTAGCTTAGGTGAGGTTTGGAGGTCTGGGGAATGTGGAGCACCCCTTTATCACCATTGCTCCCTGGTCCACTCTGACCTGGAGTGGTAGTACCTGTTAGGGTCCCATCTATGGGTTAAATAGAAAAATGTATTTATAAAAAAATTGTATTATCCATTAATAATTGATTTATTTTAAAACTTTATTGGCATTAAATGACCCACTGAGGTTGATATGCCGCAAAACAAAAAAACCAACCAACCAATATCAGCTGTTTCTACTGATAAATTATTAATAAGCATCAATGCTAAATGCTGTTCATTTCTTTCTCAGTAAACATTGTCAGCCATTTTGTTTTGCAATAATAATGGCTGCTTTTGTGTTTTAGGTTTTTCTCACTGCTAATGCTTTTTCCAATTTCTCCTGATTGGAGCTCTATTAATACTTACATTCATTTCATGAATAAAGGACTCAAGATTAATGCCAGCTATTTTTTTCTCCTCCCTTAAGAAGAACTCTTATACTTGATGACAATGATGCAGATTAAGTATTAACACTGTCAGGGGGTTTAGGATATGCTGAATCATCTGCACAAGGTCTTTTTTATGGGTCATCCAATGAGGATCGAACTCGCTATTCAGTAATAATGGATCTGCAAGACTAGCTTGTTGATTATTACACTACAATGAGATGCTTACCCTTTGGAAAGGTATGAATCCAATTATTCCCCCTACAGCTATGGGTAAATAATAGGGTCGACTGGGCTCTTTAACCTTGGTATAGTAGCTGGTCTTAAAGAAAAATTCTTAATTCAAACCTGTTAAACTCTACTTAAGAAATTTACCTTGTGTCACATTCAGCATGTGTGGGGGTTTGGTGAATATATATATATAACCTGTCAGGGTTGATGACTGATAGGGATGGTTGTTGAGAGAGAGTCATGGATGTCCATGCTGTCAGTGCAACCTGATGATGAAAATTATATGATTGATAATGAGTTTTTAACTTACTTCTTTCCTTGAGAGATCTAATTAGGGATCATATTGATATAGAGACGTCTATTGTTTTTATAATGAGGTTTTGATTCAAGACTGAGATAGCTTAACAGACTAAAACACAGCTGCAGATCATGTAATAGATTTGCTGGTAAAAAAAACTATAGCATCTACAAAGAAAATATATAAACAACCTTGTGCCATAAAATATGACAGAGACTATAAATGGGTTCAGAAAAACTTCCAAAAAGCTACAAATTGTCTGTTCATTTTTGTTTTACTGTATATCAACCTCAGTGGGTCATTTAATGCCGACAAAGTTTGGGAGTAGATTTTTAGCAATAGTTGGGTAGAAAACAAATGTATATGTGTGTGTGTGTGTGTATATATATATATATATATATATATATATATATATATATAATAAATAAGGAATGAAAATGTTGAATGAATAAAAATTGTTTATTTGAGTGCTGACACGTGTTTCGACCAAGAGGTTGTCCTTGTACACATTGTATTCTATTTATTACTATTTTAAATACAAAATAAAATAAAATAATAATAATAGAAAAAATATTAATTTTTTCAATAATTTTATGTATACAGAGAAACAGCCATCATCAAGGCAAGTTATTTGATATTATCAAATATCTTGGCCTGATGACGGCTGTTTCTCTGTATACTTAAACAAATTTTTTCTGTTATTATTATTATCATTATTATTATTTTATTTTTGTATTTAAAATAATAATAAATAGAATACAATGTGTACAAGGACAATCTCTCTGTTAAAACACGTGTTGGCACTCCAATAAACTATTTTTATCTATTCAACATTTTCTTTCCTTTGTTTATTTTTTCAACTTGCATATATATATATATATATATATATATATATATATATGTACAAAAATAGAAAAGCATGAAGTGTTCCAAAAGATGAATTATTTATTCTTGATGGCAATGTTGATGATATAGTTGCATAAAATATATGCATGAATAATGATATATATATATATATATATATATATATATATATATTTGAACTATTGTTCAATTACTCATATTTTTTTAGTACAATCCGTCTTCTATTAGGAAATGTAAAATCCTGGATGGACTTATTTTTATGAAAAGTTTTTTTTTAATTACTTGCTTGGTAGTATTTGGTTCACACTAGATCAAATTTTACACACTCTAGCAGTATATGTTTCACTGTAAATCTCTCTTGGCATGTAGTGCATATTGGGGATTCTGTGCCCTCTAGTAAAGGATTATGGGTGATATAGGTGTGGCCTATGTTGAAGGAGGTTCAAGTTGTTATTTGTCATTTGTGATTTTCTTTTCCTTAAGATAAAAAGATTGATTATTAAAGTCTTTCTTGGTAAAAAGAATCATTATGAAAATGCTTAATCCCCTTTTATGATTTTCTGCATCTTATGGAAAAGATATTTGTATTTGTCTTCACAGGCAAAGTAATCAGTTCTATCTTAACATTGTACTAAGAGACCCAGAACAATGCAAAGTGCACTGTGATATATTACTGTGATTAATAGGAAAAAGTCTCTTTTTTAATTAGTTGCTTAAGTAAAAATGATTTTTGTCTCAGTTCAATCTGAACGACTAGAAACTTTGCTTATTCGTTAAGTATAAAGATGTTAATCTTCAGCTTTTGAAAAACGATACCAAATTGCCAACGGATTAATTTTCTCAGTAATAAATGAATCTGTTATAAATTCATGTCAGCTTTATAAAAATCATGATCTCCTAAATACGAAAAAAGGGGAAGGGGTTATTTCCTATAACTCCAACCTAAAAAAGGGGAACCACTCTGAATGAATTTTATCTGTTAATAATCTACCCATTATTTCCCGTCCCATCTATGGGTTAAATAGAAAAATGTATTTATAAAAAAATTGTATTATCCATTAAGAATTGATTTATTTCAAAACTTTATCGGCATTAAATGACCCACTGAGGTTGATATGCCGTAAAACAAAACAAAACAAACAAACCATTATTTCCCCATTAAACTAACCCTAACCCCGTCTTCTTTTTTCCTAGTAGATCCATAAATAAATAAATAATCTATCAGTCAATCAGAGTGGTTCCCCTTTTTAATGTTGGAGTTATAGGAAATAACCGAGGAAGGGTTCATTTACTATTCAAAGAATATTTAATCATCTCCAGTATAAAGAGTGTCCTGGGTATAACGTTAAACTGAATCTAGGAGTAACATTCTAATTCTGGAGCTCTAGGAGTGTGAAGTACCCTTTCAATACCATTACAACCAGGTCCACTCTGACCCGGAGTGGTAGTACCTGTTAGGGTCTCATCTATGAGTTAAGTAGATCAAACTTTTGCTTATTAGTTAAGTATAAAGATGTTAATCTTCAGCTTTTAAAAAACGATCCCAACAGATTAATTTTTTCAGTAATAAATGAATCCGTTATAAATTTGTTGTGTCCTTAAAAGGGATACAATCAGACAAGGTTGTAGTCGGTTGGAAGAACCAGTCAACACGTTTGTAGATTTAAGATAGAGGGTTTTATTGCAGAGAGATACAATAAGACAGACAAGGAATAGTGAGGTATGTTACTAATCCTTGAAGCCAGCCCAGCATAATGTCGTGCTCACTATATATATAGTCAGACCACATGGGTGAGAGAGAGTGTGAAATATTCCAGTACAACAAAATTCATGTCAGCTTTATAAAAATTATGATCTCCTAAATACGAAAAAGGGGGAAGGCTTAATTCAAAGCGTGTCCTGGGGATGACGTTAAACTGAATCTAGGAGTGAGGTTCCAATTCTGGAGCTCTAGGGAGTGTGGAGTACCCTTTCAATGCAATTACAACCAGGTCCACTCTGACCCGGAATGGTAGTACCTGTTAGAGTCTCACCTATGAGTTAAGTAGATCAAAAACTGAGTTTAAAAAAAAATGAATTTAGAAAAATTGAATATCCAACAATAATGAATAAAATAAAAATATCTTTGGCATAAAATAACCCAATAAGGGTTGACATGCCATAAAATTCATCCAACCAAAGAAATTGATTACTATAACTAAAAAGATTGAAAATAATTGAGTTTTGGGGCACATTCTGTCTCCTCTTAATTGCTAGTTGTTTTTTTTTTTTTTTTTTGTAACAACTTACATAATTCTGGATGAGGCTGTTTGCATTTCACTTCATGCTAATGCCCTTAGGAAAGACATCAATCCATCTTTTCTCCACTCCCACCCCTAGGTAAATGTCAGGGAAGACTGGTCTCTTTAGCCTTGATATGGCAACCAGTCTAGGAGAAGGAAAACTCTAAATTGAGACAATGCCTGCTTTACAAGTTCAAAAAGGGTTCATCAGATTCAGAAAGGGCAAGGAATATGTTGGCACATCCAATGCGCTGATTGACTGGTTCTTTAGCAAATCAGCAGTAACCTGGTGTGAGAAAATCTGGTTGGTTGGTTGGTTTTAATGGCATGTCAACCTTTGTTGGGTTATTTTATGCCAAAGATGTTTTGTTTTATTCATTGTTGATGGGTATTTAACATTTATTTCAAACTCAATTTAAAAAAAAATTCTTTTAAACCCATTTTTTATTCATTTTACCCCTAGATAGGACCCTAACAGGTACTACCACTCCAGGTCAGAGTGGACCTGGGAGTAATGGTGATGAAGGGGTACTCCACATTCCCCAGAGCTTCAAAATTGGAACTTCACCATTAGATAGTTTAATATCATACCCAGGGTGTACATGATAGAAAGGGTTGGGGCTTGCCCTAAGGGTAATACGGTTGGGACAATTATACAGGTGCTAGGGCTTGATGTGAACAGCTGATTGATTGGAGGAGACCTCTCTGCCTACCCATCTAGCCTAAGTAAGGGCCAAAGAAGAGTGTTACATGTCATGGACTGCTCAGCCACCAAGGTTCCATCCTTAAGCATGACGGGTCATCACCAACAGCCATCAGGTGGCCTCATTGGGGAGATTGTACCCCTCTGCAGAGGTGCAATCGGTGTATTCTACAGCCCCAGCCGACAGGGCAATGGAGAAGCAGGGATAAGCTACCTAAATAACATTTTCCTGTGGACTGACCAGCAAAAACCTACTTACATCACCTCTGTACAGACACTGGATGCTGTGTAGAGGACCTGCCAAGAACAATGAATGATAGGGAAATGTGTCGAGAGAGAGTTAATGGAATCCATTCTATCAGTATGAGGTGTGTGGTGTAATGGTTATCATCATAAAAGATAGACATGGTAAGACGAGTTCAAATCCTGGATGAGATTGTTTGCATTTCTCATAGTGCTAATACCCTCGGGAAAGGTATGCACCTATCTATTCTCCCTCCAGTTATGGGTAGAGAAGACTGAGCTCTTTAATCTTGGCTAGACAACTAGTCTAGAAGGAAAACTCTTGAACCTGTTAAACTCTACTCAAGAAGTTATCTTTGTGCCACATCCTATTCATGCAGTGGGGTTGATAAATATGTATCAGCATGACTTGATGATAGTAAGTAAGTAAAGTCGTCTGGGTGGCCTAAAGTTGGTATAAGCAAATCAGCGAGGGAGTCTATCCCCTTTTCACTAGCACTAGACCAAGGAGATTGTTTTGGCATCTGAGGTGGTGTGCCACACCTACCATCAGCTCCTTACTTTACCGCACAGAACCCTGTGCTACTCATACGCTGAGTTGGCAAGGGCTGGTGTCGAACTAGGAACCTTGTGGTTTCTAGCCGAACGCTCTACCGACTGAGCTAACCTGTCCCTACTTGACTAACTTAAGTATCTACCTATACTAAGTGAAATGTTATAACTTGAATCAAAGACATACTAAGACTAACAGACAGATATTTTTTACTAAATATCTATTTGACAATCTTTTTGGTAACTGTTATATCCCAAGATGTTAGGAATAACAAAGTATAACAAAACAGTTAAATATATTTTTAAAATACAACTATATTCATTTTTATTTTCTCATCGACCAGGAATACAGTGGGATGGGTTGGATAAACAATTAACTGTCAATAAGTGGTGTGTTCACCAAGCAGCCATGTTGTCTGATACCAACATTTTTTCAGTGAAGAGTTAAACGTTCGTTAGGGGAATAACTCTGTGTAGTTGTTGATGGTGATGGAGGGAGGATTTTCGGTTCCCTGACCCATCGTCTTGGTTTTCTTTATACTAATGGTCAGGCTGAAGTCCTGGCAGGCTTGGGTGAACTGGTCCATGAGTATTTGCAGGTGCTCCTGAGAGTGTGCTACCACTGCTGCGTCATCAGCAAATAGCATGTCCTGAATGACATTGCTTGACCTTTGTTTTGGCTTTTAGACAGCGGAGATTGAACAGATTACCATCTGTCCTTGTGTGAAGGTAGACTTCTTCTGTTACTTTACCAAAAGCTTGGCGCAGAACCAGGGAAAAGAAGATCCCAAACAGTGGGTTCCCACAAGCATCCCTGCTTGACACCACAACGGATGCTGAAAGGGTCTGAGGTGGACTCATCAAACTGGATGGTACCTTGCATGTCGGCGTGAAAGGACTGAAGAATGTGGAGAAGTTTTGAGGGCAGCCTATTCGTTCTATCAACTGGAAGAGACCACTCCTGCTTACAAGGTCGAAAGCTTTTGTGAGGTCAATAAATGCTATGTAGAGTGGTCTTCTCTGTTCTCTACATTTCTCCTGAAGCTGCCTCAGAGAGAAGATCATGTCAGTAGTGGACCTTCCTGCTCTGAAACGGCCTGTGATTCAGGGTAAGTCTTTTCTGCGAGGATCTGGAGTCTATTTAGTGCAACTCTAGCAAAGAGTTTACCTGTAATGCTGAGTAAAGAGATACCACAGTAATTATTACAATCACTCCTGTCTCCCTTGTTCTTATACAGTGTTACGATGGTGGCATTCCTCATGTCTTGTGGGATAAACCCCTTCACTCCAGCATAGGCAGAGGAACTTGTGGAGTTTTTCTTGGAGAATAGGCTTCCCACACTTTAGAATTTCAGCTGTGATTCCATCACTGCCAGGTGATTTGCCGCAGGTTAGTCTGTCAAGTGCTATGCAAAGTTCTTCAGTTGTAGGTTCCGTATCTAGCTACTGCTACTGGTTGTCGTTCTACATGACATAGGGCTACATCAGAAATGGTGTTGTCGCTGGCATAGAGTTCTGAGTAATGTTCTACCCAGCAATCAAGTTGTTTAGGTTGATCTTTTATGATTTCTCCTGAGGCTGATTTCAGAGGAGCGATTTTGCGCCCTTTTTATGCCATCATACATGCCTTTGATATTACTGGACTCAACAGATGATTGAATGTTGCTGCAAAGCTGTAGCCAGTAACTGTTAGCACAGCGACATGCAGTTTGTTGTAACTTCTTCCTTGAATCTTTAAGGGCATGTAATGTCTTGTCATTCGGCACAGATTTGTAATTAATGGAAGCGATATTTTTTTCTTCCAAAATTGGTGTCAATACAGAGGCATTGGCTTCGAACCAATCATTAGACCTATGCACTCTTTTATATCAAATATCAACCAGGTAATTTTTTTTTAAAGATAATGTAATTTTAAAAAATGCAGGCTTGAGAACCCTAATATCTGGCAAGTGACGGAAGGAGTTAAGGATCCTTGCAAAGGAAAGGACAGAAGAAGAAAGGAAGGACTGAATACTGCTGTCAGTATGTTCCAAAGTACTACAGCAGCAGAATACATTAAATGCTGATGAATTTAAAAGATATATCTTACAGAATTATTATTTAACTAGCAGGACCTGTGGATATACTGCAGTATGATAATTTAATTATTACAACATTTGAGATGTTTACTTAAGAGCTATTGCAAATTCTTCAATATGTAAAAAGTATCATAATCTTGATTTAATTCTCTTGCACTCTTTTTTTCTTTCTTTCCTTTTTTTTCATCTTTTCATTATGTTCAATTGAAACAGATTTGCATTATCACTTCCATGTACTCACCCCTCTCTCTATCTTTCCCCGATTCTTTCTTTCTTATTAATTTTTACTGTCTAGCATGTCCTTTTTCTTCCCTTTCTTTCTTTATAATAAAAACAGAATGGTGCATTATTTAGCTGAGGTGATTCATAAGAAATAAAAATTTGGTGGATAAGCAGATAACCAGATAATCAGGATTTACATTTTTGCATTTCAATCATGGATGATTTGGATAGTCTCATTTTTAACCAGAGGGTGTTGCAAGATGATAATGGTCATACAATTAAGGAACATGAGTATTAATATTATTATTTAATAATTCAATATTTAATGATTAATAACATTTCCTTTCTGAAAAAATAAATGGAACAGTGACGCATTTGTAGGTTTTTTGGACCATAATCTTGCAGTAATCTTAGGCACCCCCTTTGCTTTGCTGATTCATAAGTACATTTTTTTCATTTACACCGTCAACATCCAGTTGTTGGTTAGGGTTAGGGGTTAGTTTTATAATTAAAAACCTAAAAATCGTCTGTTAACAAACAAATGGATGTTGACGGCGTAAATGAAAAAATGTACTTATGAATCAGCAAAGCAAAAGGGGTGCCTAAAGGTCATATGGTCCGGTTTTTCTAAGTTTTTGGAGAGAATTTTCATTCTTTTTTGTGTGGTGAATATTTTTTCTTGTTAAAATAAAATTTACTTTAGCAAACACAATTGAAAAGTTGTAAAACGGACTTGAAATATCCTGTATTAAAAGGTATAAAAAAGCAAAAGAAATTTTTGAGATGAGTTAAAAAAACAGAAAATAGATTTACTAATTATACAAGGTGATTGTAAAGTAACTCCCTATTTCAAAAATCTTATTTATTTCTGAATCATTATTTTTACAAATATGGATATGAGAAGAATACATATAACATGGAGTTTTATTTAAAATTCTATATGGGCACCAGCATTTTCCTCCAGCCACTTGGGAATTGCATCAACTGATCTGCCCAGGAACTCTTGTGGAATGGCAGAAATAATATTTGTCTTTCACGTTCTTCCAAAGTCATTGGTTTCAGAGAGTAGACTTGCTCTTTCAACCAACCCCGAAGAAAAAAGTTGCTGGGTGTTAAATCTGGCCAGTCACTCATGCAGATGTCTACCCATTCATTTCCCAGGAAAATGGTGATTCAACCATTTACGAACAATAATATCAAAATGTGGAGGAGTACCAACTTGCATAAAAATCAAGTATCAAAATATTCTCCCAAGTATTGATATAAAAATTATAAATAGAGTTTAAAATTGGGAGTTACCTTTCAGTCACCCTGTATGTTTATATTATGAAGTTAATATTGTTCTGTGAAAAAATTCATAAAATTTTGTTGAGAAATTTTAAAAATTCAAGCAAGTGGTACTTAAGAGATTTATTGATTTTAGATATTTTAGGTTTTTGTCTGGATTGATAATCATAACTATAGCTGTTGCCTTAATCAGTTAGACATGTTCCCTTTACACCTTTTAGAGAAACCTGGAAATTCACACTATTTGAACAGTGTAGGGGAAATAACTATCCAGGGACTAATACCTGTAGACATCCCATAATGTAATATCCCTGTGAGTTCAATTAATTTCCCAAAATGTAATGCGAATTCTGCCCCAGATTAGAAGCTGTTTAAAGTTTTGGAGGGAATTTGTTCTATGAAGAATTTTGTCTTAGTAGTCCCTTAAACTGGTTATGGCACATTGTATTTCATGATGTTATGGATGTTCAATAAAATCCAATGTACATTCAAGCATCAGTTGAGTCTTTTGTTTTAATTTCTATCAGAAGAAGCATCAGGGAATTACTACACTAAAAACATCCTGATAGATGGATGGAGTAAAACTAGTCTATCTATCTATACATATATAAAGGGCAGTTGTATGTTCAGAGAAAACTATGAAATTAAAATAATTCACTACAGAGTAAATATATATAGATATTCACTATCACTAGAGGTTGCTTTTTGTGGAAAAATAATCAAGATTTTATCCATATTTGGGAAGATATTTAAAAATTAAAATTTGAATAGTTATAGAAGGGAAAGTCATTAGTGCATTTAAAAAAAATGTTTTTGCTTTGAAATAATAGTATGAATTGATTGAATTAATTGCCTCATTCATATCTCATTTTTTAAAAATTGTAAATTATTGAATTAAAATTTCTTACTATATTGTTATATGTGATGTCATTCCAGGCAAAAAAATTCTTGACCTCAAATCAGGTCTTTTTTACATGATGATTTTCATGGGGCATCTAGTGAGGATCCAACTCATGATAAGTAATCTGTAAGATTAACTTTTTTTTTAAATGCCCCTCTAACCAGGCGACGCTGGTTAGTAATAAAATAATAGTGAAAATGTTTCATCTAAAAGAATTTTAAAAGATAACTAATGCTCCTAGGTAGTAAAACAAAGATGCAAAATAAAATGAGAAAGGAATATTTATGCTCCTCTTAGACATCAATACACTGGTACTTTAACTTATGAGTTTTCCAAGTTATGAGCTATCAATTTGTCAATTTTTTGCTTTTTGTTGTGAGCTAAAATTTGAAGTTAGAGTGAGCTATCAACATGTTAATTTTAATAAGTTTACTAAAAACATTTGAATTTTCAAATTTATTATGCCAAAGAAAAATATTATTTATAAAAGAAATAAACGAATTTATTGAACTAGGAACCTTGTGACTTCTAGTTGAACGCTCTACTGACTGAGCTAACCCAGCCCATAACTTGCACAATTTCTGAGGGTATTGTGACTTAAGCAGTGGCGTAGTTGCAGTTACAGACAGACACCAAATCTCCATTATAATAATAAGATTTAACCATTATGGTTTCCCTATTATATACTCTACAAAAATATATCTTCACAATCATTTTAAACAGGTAAACCCTTCATTATCTCAAGCAGATATATTTGAACCATAAATGGGACCCTAAAATCTACTACCGTTCTGAGTGAGTAAACCTGAGAGAAATTGCAATGAAGGGCTAACTCCCCATAGCTCCAGAATTGAAGCCTCATCAGCAGTTTAGTGTCATACGCAGAACACACCTTTTTTTTTTGGGGGGGTGATAATAAGATAGAGTAAAGCTAATAAAATATAATAATAGTGAAATGTACTTATAGCTATAAATATTTGTATATATTAATAACATAATAAATTGACCAACCGGGTTTATCTTTCTAGTATAATAGCATTATCTTTATCAATACATATTATTACTGTACGCTGTTTATGTTCCTGACACTAATACATTATTCTATGTACTAGACATGAGACTTTGATGAGTTGTGGTGCACCTGAGGACTATACACAATAAATTTCATTATTATTATCTTTCTGTAAGTGATGAACTGTTTCTCTTCAAATCAATAGGTTTATCTTTTAATCAATGTAGCTTGATAGCAATAAGTAATAACTTTTATGTAGAGTCAACTGTACTGAATTTGAATCCTTTTATTTGCCATATTTGATTAAAATAAAATAAAAATCTATGTAATTAAACATCATGTAATAATCAAGTTCTATTATATATATATATATATATATATATTTACCAACCCCTCCTCATGAATAAGATGCAACATAAAGTCAATTTCTTGAGCGGAGTTTAACAGTTTTCAGGTAGGGGTAATAATAAGATAGAATAAAGATGTAAAATAATGAGATGGAGAAACTAAAAATTGTAGACAAGTAAAAAGTAAGTAAAGTCGGCGGTGCTGCCTAATGTAGGTATCAGCCAGACAGCAAGGGAGTCTATCCCCTTTTCACTAGCACTAGACCAAGGAGATTATTTTAGCATCTGAGGTGGCATGCCACACCTACCATCAGCTCCTCACTTTACCACATAGATCCTGTGCTACTTGTACGCTGAGTTGGCAAGGGCCAATATTGAACCGGAACCTTGTGATTTCTAGGTGGACGCTATACTGACAGAGCTAAACTGGCCCTAAAAATTATAGATGATAAGATCAGAAAATTACTACAATTTTTGGGATGACATATGAAAGGCTATCTGTCAGTTTTTGATTGATCAGCACAAGGTGGGAAGGAGAGTGAGAGAAAGAGAGTTGGCGAGTCAGGGCTGAGTCTTGGAAGAGAACAGACACAAGATGCATGTCTGTTCTCCAAGGCATTTTTACTTGTGTTATTAAAAACTAAGCAACAGCCCAAGATGAAACATCCTCAAAATGACCCAAATAATTTCCAGATGAAGAACAGAGAGAATGTCAGCCTAACAATTGATCCAAGAAATTCCTGCTACTCTGATCCAAAACAGCAGAGCCCAACAACTAGAATCAGCCAAGAGATTAGTTGAACAATAAGAAAATAAGTATAGAATTATTACAAAAACAAAAAAAACTCCCCTTTCAATTGAGCCCTGCAATGCTACAAAGTTAATACGAAAATAATGATAATACTGAAATGTACTTATCTCTTATTATAATGGAGATTTGGTGTCTGTCTGTAACCAAAATTATGTCACTTTATATCATGATACCATCAGAAATTGCACAAGTTTATCAATGAGTATTTAATTTATGGTCAAAATCATTAATACATAGAATAGATCACATTTATTAACGGTATCTATGAAAATCTGAGTTAAATTTGCTTCAAACAGACCATGTTATTATTGTGTTTAAAATCTTGTAATGTGTCTTATATATTACTAAGAACTAAAGTTTTACATAATATATGATGATGTTAATTAGCATACTGGTTTTAACAAAACCAAGTTTAATAGATAATTACAATGTATAAAAATCAGTCCTATAAATGATTTAATCCAGAAACCAATTGAAATATAATTAAAATAAGTGTAATCTTTTTATATGGGTTCTTATTTAATTTCTTTAGTTTTTCTAATTTAATATATTTCATTACATTAAAACTTAAGTGCTTACACTTTCCTGCTAGTAGCTATAAATATTTGTATATATTAATAACATAATAAATTGATCGACCGGGTTTATCTTTCTAGTATAATAGCATTATCTTTATCAATATATATTATTACTGTACGCTCTTTATGTTCCTGACACTAATACATTATTCTATGTACTAGACATGAGACTTTGATGAGTTGTAGTGCACCTGAGGACTATACACAATAAATTTCATTATTATTATCATTCTGCAAGTGATGAACTGTTTCTCGTTAAATCAATAGGTTTATCTTTTAATCAATGTAGCTTGATTACAATAAGTAATATCTTTTATGTAGAGTCAACTCTATTGAATTTGAATCCTTTTATTTGCCATGTTTATTTAAAATAAAAAAAATATCTATGTAATTAAACATCATGTAATAATCAAGTTCTATTATAAATAAATAAAAGTAAGTAAAGTTGGCAAGATGGCCTATTGTCAGTATCAGCTGGGAGTCTATCCCCTTTTCACAAGGGCTAGACAGGGAGATTGTTTTTGTATCTGAGGTGGTGCTCCACACCTACCATCAGCTCTCCCCTTTATCACACAGTTCCAAGTTGTGCTACTCATGTACTGAGTTGACAAGAGCCGGTATCGGACCCAGAAACTTGTGGTTCATAGTCAGATGCTGTACTGACTGAGCTAAACCGAAACACATAGAATAACAATTAAGTTGGCATGGATTGGTTGTACTTGTTAGGATCCCATCTATGGATCAAATGGATCTATTTGCAAATTATTTGTATTAGATACAGATATCAGATTTCATATAACCAGGTACAAAAAAAAACTGTTGAATTATCTTGTTAAGTATAAGATGTATGCCAAATCGCCACTCATATTTATGGACTTTTCCAATATCAACAGCAGTCATTTCCAGTAAAAAGTGGTCAATAAGAAATGATAGAGAATGCATTTAATGCCATTGGTATTTGTCCTGAAATCAATTGTAAATTGAACTTTCTGGAATCAAGACCTACAGAAGAGAATTACAAGGAATACTACAGACTTTCTGATACAAGGAGTATCTAGTGAAACAATACTCTTTTCTACCTAGGATTTTAAAGAACACCTCAAGGATTAACCAACTGAAACCAAATTCAATACTGACTTGGATTTACCAACAGAGGAACTAAATGCTTAAAATGGTGACCAGAATTTTAACAGAAACTTTTAAGAAATGTACACAATTCTCTAACCTCTGGGCATAAAATAACCCCTGACGAATTGACATGAAGTTAAAATTAATTAGTCAATCAATCATTCAAGTTGGGAACTAATTACACCAAACTTGTCTGCACTCCTTGAACTTTAATGAAACATTTGGAGGAAAAGCTAGATAGGATTTACATGAAGATGCTGTGTGCTATTTTGAACAAATCCTGGAAGTAGCACCACACAAAAAAGCAGTTGTATGGCCACTTACCTCTAATCTCACAAACCATCCAAGATGAACAGGCACTGTTGGGGTAGCAGGAACAAACTCATATGTGACAATCTACTATGGATTCCTACACATGGACACACCAGTGTTGGTCAACCAACCGAAACTTACATTTATCATCTCTGCACGGACACTGAGTGCCGTCTAGAGGACCTATCAGGAGCGATGGCCGGTAGGGACGGATGGCGAGATAGTCAAGGGAGTCCGTGCATGAATTGATGATGATTTATCCTAACATTTGCTCTTGTTTAAAAATTTTACATTCAAAGGGAAACAACTTCAGGGGAGATAACTTGTTACATAAAAATCCTGCTTCACGCAATTGAAATGACTTCTTTTACGAATGACAAGTTGGATGACTTTATTTTATTTTATTTTATTTTTTCTCCAACTTCTGTAAACCTGTCACTCGAAATACCTAACTATTTTCCTTTTAGTTGTAAGACATCCATTTTGTTGTATTCACAAAAGAGGAGTATTCATTTGGTTGCAGGAAAAAAGAAACAGAATTTCTATCGTTTTACAATGTGTTTTTGAAACAAGTGTAATACTTGTGGGGATTGAAATAAAAAAAAAAAAAAAATAAACAAACTCCCATAAGCCTTCAAACCGGAAGAACCCTCCAAGCATGTGCAGGAAAAATGACCCACTTCTGATCCCCAAGAGAATCTCTTGGTCATTCTAACTTAGGCTTTAACTTGTACAAGACACGACTACTGGCCAGGGAGAAATTTCCTTGCCATGTGGTGGCTATAACCCGCCAATGAAGCCTAAATCCTTAAACTACCTTTTGTCTTTCTCTCTTCCTTTTCTCTCCGTGAATTCCTTTTCAGCGCGACCACCCAGTATGATGGGGTTAATAATAAACCTTAGGAACACGCACTAAGAATAACCAGCTACCTTTTAAACCTAAAACATTAAACCTCTTGTAACCCCACATACTATCAATTATCTTTCATTGGAGAATAAAATATTTCTCCAGAATTTCCTTTTTTTGTTAACATACTTCTTTGCACCTTTCACTATGAATTAAAGAATTAAAAGCAGGTTAGTTAAATTGTTTTATTAAAGATTAAAATACAAGGAAAAAGTCTTTGTTTTGGTTTAAAATTTTTTATAAAAATAAAATTTCTTTTTTTAAGCTTCTTTATTATTTTTTTAAAGCATTTAGTTCAATGTTTCCTATAGTAGACGCTTATGGTCAAGTAATGCTGAAAGCACCAGTTCATGCTAGATCACCAAAGTTAAGCAGCAATGAGCCTGTGTGAGAATTGCAAAAAGGACCAAGTGGAGAGTGAGGCCTCTGTTTTGAATAAACACCAGAACACCTTACTCTCAGGGCTGGTTAGACGGGCGGTCAGAGAGCCCCCCCTCTGATCAGTCGGCTGATCATGTCAAGTCCTAGCATCTAATGATTGTCTCAACCCTATTGCTCTTATGGCAACCCCCAACCCTTTTTATCATATGGGTGCTAGCAGGCAGTGGCTGAGGGTCTTCATGTCCTGGGAATGATGCTAAACTCTATCTGATGGTGAGGTTCCATTGCTTCCAGGTCTGCTCTGACCCGGAGTAGTAGTACCTGTTAGGGTCCCATCTATAGGTTAAATAGAAAAATGTGTTTATAAAAAAATTGAGTATCCATTAAGAATGAATTTATTTCAAAACTTTATTGGCATTAAATGATCCACTGAGGTTGATATGCCGTAAACCAAACCAAACTCAGGGCTGGTTGTTATGTGCTGTTCAAATTCAAGTGCTGCCTTTTTTGTCACCTACTTGAGATATTTGGTTGATTTGTTCCGCTTTCTCCTATTGACATCTGGCTCGTGAAGTTTGTACTCTTGCTCAGCATTACAATGTTCCTTCTTGGCATGACAGACTGCTGTAGTCTCCTAAATTGCTCCCCTTATGTGCTGCACATGCTGTCCATATTAAATTTAGGATGTTCTGGAATATAGTACTGATATCTGCAGAGACATAGAATTCAGGCCAGTTTGGGCATTGCAGCTTGGTGCAGTAACAGTCTCAGTCCACTTTGTTCCAATCAAAATGAGATAGATGGTTGTGTTTTTTGTTACTCCCCAATGAGGGACAGATTGTTGGATTATTTTATATAAGCTGTGCTGGAATCCACCACTTGAACTTGTTGACTCTACTCAACCAAAGGATTCTACCCAATGCTAAGGAACACCGAGGAACAACCAAATGATTCTACCCAACACTGAGGAACAACCAAGGGTTCTACCTAACACTAAGAAACAACCAAGGATTTTTCACTAAGGAACACAAAGGATTTCCACTGCTCTCACCTGCAGCCTAAAAATGGCAACAAAAATTGTAACCCAGATTGGCGATGATCATGGCACCTAATGGTTCCTCAGTAATAACACTAATAATCATTTCAGGAGTAGGGGTAAGAGTTGATTGAAAGTGTTGTCCCCTCTTGTTAGAGAGGTGACTACTTGGGACCAGTTAGGGTCCAGCACTAGCTCAAGGAAATCATTTGCACAAAATTCCAACAAAATTCTTTGACATTATCACTGGAGTCCTACAAAGAGATATATTAACACCATTTTTATTTAGAATATGTCTAGATTACATAGTTCAAATATCATTAGATCTCATGAAAGAAAAAGGCTTCATGCTAAAAAGGGCAAGAAGCCAATGATATCCTACAGATACTATTACAGATGTGGACTTCGCAGATGATCTAGTACTTCTCACAAATACACCTACACAAGCAGAATCACTGCTGCATAGCCTAGATAAGGTGGCATTGTCCTCTATGTGAATTCAAATAAATCATACAGGCAAGAAACTGTCAGTTACTAAGTGCCATTGACTACATGTCCATGCTACCCTAACCCATGTATATATATATATATGTGTGTGTGTGTGTCTACATTTATATATATATATATGTGCGTGTGTGTGTCTATATATACATATATATGTGTGTGTGTGCATGTGTGTGTTTATATATGTGTGTGTGTGTGTGTGTGTCTGTGTGTCTGTGTGTGTGTGTCTATATGTGTGTGTGCGTGCGTGTGTCTATATATATATATATACGTGTGTGTGTATGTGTCTCTATATATACGTGTGTGTGTATGTAACTATATGTGTGTGTGTGTGTATGTGTGCATATGCCAAAAACAATTTTTTTATGAAATTATTTTACAAAGAAATGAAATTCTTAGACATTTCATAAACTAAATAGAAGAATTTGATGAATTATAAATCTATGGGAGGTAACTCTATGTTTAAACTAAAATCTGAATTGGCAGACAACAATGTTGATATCTGAAGTTATTTGATTTTTTAAAAAATTCTTTCAAAAAATGTGAAATCAATAATCATATTAATGTAAGAAATATAGATAATGACAATTCTTATTCTATTTGATCTTTTGGAGATTATTTTTTAGTTTAGACTGAGTTTTAAAATTATCAATAGTCTTATTTTGCAAAAAATATTTTGAACCCAATACTCAGTGTACTTAGTCTTTATCTTTCACTAAAGGATGATTTTATTTTTATTTACTTTGAAGGTTTATATATATATATATATATATATATATATATATATATATATATGGGATTAAAATTAATTCCCAGTGTATTTCATAAGATTTAGGTATTAATTTTTTGTATTTTTCAGTTATTCTTTATGTAATAATTTCCACTTGCATTTTTTAAAAACATCTATTTATTAATACTTGTGTTCTTTAATTGTTCAACCATTATCATCTTGCAACACCCTCTGTTTAAAAATGAGACCGTCCAAAACATCCAAGATGAAATACAAAAATGTAAATCCTGATTATCTGTTGTTGCTTATCCACAGAATTCTTATTTCTTAAGAGTGTCGTCACCTCAATTAAGTAATGGACCATTCTGTTTTTATTATAAAGGAAGAAAAAGGAAATGCTACACAGAAAAAATATAAGAAAGAAAGAAAGAGTAGGGGAAAAATCGAGAGAGGAGGTGAGCACATGGATGCAATAATGCTAATCTGTTTCAATCAAACAGAATGAAAAGAAGGAAAGAAAAAAATGAGTGAGAGAGAGTTAAATCAAGATTATTATACTTTTTACATATTGAACTATTTAGCAATAGCTTTGGTATTTTTCACCTTTAGTTGGCTAAATTCCTAGCATGCAGTTGTATTGTTTTCGAAAAAGTTTCTAAGATTTGTTTATTTCACATGGAGACTTTCAAATGGATACTGGTTTGTTTCAAAGTGAAAGTCAAGGGAGGTTACTCTAATTGCCTTATTTGCTAGGAATTTAGCCAACTAAAGGTGAAAGTTACCATAGCTTTTAAGTAAACATATCAAACATTGTAATAATTGAATTATCATACAGTGGTATATCCACAGGTCTTGCTAATAAGAGTTTAATAGGTTTAACCATTATCATATCAGTATATGGATGTTAATGGTTAGCAAATTAGCCTCATTAAACAAAGTCACTAACAAGTGAAATCCTCAATGGACATTAGGGTAGGTGAATGTTTTTTTGTAACGTCTCCCATGTGGCAAAAGTTGTAAATTAACATAGAGAATTACCACACAAAATATTTTTCTTCAAAACTTTGCCTTCATTTGAGGAAATAGATTTCAATCTTTTAAAATGTTATCACTGTTACAGCTTAATTATTAGATTAAAAAAAAAGCATATTGGAAGTGTTGGTGGTGATGGGGGGGGCATATTTTTAATTTGAATTCTAGTTATAATATTTTATTCGTTTCGTTTAAAATGACATTTTCTGTTTTAAATATTGAAATTGCTAAATTTTCTAACCAATTTTTAGGCTAAATGTTGCGATAATGAGGATTTTTATTGCATTTAAGCAGATGATCTTTAATGCTATTTTCTTGAATAATGCTGCCCTGTCGGCTGGCGCATTAGAATACACCAACTGCACCTCTGCAGAGGGGTAAGATCCCTCCAATGGGGCCACCTGTTGGCCGTGGGTGGTGAACTGTGATGCTTAAGGACGGGAGCCAGGTGGCTGAGAAGTCCATGACATGCAACACTCCACTTTGATCCTTACTTGGGCCAGATGGGCGGTCGGAGAGGCCCCCTCCAACCAATCACTAGCACCTATATGATTTTCCCAACCCTATTGCCCTTATGGCAAGCCCCAACCCTTTTTATCATGGGTGCTAGAAGGTGGTGGCTGAGGGTCTTCATGTCCTGTGAATGACGTTAAACTCTATCTGATGGTGAGGTTCCAGTTTTGGAGGTTTGGGGAATGTGGAGCACCCCTTCATCACCATTGCTCCCTGGTCCACTCTGACCTGGAGTGGTAGTACCTGATAGGGTCCCATCTATGGGTTAAATAGAAAAACATGAGTTTATTAACAAAATTGAGTATCCATTAAGAATAAATTTATTTCAAAACTTTTTCGGCATTAAATGACCCACTGAGGTTGATATGCCGTAAAACAAACCAAACCAAAACTAAATCCTGAAACAATGGTGCAAGTAAGAAATCTAGTTTTTTGTATCAGTATTCATTATACCAACACACAACTTTCACTGTTTGAGAGAATTTGATATTTTTTAAAAAGTGAAAAATCAACCTACCTTACTGGACAATTTACTCTTGTGACCCAGGACTAGATTAATTTAAGGTATATAAATATTTATGGGCACCTATTGCAATTTAGCTCAGTCTAGGTTCAATAAAAGCTCTAACTCAGCACATGAGTAGCACAACTTGGATCTGTGCATTAAAGTAGAGAGCTGATGGTAAGTGTGGTACCCCACCATAGATGCAAAAAACAATCTTGCTAGTCTATTGAAAGGGATAGACTCCCTCACTGTCCAGCTGATACCGACAATAAGCCACTGCCTACTTTACTTTTTACTACTGCAATTTAGCTCAGCTGGTAGAGCATCTGACTAGGAATTGCAAGGTTCCTGGTTTGATACTGGTCTCTGCATGAGCAGCACAAATTGGGTAATCTGCTCTGTTCGGTAAAGCATCTGGAAGCTGACGTTAGGTGTGGTACTCCACCTAAGGAAAAACAATCTCCCTGGTCTATGCTAGTGAAAAGGGGACAGGCTCCCTCATTGTTTGGCTGATACCAACAATAGGCCACTCTTATTAATGATAAATTTGAAATAATTAAGATAAGTAGTGAGTAAAGTCAACAGTATGGCCTATTGTTGGTATCAGCTGGACAGTGAGGGTGTCTATCCCCTTTTTGCTAACAATAGACTAAAGAGATTGTTTTTGCATCTCAGGTGGAGTGTCACACCTACCATTAACTCTCTACTCTATCACACAGACTAGATTACCCAAACTGTGCTGCTCATATACTGAGTTGGCAAGGACCAGTATCGAACCCAGAACCTTGTGGTTCCTAGGCAGATGCTCTACTGACTGAGCTAAATCAAACCCTTCAATTTTATTATTTTCCAGATTTAATATTGGATCTTCATAGGGCTGTGAAATAGTAATAAGGTAATTTTTATACAGTAATTTTATAAAGTAAGAGTATATCAACCAATCTTTTGGTTTCTTCTTATGTTTCCTATAAAATCCACTCTGAAACAGTGGTTCTCAACCAGGGGCCATAGGACATTTTTTGGTGGCCCAGGCAAGCAAAATATATCTAATCATAAAAATACAATAATGTTTTTAAACATCAAATAGCTATGTCCACCTGAGTAAAATAGGAATCAAAGGGGTCCATAGGTGAAAAAAGGTTGAGAACCACTGATTTAAACTATTAACTGAATAGATAGAATATAAGAATAAATTGAATACTAAGTATAGGTTTTTATAGAACTGAATCTATATAAGATTAAATTGAATAGCTAGGGTGTCCACCTGAGTAAAATAGGAATCAAAGGGGTCCACAGGTAAGAAGGTTGAGAACCACTGAACTGAACTACTAACTGAATAGATTATAAGATTAAATTGAATACTAAGTATAGGTTTTTATAGAACTGAATTATAAATCTTTATAAAACTGAATCTATGAAATTAAATTGACTAGCTAGGAGGTCCACCTGAGTAAAATAGGAATCCAAGGGGTCCATAGGTGAAAAAAGGTTGAGGACCAATGCTCTAAAACCCCCAGGTTACCACTATATTTTGTAAATTGAGGGAGATACAAAATGAGGGAGATACAAAAATTATCCGCACTCTTGTTTTATGGAAGCTGAGCTCATCGTGGATGATTTGATAGGCAGAACCATGACTAATCTGTAGAGAATAAACTACCTTATCGATGATAACTCACCGGTTCACCATTATCATCTCTCAAGCTTGTGGAATCTTCTCATCAGTGGTGGAGGTTGATGGGTGTCCTGCTCCCATTTTGTGCATCACGTTTGTCCGGCAACTTTTAAACTTCTCTATCCACTCATACTCACTTTTACGTAGCAGTGCACTGTTCCTGTATTGTGCTAAAAGCTTCCAATGAATTTCAGCTCCTGACACTCCTTCCGACCAGAGAAATCTAGTCACTTCTTTGGTGTTTATACTAGTGGAACAGCTATGTTTATACTGTAAAGACAGCAAGCAAAATGGTGTGATCAGGCTCAAACTCTGATCACATGACTACAACAGTGCCAACTATAAGCACGCATGTGCAGAACGCAGTGTGACAATAATAAATTCCCCCCAGGCAGTAGTTTCCCCCTAGTCTAAAAGGGCCTGGGCAGAGTTTATTGCCCAGTGCCTGAGGTACCCTTAAAGAAGAATGCCAAAGTGATCACACACTTATTTTAGACTAGAAGCGGCTACCCAGCATTGCCGGTGTAGAGGGGGGACCCCTGGTGTGATTTACAAATGCTGGATATTTTTAAGTAGAATTTTAATGCTATTTCTATATACATTTTAATTTTTACATATCTTCAAATATAAATAAAATTTTAATAATTTATATATTGATATTTAATGTGAATATATATTTACTTTGTCGTTGTTTTATTTTCATAGTTTCATCTGGACACACATACATACATACAAACTGCTCTTTATATATGTATAGATATTTATATTTTCTCATTGTAAAATATGAATAATACTATACTTTAAATGAAGCTGAATTTCAGTTTGCCTGGGGTGCCAGGAACTGTGAGGTTCTTCCTGGTTACTGTTAAGCTGTTTCAAAAAAAGAAGAGAAAAAAATGAACTCAACTAAACAACATTTTGTAACAGTTTATTCACCTGAAGACAAATACATTTGAAAATGACTTTCTTTACATTTCATTTTCATCTCTGGCAACAAAACCTCAGCAAACATCAACCTTCTTCTTCTTCTTCTATGAATTAGTGCCAGCCACACAAGAGAACATTTCAATTGAAAGAAAGTCTTGTTTTACACCATTCATGTTTTTACATATTACTTAATAGTAGAATATTTCCTTTTTTTTTTTCTTTTTTAAATGAATGATCACTTTTCTCTTGAACCATACAAACAGCAGAGTAAGTAACAACAGAGGATATTCCATTTTTTGTGTGAATGCATGTTTTTGTTTATTTTTTTATGTGAAAGTATATGTGTGTATATATATATATATAAGGACCTAAATAATCAGAAACTAGCTACCTAGGTTTCACCTAAATGGCTTATCAGGATAAAAATAATGAACTGGGAAAAGTTTAGATTCTACAAGAAACAAAAATGTTTTTGTTTTTTTCGGGGAAAACCCATGGGCATTGGGTGTGCTGGAAAGAATATTTCTCAATATGAATTAATTTGTTGGTTTTTATGGAATGTCAACCCTTGTTGGGTTATTTTATGCCAAAGACATTTTCTTCGAATAATGCTTGAATAATTAAAAAAAAATTTTAAGCTCATTTTTTAAAAACATATTCTTTTCTATTTAATGCATAGATAGGACCCTAACAAGTACTACGACTCTGTGTCAAAGTGGACCTGGGAGTAATGGTGATGAAGGGGTACTTCACATTCCCCAGAGCTCCAGAATTTGAACTTCACCATTAGATAGTTTAACATCATACCCAGAACTCTAAGACCCTCATCCATGGCCTTCTAGCATACATATGATAAAAAGGGCTGGGGCTTGCCATGAGGGCAATATGGTTGGGGCAATCATATAGGTGCTATGGTTTGATGTGACCAGCTAATGGATCTTCAATATGACACATATTTTAACTTTAAACAGAGATCATTTTAGGATATAGAAGTTATAGATTTTCATTGGTAAGAGAATTTTTGATAACCATACACAAGTTTCCCATGTTTAATGGGATTTTGGATTATTTGAAGAACATTGGCAAGAATTTATGTAGGATTTTGAATTTTTAAAAATGCATACTACATTATTACGGCTCTTTAGCATGCTATATATATATATTGACACAGGTTTACATTATTGATCCATAAGAGATAATAATCCATTAGATTTTGATCCATATAAACTCACTGGCACATTGTAAAACTGTAAGCAATTAAAAAATATATATAAATGCAAATAGACATTATTATTATTATTATTATTATTATTATTATTATTTGGGATACTTTTTAAATGCCAAAACCCACAAAAACGTTTTTTTTTTCAATTTTTATTAGTACAATTGGATATGAAAACTAATGTACATTTTATGAAAAAAAAAAAAATTGTCATAAGAAAATATTTTTTTTCTCTAACTTTGCATAAATATTCATAAATTATACAGGGTTTCCACAAACTTTAAAGTTATACATTTTTGAAAGTGCACACAGACTTTATGGACATGCTGTATTTTTCATACATTTTTTTTCTTAGACTTGGTCTGTTTTATGAAAACTTGGCTAGTTTAATTTCAAATCATTTTAAGTTTGGTTGGTTGTTTTTTGTTTTTTTAATGGCACATCAACCCTTTTTGGGTCATTTAATGCTGAATTAAGTCATTTTGATTGATAAAGGACTCAGGTTACTTACAGTACCTTCTGTTGCTTAAATGGTTACTCAATTAAGTATTGAACAGGCTCAGCACTGCTTAACTTCGGTAATCTAGCAGAATTGTGACTTGACGATAATAAATTAAAAAACCTGAATGAATAATCCAAGTTGACATTTAGGCTATAATTATTATTGTGATCAAAATGGGGGTTAGAAAATTTGGTCTCAAAATTTGATTATCAAGTGTATGACCCTATTATAAACTAGAAGCGGCTACCCAGCATCGCCTGGGTAGGAGGGGGGTTTAAAAAAAGGTTGTCTCGCAGATCCATTATTGATGAATAGTGAGTTGGATCCTCACAGGATGTCCCCTTAAAATCTCTACATAAAAAGAGACCTTGTGTTGAACCAGACACTCTGAAAAGAAAAGTTAATGTCTCCTTTTTAAAATACTAAATGCAAAAAAAATTCCAGCTGTTATTATTTAAATTTTATTTTTTTAGTTATTTTTATGTAATTTCCTCTGAACATACACACACACTGCAATTATATATATATATATATAATGGAGCTTCTGTGTATGTTTGCCTGTAACTGAAACTACATCACTGCTTATGTCACAATACCCTCAGGAATTGCATAAGTTTATCAATAAGTATTTAATTTATAGTCAAAATCATTAATACATAGAATAAATCTAATTTATTAATATCATTATTATTTATGTCTCATTGAAAATCTGAGTTAGATTTGCCTCAAAACAATCCATGTTATTAGTTCATTTAAAACCCTGCAATGTGTCTTATGTAACACTAAGAATTAAAAGGTTTACATAATATATGATGTGGTTGATTTGCATACTGATTTTAACAAAACCGGGTTTAATAAATAATTACTTGGTGTTATTGATCTCTAATATTATTGTTTTATTCTCCAACATATTAAAATCAATCCTATGAATAATTTTATATAGGCCCTAGTTAAAATAAGTGTAATCTTTTTATATACGTTCTTATTTAATTTCGTTAGTCCTTCTAATTTAATATATTTGATTACACTAAAACTTAAATACTTATGCTAGGAGGGTGCATAGGAGTTGGCGGGGACTGGTATCGAACCAGGAATCTGGCAATTCTTGGCTGGATGCTCTACTGACTGAGCTAAACCAGTTCTGTATCTGTAAATAATTTTCTTTATTATTAATTTAGTATTCTAAACACTTTTCTTCTTCAAACTATATAATAATTTTCACAAAAATATTTCCCTCCAAAAAATAATTTGGAGATATTAGGAATTCTATTAACTTACTTTAACACCGATAATTGTTTTTTTGTTTCTCTTATTCTAATTGCAAGTGTTTTTTTAAATAAATATTTTGTCAATACACTTTTATTTCATCTGTAATTTTACAACACTATACCTGATATCCCCCCTCCATACACATATGCATGTGCATGCATGCATATATATTATAACTGTATGTTATTCATTTTCCTGACATTAGTACATTATTTTATGTACTATACATGAGCCTATGATGAGTGAGTTGTGGTTCATCTGAGCACTGTATGCAATAATTTCATTATCATTATTATTTGAGAAAGGAAGCATGTAAATACCATTTGAACTCCTGGAAGTTGAATATGTTTGCTAGATTATCTTTGGGGAATTGATTTATAAGAATAAATCTTATATAAAAACTATTTAAAGAAACTGTTTATATATTCAATATTTTACAGCTTTGAATTTTAAAAAGCTGGTTAAAAGTTTATAAAAAGAAGAAAAAACACTATTCACTTAAAAAGCAGAATATATGTCTAAACTAATAAAACTAGTAAAAAAAAAAAAAAAATAAAAAACAAAATGCCTAAAAGTGATATTTCATATATACTGTATTTTTATAATAAAAGCAATTGTAAAAATACCTGGGGTACATGTTAAAACGGTGGTCGTGGGGGTCAAAGTTCAGTAACTGGGCAATTTTTTTCTAAGGGGACCCCTTAGAAAAAAATTGTGATATTGTAAAAAGTATCTGGTTCCTCTAAAGGTGGCGGCTCCATTCCTGAAATGAGGTAACCAAGTGAATACATGGTACTATTAGTATCTTTGTAATTTAACCATTGTGGTTCTTTTTGACAATAACAAAATAAAATTATTCTAATCAATTATTGTGATAATTCCATTGAAATCTATTAGATTAATTTATTTGAATTTATTATCTAGATATATAAATGAATTATTGATATTATATCTATATCTAGATAATAAATGTTATGCTTAAGTAATAGGTACCAGGTACTTTTCAAAATATCATAATTTTTCCTTAAGGAACCACCGTTTTTAGCATACATGTCCCCTATCCTGGTTAAAATAGTGTCGAGATCAGCAATACTGAGGGTGGTGACTTCTGAAGTATAAATATACATGATCTATACATCCACCTATTTATAATTAATTCAATTTATAATGCAGTTACTTTATTTTCTGCCTCTGGGTGTTGTAAATAATTTGATATCTCTGTTGTGACTCTCAATGCTGTTCTGATAAATAATATCACAAAGAGAAAAAGTAAATTTTTTTTTTCTTATACTTTTCCTGCTACCAGCACCATACTATACAAATTGAAAGGAGAAAAAAAAAACATTCTGGTTGATAGTTGCAATAATAAATGTGTATTAAAATTATCTGAGGTGTTTTTGCACAAAAAAATAAATTTAACATTTAAAACTGAATGACAGAAAAGTAAAATCCAGCTGAAGGTTTGTTTTTTTTCCCCCCAGATCTTTTTTTTTTTTTTTTCTTCTTCTTTTCTCCTCTCAACAAAAGATGCACAATTTGTGCTAACAAATAATCTGATCATCCACCCAAGAGAATACTGAAAATACAAACAAATTTAAAAACAATAAAATAACACAGAATAAAACAAACAATTTTTGGTTTTGGTCTCTCTCTTTCTGAGGCGCGATAGCTGGTTATAGCAATAGATAAAAGCATTTAAACTTTTATCTGAAAATAATAAAGTTTCTCTGGTTTTGATTTCCCAGATTATTAAAGCATTAAAAGATTAAATTATTTTTAAGAACCTTTTTTCTTTTTTTTTTTTTTTTTCTTTTTCAAACAAAGTTTAAAAACAAAAACAAAAAAACAACAAAATGGTGGAAAACAAGTCCCATAACATGAAGTTGGGATAACAGCAATACCACATTTCATGAACAAAAATTCTTAGTCGGAGGTTAAGTCTGATTTTGTGAAGTGTAATGAGAAAAAAACAGCAGGAGGATATTTAGAACTCTACAAAATTACAATGGGGGAAAAATTTGTTCTTTCAAATGCACACTTGACTTACTGCTCAAGTTGAGTGTTTCAATCAATTTCTTCTTTTTTAAATGCTGGCTGATTTATGTGTGTTCGTCAATCATGTAATATAGTAATCTTAATTTCTGCAAACCCTCAAAAGTTCTTATTTTTGTTTTTAGAAACTATAGGGAATTCTGAGAATCAAATGCAGAGTAATAAAAAATATATTCTGCAACTATTTTGTGAAATATTTGGTTCAAATTTTAGCAAATCTAAAAATTAAAGAATTCATTTTTCTAAGAGAAATTAATGATAATTAGAAACTACAATAGAAAAAAAAAGAGTTATTTATTGACATCCCACCATGTTAACATGGGATGCCACGCACAAACTGAAGCTCATACAGTGGCCAATGTTAAAAATTGCATGTATCTCTTAGTCATTCCTCTTTTGAGACGCCTCAGGCCCTGCCACTTTAAATTGAAGGAACAGGTGTTGCCTGGGAGGATGGCTCCCTGAGATCACGCTAATATTATATATCTTACAGATACAGGAGCCAAAGCTCCTATGTCAAGGTAAGTATATACAATATGAAGAAGAACAGTGTTTACTACGTTGAATTATTTGATTAAAAAAAGCAAAGAATAAAACTCTTATCGAGATGAGGAGGTACCTGAAAAATTGCTAATTAGGATGGAATTTCTTTCTGTGACCATTTCACCATTTTTCTTAGCAACTCGTCATTTTTGTAGTGGGTGGAATGAGGCGGTAGAGGACATTAAGAGTTAACTCTTAATGTCCTCTACTGCCTCATTCCGCCTGGTTGGAAGTCACATTCGTTTTAACTAATCAGCTCCAAATGATAGCCTTTGTTTAAATGTAATATTAAACATATTTAGAAATCTTTAATTCAAGGGAAATAACTCGGGTAACTTTAAATGAAAAGGTCATTTTTAGCCATTTTTTGATAAATCCTTATAGGAATGGGATTCTGGGGCTCAGTGGAAGATCCCATTATATTCTTAAAAAAAAGATGCCCTGTTGATGTGGCTTAAAATATGCTGACTGTATTTTCTGCAGGGATCTAAGACCCCCCCTCCCCAAAAGGGTGTGTGCCCTGGATAGGAAACTAAATTGTATCTGATGGTGAGGCTCCAATTCTGGAGATATGGGCAGTGTGGATTCACCCTTTCATTGCCATTACTTCCAGGTCAACTCTGAAGATCAAGAATTTATTTGTGGAGTTCATTTTTTTTTTCTCTTAAGAGAAATTAAAGATAATTTTATGAGAACCATGAAGAATGCTGTCAGGAATTCAGTTCAGATTTTTTGGTCTTTATGGAATTCTTGAGAAAGGAAGAATATGAATCAAATTTGAACTCTTGGAAGTTGAATAAGGGAGGAATTGATTCTTCATAAAAGACATACTTTTCAAAAGAAAACTAAGAAAGAAAGAAAGAAAGAAAGAATGATAAAAAGTTTGTCCTCTGTTGCCTTAGAGCCAAATGCCAAAATACAGTTCTTTTAGTTTTGTCTCAATCAAATGTGTTTTCAAATAGTCTATTTGATATATCATTTGCCTTGCCTGTAAAAACATTGTGTAAATGAGAACAAGTTATCTCCCTTGCTTTGTTCACGGGTGTCTTATTGTGAGAGTATATTCACTGTCTTACACCACCTTCAGATAACCAAGTGTTAGTATAGCGGCAACTATGATTTGTGTTAGAGGTGAAAAAGAGGTAAGCACTTACACGTGAAATTCTCTCTATTCATTAACATTATTCTAAGAAAAGTATTATAGAAATTGTTTATATTTGTTTGTAGTTTCATGTTGAAGAATCCATGAGTGTTATTTGAACACTATTAGCAAATAAAACAATTCTTCACCAGTCGAGCTCTCTCATTCATCATTTTTGCCTGCAAACTATCATTACACATTTTATGTGGTTTATGCATGCATCTGACATTTCTATGATTAAGTTATATAAATTTGTAAAGTTTTATTTTTTTATTTTTTTTTTGTCATCAATGTTTTCAAATTAAGTCAATTGTTTTTTTTTGTTTGTTTTTTTTTGTTGTTATATATTAAAAAATTTTGTGAAAATTAGTCTCCCATCTTTACTAAGCAATTTATACTATACTGACCCAGAGATGCTGATAGGTAGGCGTCCTGCGTCACCAACGCATAAAGATTTAAAAGGACCCAGAAAAATGTCCAAGTTTTTTTTTTCTTCCCCCACCATTTCTAGCTAACTGTAAATACATTTCAATATTTTCTTGGAAACGAATTACACTGTATAGGGTATGAGGTAGGAGTTAGATGACTTTAGTTGTTCATAGATAAAAACTCTACAATTTATTAAGAAACTTTAGTTGGGACCCATCAAATTTTCCGGGACTCATTCAAATCAAATCCATGCATCCCAGGATGCACTAGATTAAAAAGCTATCAGCATCACTGCTGACCTATAGCTACAACTATTGTACTAAAAGCAAAGAGTTTATATCTAAATCTTTTGTCTTTTAAGATAAACTGTACTATGCAAAAAGTTAAAGGGTAAATTTTGTTCTTGTCAGTTGAAATAGTCTGGCAAGATTTTCATAAAAGTTTTAGGGTTATTTCCTATAACTCCAACCTAAAAAAGGGGAACCACTCTGAATGAATTTTATCTGTTAATTAATCTACCCATTATTTTCCCATTAAACTAACCCTAACCCCGTCTTCTTTTTTCCTAGTAGATCAATAAATAAATAAATAATTTATAAAATTCATTCAGAGTGGTTCCGCTTTTTTTAAAGTTAGAGTTATAGGAAATAACCAGTTTTAGTTTCTTTTTTAGATGAGAATGTGATATGTAAACATCTAAAATATCTCGAAGAATCATTTAGTCTTTTGTTTATAAATATACAACTTGGCTCAACTGAGCAGGGCAGGTGATAGGATTTCATGCCCCTCCTCATCTACATGTCAATTTTCATAAAGTAACATATGAAACCTGCCCTTTCGGATGGGGGGCAAGCAGGCTTGGCTCCACCCCAGTTATTGTTGTTTTTTTGTTTTTTTTTTGGGGGGGGGTAGTACATGCTGACCCTGGACACACATTTTCCTTTGTTTTTGTTTTTTTAAAAACAGCAGATTGATTATTTGTCTATATTTATGAGATGAGGTTTGATGTGAATAATTTTGATGCTTCGGACTGTTGTCCTTATCTTTATTGTGGTATGTATAAACACAACATCCAGGCTGCTGTATCTTCAGGCCTTGTTCAGGTGTTTCTTATTTACTTTAGGATTATCATGTGATGAGGACTTTAGTCTAAGTTCAAGCACCTTGAACTAGTGGTAATGATATTAAAGCTCCAAAACTACACATGAACTCAGAGTTATCATCTAATGATGACTTTAGTAGTCTAAGGTAAATAAGGAACACCTGAACAAGGTCCAAGGATACAGCGGCCTGAATGTTGTGTTCATACATACCACAATAAAGATGAGGACAACAGTCCAAAACATCAAAATTATTCAACAGATTTATTTTTCCAAAATAACAAGTAAAGTTCAAGTGTTTCATTTAGAGAACAATCATCGTTACTCTCATTACGGAATTCTACTTTCTTTTCTTTTTTTCTTTTACGACACAGATGATGAAAGAAAATAAAATTTAAAAAATCCTGGAACAATAGAGCAAGACAGACTTCAAACAATTCTTTTTTTTTCTTTCTTTCCATTCAATAAGAAAATATTCCTTCTTTCTCTTATTTTCATTTTCTTTGTCAATTGTTTTTTTTGTTCAGCAGTAATGATAATGATTTTGCTCAAAGTATTTGTTCTATAGCTATCTTAATTTTATATCATTAAAACAATGTGCGTTTTACCATCATTTTTTTTATTTTATTTAAATTTTTTTTTTTTTTTTTTAAATTTTGAAGGAATGGGTCTGACAAATTGACAGAACTCCTCAATAATATTTTTTTTTTTTTAAATTTTTTTTTTTAAATGTATAAGTGAGTGAGGTACTTGAGAAAAATAAACAATTATTTCTTACATGAACATGCACACTCTATTCCAACACAACTTCTACAAACGTGTAGCCCAGTTAGTAGATAAAAAAAACAAGATGCTTCAATTTTATAAGTTTCTTGTGTGTGTATGTGTGTGTGAATGGTGACTAGTCATTAATAGTAATCCAAAAGTGCAAAACTACGTAGATCTACCCTAAAAAAAATGACAACTCGATCACAAGCTGAAGAATTTTTTTTTTTTTTTTTTTTTTCAAATATTTTTCACACCACCATACCTAATCAGCTACAATACATCACAGAAATGTTTTAGAATTACAAATTTAGAAAACTTGTTAGAAAATCAATTTCTATCAAGCCATTATTATTATCATTATTTTCATTATATATATATATATATATATATATATATATATATATATATATGAAATAACTGGTTGTGAATTCTAAAAGAATGTAACAATATCAAAACCGAAAGATTTTTTAATCAATATCTCCTTGATTATTGTTATGATAATTTTTCAAATTTATATTTCAGTTTCAGATATTTTAAAATGTTCTTGATTATTAGGGCCACAAAAATTATTTGTGTTTACTTACAATATACTGAAATACTAAGTTCTGCAAAATATTTTGTTAAAAAAAAAATGTGTTTATAAGTCACCATTTTAAGCAAAGTAAATTTTTATTAATTTTTTATAATTACCAATAACATTCAATCAATTTGGTATTTTTTCATTCAGATCTTTTTTTCTTTTTTTTCTTTAAGTCTCGATCAATAATCAGTTTTTTTATACAATGAATGAATTTTACCAGAAAGAAAAATTAGAAAAGGGAATACCTTGATGCTTCATTTGTTGTTTTTTGTCCTTTTCTTTTTGGCAAAAATAAACTCAGGGTCTTTCAGAATATGGAAGATAAGTGATATAATAACTTTTATAATACAAGACATAGAATACATTTTCCTTGTGTGTCAGCCTGTTTTCATTAAAGAATATTATTGTATCTTTTTATAATGGAGATTGTATGTTTATCTGTCTCTAACTAAAACTATATTACTATTCAAGTCA
This sequence comes from Doryteuthis pealeii, assembly GCA_023376005.1. NCBI lineage: Eukaryota > Metazoa > Mollusca > Cephalopoda > Myopsida > Loliginidae > Doryteuthis > Doryteuthis pealeii. The sequence continues at coordinate 52,619,744 of CM042143.1, read as the reverse complement.
CAATTCCCTTAATTATTTACTTCACATTCTCCATGATTTTATTTTTTATTTAAACCTCAATTATTGATAAAATTGTTTTACATTATTAATACTGTTGACCATATCTACATACAAATAACATGCAATTGTATTTATATATACAAGAAAATAGCAGTTTACAGTGTTAACGGAAGGCTAATTTGCATATTGATATTAAAAATTTTATTTTAATAGACATGTGTTTAGTATTATTGATTTCTAATTGTTTGGTTTTATCTTAATGAATATGAGCAAAAGTCTCGGAAATAAATCTTAAAAGAAATCCAAGAAAAAAATAACTGTCATTTTATTCTTTACTTCATATTTTAACTAAATGATTAAATTAGGAAAATTTAGATATGAAAGATGGGAGTGATGGAAGAGTAAGTTTCAGTTGTTCTATTTTTCGATTATACCCCCCTCCATTTCAAATATTTTTATCTGCATTTTTATTTATTTTCATTAGCCTTTCTAATTTAATATAATATTTTATTACATTAAAACTTAAATACTTACACCCAAAGGGTGCATATATTTGCTAGTAACTTTAAATATATGACAATATACAAAGATAAAGCTTTTTTTTGAAAGATTATATAACATTATTTAAAGTTAAAGAAAGTTTATTAGAATTATATTTATGAATTGTAATACTATTTTAACCATGTTGAACTTTCCAAAATATTAACAAAAGATTAACTTTGTCATTTGAAAGATATGTTCAAAATAGTAACTCAAGCAGAAATATTTCAAAGCATTTAAAAAGATTGATTTGATTTTTTTTTAGAGAGAAGGAAAGCAGGGAGTTATTTAGAAAATATTATGGCGTAATTCTAATTGTACAGAATTGTACTGAGAAAAAAAAATTGATCAAATGATTATTCTAAATTATGAAAAAAAACAACATTGATTCGGGTAATCAATTTTCCAACTGCAAAAATCTACAGAAAGTCTTTCTGTCTGCAACAATATTACAGCAGTCTTCAATCACCTCATAAGCATCAGAGTTGTCTCACTCCCAACCTTCGCTGTGTACTGCATTAATAAAGCAGGTGATCGTATTCCATCTGGGTGCTTCAATTCTCAGCTTCCAGCATCCTGGCACTTCAACGCCATGACAAAACCAACTGCTGCCCACATAAAATCTTAACACTGAGCATGCATCTAGGACATAGCAACCAGGCAATGCTGATGCCTCAAATTTGGTGAATGTCTATTGTTACATATTCAAAATACCGAAATGTATCAGAATTAAATAATTTTCTTGTTACATAAACTATAGGTGGCTTATATAGTATATTAAAGGCAACGCATGCCAAGGCAGCTATGTACTGTTACAATTACGTTGGACAGTGATTTTAAGATAAACTAACAGTGTAGGAACTTGTAGAAACTATCTTTGAAAAATCCTTTTTACTTTTCAAATAATACGTCTAAGGTAGTAAATAAATACATCTTGAATAAGCAGTGCCAGATTAACCAATGTCAGGGCCCCTAGGCTTCAAGTTTCTTTGGGCCCTGCTACTCTTAGTAGGGATCTAGGTTTAGCCTATAGCCTTATAGATGATGTGGCACTAGGAATTAATGTAATTGAGCCTGACTATATAATAACAAGTTTAGCTTTATCTATAAGCAACAAAAAGTTATCTCCCTTATCCCAATTTTGATCGGCCATAAATTTATTTTATTTTTTTGTCTTTTTGGTAAACATAATATATAAATAAATGTTAAGAGTGAACAAGCCACTTTTGGCAATTATTTAAACATACAAACAGTACTATAAAAACCAATAGATTCATTCCTTGCTGTTTTTTTTTTTTTTTGTTTTGTTTTTTTTTTGTAATGGCTCACATTCCAACTGGTCTGCTTTGAAAAATATTTTGACAGTGCTTTTTATTTATAAGGTGGGAAATTTTTTTTTTTGCTTGTCATATATACAGAAATGCACACATACACAAAACAAAATTTAAACAAAAACAAAAACAAAATAATTCTGCCCAATAAAAACACTAACAGTGTGCACATTTTTGCTGTTTTCTTTTATATATATATATATATATATATATATTTCATTTGAACCTTTTTCTTTATTTAATCAGATGTTTATTACTAGTAAGCTCAAAATAGTCAAGAGAATTGGAACATTTTATAATTCTACTCATAGGTTGATGACTTCTTTTTCAAAAATAATGATTTTAATCATAACAAAGAAACTTATATTAAATTAGAATATTTGTTATATTTTTGATTTAAGAAATGATACTTACCTTATATAAGTTTTGTCATTGATACAGCAGATTTTTACAATTGAACATTTTTTATAAAAAAATCAGCCACAGTTTCTATTTCTGGTATGGACAAAAACTGATTAAACTACTAATTGTACAGTTTTAGTGTTATTAGTAGTAGAACCTAAGTATACCTTAATAGGTGTGGAAGATTTGATCAAAATGTAAACGACTCACCTAGGTTCTCAACCCAATAGATACCATTGTCCCAACTGTAGGACATTTATAAAAATTGGTATATTTATATTGTTTTGGCCTGTTTAACAAAACTTTTTTCATTCCCCAATCAGAAAAATAAGGTCTAAAAAAATCCAGCTCAAAGCCAGAATTTTTAGACCTTATTTTTATGATTCAGGTATCATTGGGGAATTTTTAACCTGGACCCTTTACTTCATAAATAATACCTATAACAATAGTGATTTCTTATCTTACTGATTTTTATCATTATTTGTTAGTAAGTAAAAAGCGAGAGAGTGGCTTATTGTTGGTATCAGTTAAACAGCAAGGAGATCCAAGCTGTGCTACTCAGGTGCTGAGTTGATAAGGGCTGGTATCAAACCCGGAACATTGTGGTTTTTAGGCAGATGCTCTACCAACTGAGCTAAACTGATTGCTAAGGAAATTAAATAATTTCAATCTAATAGTTAAAACCTGAAAAATATTTTTACTACAAAGATTTTAGAAGGTATTCACAGTTAAAGTCTGATGCACCTCCTATATAACAGAATGCAGACTTTTTTGGACACGGGTGAAAGAACTGCATGAATTTATATGTTGATAATTTTTTATGTTTAACTAACTTTAAAAAAAAATTATAATTTGAATTTTTAATACAAAAAAAAAATGAGAATGAGCAAATGATAAATATTTTAATTTCTTGCCGAAACTTCTTGTACTGGGAGTATCACTGACCCGTTCCCCCCACTTTTGTTTCCCTCCCCCCATTTCTTTGGTTTTCACACTGCAACCCTTCCCCAGTACAACAAGGGACAAGATTAAGAATAAGCAGCAGCAGCGGCAACAAGTGGCTCTCTAGTTTGTGGTGATCGTAGCAGCAAGTGCACATTCTTTCTTTTAACCTGACAGTTGTGGGCAATTGATTAAAACGAGCAGCAAGAGAAGAAAAACAGTCTTGATGTTCAAATGTGAAACATGACACAAAATGGAGGGGTGGGCATGAGGGGTCAGGGGGGTGGAGGGGGAGTGGCAGCAAGTGAAACAAATCTGTCAAAATGTAAACATTTCAATGGCTACAGTGTCAACAGTGTTTTCATCAGGCTTTTTTTTTTTTTTTCAAATCATTTTTTTTTTTTTTTTTTTTTTTAATGGTTGCTTTAGGGAAGGTTGGTGTTGATAATATTTTTTTTTTTTTTTTGAGATAATTTTATTACTATCATCTCACACACACAAATATACACACATACACACACTCATTTTGCTTTTTATATAGTTTTTCTTTTTGTGTTGACCTACTTTTTTAAAATTATTATTATTATTATTATCTTTTTTTTTTTGTTTGTTGTTGTTTTTTTTACAAAGTGCTGCAAATGGTTTTGTTAAAAATGCAGCCATCTGCGAACAAATGCATTAGGAAATGTGCAGTGCATTGCAACAGTGAAACAAAGTTTATTTTGTATCGTATTATAATTTAGGATTCGAGGAGTACATGCCAACGTTGAACTTGTTCTCCTTTGCTTTCTCTCATATCATTCCAATGACTTTGTTCCTCTTCTCCACTACTTTTCATTCCTGAAAAATACAAACAAAAAAATCACTTGAGCAGATTCAAAATTAACATTTCAATTTAAGATATTTTGTGTAGAATATTTAGGCAGTACCAGGTTTATTTATTTTTTTTAGGGAGAATCAATAATTGATGAGATTTTTCTTTTAACTCTTAATATCCTGTTGAGAATGTTCCAAGTCCAGAGCCCCATTCCTACAAGGATTTATTTAAAAAATGGCTAAAAATGGCTTTTTCAGTTAAAGTTACCTGTTATTTTCATTAAATCAAAGACTTCTAAATGCTTAATATTACATTCAAACAAAGGCTATCATTTGGGGCAGATTAGGAAAATGAATGTGACTTTTGGCTGGGTGGAATGAGGTGGTATAGGACATTAAGAGTTAAACATGTCATTAGAATGAGTGCTGTTACAAATAGGTTTTACTGATATCTTTTTTGCGTTATTCTGTGATAAAATTTTTTATCACCTTCCATATACCAACAAATGCCCTGAAGATGATCTAATTAATAGATCGAAACACTGCAGCATCAGCCAATAAACTTACCACTCAACTTATTTAAACCTGTGTTTTTTCAATTTTCTTAATATACTACATACCGTCGGATTCACTTCCATCTCTCTCATATATATATATATATATATATATATATATATATATATATATATAAAATATAAATGAAAAATATAGGTAATATTGGTATGGATGAAATTTATCAATATGCAGACACATGTTTTGACAGGAAATTGTTTATATATACAGTATTCTATTTAAAATTATTTTAATAGAATATTGTATGTATAAAAAATTTCCTGTTGAAACATGTGTCAGCATATTACATATATTTTTCCATTTATCTTTTCAACAATGTCAAATTCATTTCCATTTTCCTCACTTACACACACACACACACACACACATATATATATATATATATATATATATATACACACACACAGAGAAGAAATCCCTACACACAAACCCGCCCATCAGCGCCTCACCCTCACCCATTCACCTCTTTCACTATAAAAGCAAATGTATGTTATGCCTATGTTCAATAAAGCTGAAGAAGCTTCATTTAATATGAGGCGAAATATCCACTGAATTTTATGCTGTTTTTATCCACATTTTTCTCTATTTTCAACCACACACACACACGTATATATATATATATATATATATATATATATATATACACACTCACACACACACACACATATATATATATATATATATATACACACACACAGAAGAAATCCCTACACATAAACCCGCCCATCATAATTTATATAAAAGCTGTACATGATGGTAACTTAAAGCTCTTAATCTGAACAAAAATGAATAAAATTTATTAAAAAAAAACAAATTATCTGGTCTAAAATTTTGTTTGTGGGATTGGAGAGCTTATTCATGAATCAACTCTTGTAATTATTGAAGAGGAATACATTTAATTCAGTTTCATTATTGTATCTGGTCTAAAATTAGTTTTATAAGATTGAAGATTTAATAAACCCTTATAATTTAAAGATAATTTCCTTATTTCAGTCCCCATTTTAAATAATTATCACTTGGAAACCAAAGTTACTATAAAAAATGCTTACCTAATGAGAACCATCCAATCATTTCTTTGCGTTTCATGCTTCGTTTGTTATAGACTGATACCATGAGAGTGACCTCAGGTAATTGGAATAGGGCCACCTGGAAGACAAATGTCTCCCTGAACAGAGGGTTCGGTTGACCACGACGTATTGAAGTTTTACTCCGAGTCAGTTCTTTACCAGTTGGAGACATCAGGGTAAGTTTTACATAAGTATCTGCCAAATAAATAATTAATATTAAGTTGGTTCAAATTGAAAATATAAAGACAAAATTATTACATTTAAATGGGGGTTGGGGATAGAAACATTGCTAAATTAGAAGAATCTTGTGGGTGAGATAGTCATGTATTTTCTTTGGAAAAAATGTGGAGAATATGAGTGGCAAATGAGAAAATTTAAAAAAAGAATTGGAACTGCAAGGAAACTTGCTCACAATCAGAAAGAGAGAATTGGAATTTGGGAACACATGATGAAGAAGGAAAGCTGAGAAAAACTTAACACTTCCAGGAAGCATTAGAAACAAACGGACAAGGGCAGCGGAAAACCTATTTGGCAAGTTTGAGCAAATGGATCATGGAACAAGTATCAGAAACGGCAACCTGATAATAATGATGACAGTTTGACTACAGTCGACAATCATCTGTCGGCTGCAGGTTCAATCCTGACTATAGGCAAAAATAACATAGAATGAGAACAATCTACCCCAATGGATTAAATAAAGGGTTTGGTTCAAAGTTCTGTGAATGCTATCAATTATGACATGAAGACTTCTGAGTTTGATGAGAAGGTTCTTGAGTTCAACAAGAAACACCTGTAGAAGCCCGAAAAAATGTGTATATAACAATAAAAACAAAAGAATAAGACAACAGTCCAAAAAATCTAAATAATACAAATTACCAAGCCTTATCTAAAAATCCAAACAAATAATGGCAGTATGTTTATGGTAAAAGCAAATCATAGTGACATAATGTAAGTGTAAGATGGTTGGTTGGATTTTACTGCATTTCAACACTTGTGGGTTATTTTATGCCAAAGACATATTGTTCTAATCATTAAATTAAAAAAAAACTCAATTTAAAAAAAAAACCCTTTTGAAACATTTTTTTCTATTTAACCCATAGATGGGACCCTAACAGGTACTACCACTCCAGGTCAAAGTAGACCTGGAATTAATGGTGATGAAAGGCACTGCACACTCCCCAGAGCTCTAAAATTGGAACTACTTCATTAGATGCAGTTTAACGTCATACCCAGGACACTATGACCCTCAGCCACCACCTTGTAGCACATATGATAAAAAGGGTAGGGATTATCTTATAGGTGCTAGGGCTTGACATAAACAGCCAATTGATTGGAGGGGGCCCCTCCGACTGCCTGTCTAACCTAAGTAAGGTCAAAGGGGAGAGTTGCTGGTCATGAACTGCTCAGCGACCAGGCTTCTGTCCTTAAGCATCATGGGTTGCCACTCACAGCCCACAGGGGGCCTCATACCCCTTTGCAGTGGTGCAGTTAGTGTATGAGTGTAAGATAGTTTCAGCAAAAGAGAAAGCAGATTTGCACAGAATAATTCCTTTAGTAATTTCAGTAAAAAGAATTCAATACAAAACAATGGATTGAATAAAGGGTTCGGTTTGAAGTTCCACGAAGGATCCTGAGTTTGACAAGAACATCTGAAGAAGGCCGAAGGTCACATCGGCCGAAACATTATGAATATAACAATAAAGATGAGGACAATAGTCTGAAAAATCCAGTTTCTTACCTGGTGCTCTATTCATTGCCATATTTCTAAAGTTACTTCCTTTGACAACCTCAACCATCAAACGTCCAGTTGTTCCATTGTATGAAAGTCCCAGGAAAAGTTCTGGCATTCCTCCATGTTGCATGGACTGTGTTGATGATCCACTTTCACTACGGGAAAGACTTGACACATCAAAACGGGAGTCTGCATGCTGCAATCAGAAAAAAGAAAACATCAGTAGAAAAATCTAAATCTAAAATAAGATGTGGAAATGTGGAAAAACCCAAAATTTTAGTTATACATTATGTAATAGTGGAAGAAAGACTAACCTGTTGGTTTCTGATTGGTCGAAAAGTGCCAACAGGGCGAAGCGGGAAAAGGAGATAGTGAAAGGAGTGAGTCTTACCAAAGTTTTTGGAGGATATGGACAGAAGAGTCTGGGCTGAGTGTTTGAAGAGAACAGATGCAAGATGAGTGTCTGTTCTCCAAGGCATTTTATTTGTGGTTAAAATAAAATAAAATGAGCTCTGAGAAAAACAATGTGTTCGTTGTTAAGAACTGACAACAGATGCAGGTACATCCCAAGAAGATATCAAGCAATTCAGACTTTAAGATTGGAGAAAATGTCAGCCTAACAACAGACCAGAATACCAGCAACTCTGATCCAGAATAGCAGATAACACAGATCCAGATAAGTATAGAAATTACATACACCCTCAATTAGACACCATGTCACATATTCATTTGATTCATAATGATCTTTTACAATCTACAACTCCTTAAATGATCCTGCTATGTGACACAAATTTTATGAGCAGAAAATTGCATATCAAATTGTTTATATAATTATTGAAAACTATACTCATTGAATAGCTGACTAAAACAGTGGCTCTCAACCAAGGGTCCACATAACATTACTGGTGGCCCACTCAAAAGAAAATACCAAATTGGGGTCTATAGCACAATTCTATTTCAGAACAATTGTTATTACCGAGAATCAAATTTCTACAGTAATCTGTGCCATATTAAAATACTAAAAGTAGAAATATTCATCTAGCTTTGAATTTCTTTATGGCAATCAAGTTGAAGAAAAAAACTTTACATTTGTCAGTGTTGTAAATTTAAAGTTACCCAGAACAAACAGGTGAAAATCATTTATTTTTTTTTTTATTAGTGAAAAATATAAGAAGCTTTTTTTCTGTGGAATACCTACAAAAAAATAAGAGGAAAAGGTATATCAATCTATTGGGCTATTTTATGCTGAAGACGTTTTTGTTTTATTCATACTTGATGAGTACTCAATATTTTTTTAAACTGATTTTTTTATATTTAACTCATAGATAATAATAATAATAATAATAATGAAATTTATTGTGTACAGTGCTCAGGTGCACCACAACTCATCAAAGTCTCATGTCAAGTACACAGAATAATGTATTAGTGTCAGGAACATGAACAGTTTACAGTAGTAATATACATGTATGTGTGCGATGTGTGCATATGTATGTGGAGAGTGGCATCTGGTATAGTGTTGGCGGACTACAGGAAGCATGGAGGCTTTGAAAGACTCAGTGCTTCGGCAGCCTACAACAGACGCGGGCAGTTTATTCCATGTCTCTGCAACTCTGAGCGTGAAAAAATGTTTCCAAAAGTCATGTGAGCAGTGCTGTTTTCTGACTTTGTAGGCATGCCCACGTGTGTTAGAAAGATGGAGATTAAAAAGGTGCTCAAGGTTGCTGTTGTTAAGATGATTAATGACCTTATGAGCCAGGTCAGTTGGGACCCTAATGGGTACTACCACTCTGGGTCAGAGTGGACCTGGGAGTAATGATGATGAAGGGGTACTCCACATTCCCAAGAGCTCCAGAATTGGAACCTCACCATCAGATAGTTTTACATCATACTCAGGACATTAAGACCCTCAGCCACTACCTTCTAGCACATGTATGATAAAAAGAGTTGGGGTTTTCCATAAGGGCAATAGGGTTGGGGCAATCATATAGGTGCTAGCCAATTGATCACTAGCCTAAGTAAAGGCCAAATGAATTGTTGTATGTCATGGAATGCTCAACCAACAGGATTCCATCCTTAAGCATCACAGGCTGCCACCCACGGCCAACAGGTGGTCCCATTGGGGGAAAAGGAGTCTATGTGTTAAAAAAGCTTGAGAACCACTGGACTAAAGTCTACGGACATGGTCTGGCATTTGTTGTGTTGCCTACAAACAGATTATATAATGAAGGGGAAGGGAAGATCATCTGATGGGGAGGGGAGGAGAGGGAAGATCATCTGATGGGGAGGGGAGGGAAGTGGGAAAGTAAATCAATATAAACACAACTTTCAGTAAATACCATTGGCATTTTTTATTTAAAAAAAAATTTTTTTAGAGTCCATTGGAAAGAAGGACACCAGGAGTTTTTAGGTCATTTATGATGAAGACAGGACATTTTAGTGTTTTCTAATGAAGTGAAACGGTGTACCAGTTCTTTGTTATTTTTCTTTTTTGTTTCTCTCTCTCTCTCTTCTCTCTCTTCTTCTCTCTTCCTCTCTCTCTCCTTTCTCTCTTTGACCCACTGACTGACATTTGTCACCTTTTAATGCCACCCTTCTGTCATGACCTGAGAATATTTGCATTTAAAATTCTAATTTTTCAGTTCAAATATAATCATCCCTGTTCACAATGTCACTTTTTTCCTAGCACTAGACCAAGGAGATTGTTTTTGCTGAAGTGCCACACCTACCGTCAGCTAACCACTTTACTGCACAGATCAAATTGGCTAATCGGATCTGTGCTACTCATGTGCTGAGTTGATGGGGACTGGTATTGAACCAGGAACCTTGTGATTCCTAGATGGGTGCTCTACTGACTGGACTAAACCGGCCCCTTGTCATATACTGAACATTTTTTTTTAAATTTAAAGTGGGGAGGGGCCGATGACATCATTAGATTTACATACTGTCAAATATTTCATGTTGTCATAAAATAGTCAAAAGTAAATTTGAAAATGATTTAAAATTATACATTATTATATAAATAATAAATATATTATAAAATATATTATTATTATAAATTATATTATTATATTATATAATTATAATATAATATATATAATATATTATATAATTATATTATAAGATATTAAATAAATAATGAACATATAATGATATAAATAATAATATAATAATAAATAGAATTAATAAATAAATAATTAAAAATAGAATTTAATAATAAGTATAAGGAATAAATAAATAATAAATATGTAATGATATTAATAAATATATAAATATTAAATAATAAATATATTATTATATAAATTATATATTATGAAATTTAGAATTAACTAAACAGCTTATTATTTCTGGTGTTTTTTTTAATTGTTGAAGTGTCACAATAAAAATAATGTGATTCCATGAAAATTATCTTGCAAATAATACCAAACTATTTTTCGGTTTAGATCAGTCGGTAGAGCACCTGCCTTACAAGGTTCTGAGTTTAATAACGGTCCCTGCCAACTGAGCGTATGAGTAGCACAGATTGGGTAATCTAACAGTAGGTTTGGTGCTCCACCTCAGATGAAAAAACAATCTCCCTGGTATAGCACTAGCGAAAAGGGGATAGACTCCCTCTCTGTCTGGGTGATACTGACAATAGGCCACTCTGACAACTTTACTTTTATTCATTTTTGTTTAAAATAATTGCTATTTACAGATTCTTGGGATGCATAACAGTTTTATTTATAAATTCATTTTGAAGAAAAAAATCTAGAAATATTGAATTTTTCCATTTAATTTGTTTGTGGATAGGATTAAAACTTCTTTCCATGATTTTTTTTTTAATTTCATTTCATTTTTTTTTTGAAAAAGTAAAAAAAAAAATCTAAATTCTAGCAATTCAATCCATTTTGACAATATTACTTTTTAATACATCTTTTTGGCTGTAAATCAACTCCTAAGAATTTTTCATGTTTTCTGAATTCCTTGTATTTATTGTTGAATACTTATTTCTATTAAAGGTTGTCACTTTTATCCATGGAATCTATATTATTTTTTTAATACAAGTTTTAATTCACTGTTCTTATTTATCTTTAAGAATAAATAAAGGGAGGCAACTCCTGATATTTATGGCTGATGAAATACTTAGTGACACGAATTTAAAATGGTGTAATGGTTAGCAAACTAGTCTCTCAGATTTGTTATTATTGAATTGCAAGTTCGATCCTAGCAGGATACTCCTCGCTTGTGATCTTGTGTCAAATCCTATCTGCAGGATAAATTATTTTTTTTCTTTTTTTTAAATGTTACTTATTAAGTAAAAGTACAGTTGGTAGAGTGGCCTATTATTGGTATCAGCCAGACATCGAGTAAGTCTATCAAACCTTTTTGCTAGTGTTAGACCAGGGAGATTGTTTCGCATCTGAGGTGGTGCAACACACCTACCATCAGAATTAACCGTATGTTTTATATTTTTAATCTATTCTTATTATAGATAAATCCTTTTCAATCATTGTTTTGGGTCATTTAATGGTGAATCAAGTCATTATGATAAACAAAAGTCTCAAGGTTGCTTACAGTACCTGCTGTTGCTTAAGTGGTCACCCAATTAAGTATAGAGAGCTTCTGTCAACTAATCGGTTCTTGTAGCTTAAATGTATTTAACCAGGTTTCTTGGAGTAAAGAGAATGGGTTATATCCTACTGAACGAACATAAATTCCACCATCGTATGTCACCTGCCAAAAGAAAAAAATACTAAAAATCAAGGAATTAACCGAATTAAATTAAATTTTCAGGGTTGATACATTAATGAATAAAAGATATAATGCACCAGTTATTTTATTTAAAAACTTGTACATTTTTTCAGGTCAATTAACTTTGAACCATGTATGTTTATGAATTTGTGTTACACCTCAAAGATAAGTTAACTGACCTTAAAAAAATGTAAGAGTTTTCAAATAAAATAACTAATGCATTATATTGTTTATTCATTAATATATCAACACTGAAAATTTCATTAAATTCGGTTAATTCCTTGATTTTTAGTATTTTTTTATTTCATCGGGGTGACATACAATGGTGGAATTTATGTTTGTTAAGTAGGATTTAACCCATTCTCTTTACTCTAAGAAAACTGGTTAAATACATCAACTGCTTTAATGATTTAAGCTACAAGAACCCATTAGTTGACAGAAGCTCTTATACTTAATTAGGTGACCACTTAAGCAACAGCAGGTACTGTAAGCAACCTGAGTCTTTTGTTTATCTTAATGACTTGATTCACCATTAAATGACCCAAAAACTGTTGATATGCCATAAAACAAAACAACAGCCTGGACAGTAAAGGTACTTAGGAAAATGAGTGTTTTGTTTAAGTTTTCACTCATCCATTGTGACATCTCAGTGACAAGACACTTCTAAAGATATCCAACAACAATGGAACAGAAAGGGTAGAAGTGAATTATATCTTTACTTAATCTATATATATCTAAAGGGCAGTTGGTGTGTATGTATGTCCGGAGGAAACTACAAAAATAAAACAATTAACGACAAAGTAAATATATATATACACATTCACTATCACCAGATTTTGCTTTTTGAGCAAAAATAATGAAGATTTGATTCATATCCATGAAGATAATTAAAAAATAAAATTTAAATGGTAACAGCATGGATTCTTATTTTTTTTTATTTTGCATTTAATATTTTAAATAGGAAACATTAATTTTTCTTTTCAGAGTGTCTGTGCACTTCTATTTCTGGTGCCCCACCAGGCCGGATCAATGCAAGGTCTTTTTTTTTTTACATAAGGATTTTAATAGGGCATCCTGTGAGGATCCAACTCGTGATCCAGTTATAATGGATCTGTGAGATTAATTCCCCCCACCCCACCACGATGATGCTGGGTAGCTGCTTCTAGTAAAAGATAAAGTAACTCAGAAAAAAAAAACAGTTGTTATTCATCCATATTTAATATGGTTGATTCATTTGAAATATTTTGAAGATCTCAGAATAATTAAACGTCCACAATTCAACTAAATCACAGTTGGTTGGATTTTACGGCATGTCAACCCTTGTTGGGTAATTTTCTGCTGAAGACTTTTTTAATTCATTCTTGATGGGTACTCAATTTTAAAAAAAAACTCATTTTGTTCTATTTAACCCATAGGTACCACCACGGGTCAGAGTGGACCTGGGAGTAATGGTGATAAATGGGTACACATTCACCAGAGTTCCAGAATTGGAACCTCACTACTAGATGCAGTTTAACGTCATACCCAGGACACTAAATCACAGTTGAAATTCTACTTGTTCCCAAGTAAGTAACCATGAAAGTATAGATAACAATAGTGTTGTATTGCGAGGTGGAAATATACACAGATGAATGTTGTGCTTAACACATTTATTAAACACCAGCATCCGGTGTTAAACGGATATATACAAGCACAGAACAAATAAGTACAAACAATCAACAAAGATATTCTTACACTAAAAGAGGAGGGTCAGTTCGGTATAGCCAATGCAGCAAAGTCAGTCTAAATATTATTGAGCTAGTTAATCTACTTTACTTGTAGGCTATTTTATGGCTATGAGCCAGTCCATCTGGTAGAGTGCTGAAGGGGTGTTAGCTACTCTACAACAAATAGGAAAGTCTATTAGCAGTTAAGACCACAATATAGTAAGAGAAAGATTGGTAGCTAGATTCACAATGTGTACAATTCTCAAGAGATTGCAACAAAACAAATATGATATGCCCCCCACTAATGTCCCAAGATGAGTCAGGAGGGAGGAGATGGATACAGTTTTGTGAAAGGAATGTAAAAGCATCTAACCTAAAATTGGATGCCTGTGTCAACAATGGTGTAAATCTCAGACTCGGATAAATAAATCAATTGAAAAGAACCAATATCAAGAGAAATACCACACAGTATGTAGAATTCCTTCATTGACACAATCTACAAAGATTTATAAAAAAAGAAAAAAGAATTCCAGTTATACATATTTACCAACCCATCCGCACAAGTAGGATGTGACACCGGATGAGTTTGTAGAGGTTTGACTAGGAACCACAAGATTCCAGGTTCGATACCAGCCCTCGCCAAACTCAGTGTATGAGTAGTAAAGGGATCCATGCGGTAAAGTGAAGAGCTGATGGTAGGTGTGGTGCTCCACCTCAGATGCCAAAACAATCTCTTTGGTCTAGCGCTAGTGAAAAATAGATAGACTCCCTCACTGTCTGGCTAATACAGACTTTAAGCCACCATGACGACTTAACAAGTTTGAATTCAGTTTCCCTTCTCCTAGACTAGTTGCATAACCAAGGTTAAAGAGCCCAGTCTGCCTTATTATTTACCCGTAACTGGAGGGAGAGTACATGGATACATTACAGTACATCAACCCTTTTCAGTTCATATAATGCTGATTCAAATCATTTTGATAAAAGCCTCAGGTTGCTTATAGTACCTGCTGTTGCTTAAGTGGTCACCCAATTAAGTATTGAATAGGCTCATTGCTGCTTAAATATCTAAAATGGTTGGTTGTTTTGTTTTATGACATATCAATCCTTTTCAGTCATTTAATGCTGATTCAAGTCATTCTGATAAATCATGAATGAAATTTATTGCGTATAGAGTGTTCAGGTGCACCACAACTCATCAAAATCTCATGTCTAGTACATAGAATAATGTACTAGTGTCAGAAACATGAATAGTGTACAGTAATAATATACATGTATGTGTGTGCGCGCATGCATGCATGAATATGTGGTGAGGGGGGTATCAGGTATAGTTTTGGTGGATTACAGGAAGAATGGAGGCTTTGAAAGATGCAGTGTTTCAGCAGCCTATAACGGATGCAGACTAAAGGACTCAGTACCTGCTGTTGCTTAAAGTGGTCACCCAATTAAGTATTGAACAGTCTCATCGCTGCCTAACTAAATCTAGAATGTTCAAGGGTTATTTCTTATAAGTCTAACATAAACAAAGGGAACCATTCTTGACTGATAAATTATTTATTTATTTTCCCATTAAAAACCATAACCCTCAATCTAACCCTAATCCTGTCTTCTTTTTTCCTAGTAGATCAATAGATAAATAATTTATCAGTCAAGAGTGGTTTCCCTTTGTTTATGTTAGACTTATAGGAAATAACCAGTTCAAGTATTGAATAAAAAACCTAACTGAACATCACCTAAGTGTGCTAATTCCATAATTTTTGCTAGGTGTAGTATATCAATAAGTTTCCTAGAATTTACATAAATTAAAATAAAGACGAAGTCACACTTTTTATAGAGAAGCAAATTATCAATTCCTTGTGAGAAAACTTACTAAAAACTTACATTATTATGATTGCTTAGTAACATACATGTGTAATACCAGAAACTAAAAAAATGAGTCTAGCCTTATTAGATGGGTTTTAAAACCCATCTGATGAGGCTAGACTCATTTTTTGAGTTTCTGGTCGAAATAAAAATATAATGGGATGATGGTTTAAGTTTTTCTTTCTTTGAAATATATATAATTATCCTGATGATCTGTTAGGAGAAACCTAAGTAGATATTCTCTAACTCATTATGCTTACTCTATTATTTGTTAGCTCTACTTTTTGTATTGAGCATATATAATAGTATATTTAACTTAGGAAACTCTCACATTATTTTTTTCTTTTTGTCATTTTTATAGTATTATCTGATTTTTTTTCAGGAGGTGCATATGATTTGGTCTTTTCTTTGTTTTATTTTTTTTTTTCTCCAGCCAAAAGTTTGTCTCGTGTAATTATAAACTATAAAACCAGGAGTTTTTTTTATACTGTCGGAGTTTAGAAATAAAAATAAAATATATATATATAAGTATGTATATAGATCTGGTGGTGAAGCTCCAGTTCTGGAGCTTTGACCTTTGTTGCCAAAACTTCCAGGTCCACTGATCCAGAGTAGTAGTACCTTTTAGGGTTCTATTTAATAGATCTGTTGGAAAATGATGAGTAGTGGATAGGAATACGTGAAACCATATAATTGTATGCAAACAAATGATTATTATTAAGAAATAGAATTGTGTCGCAGCCTGCTCGCGTGGAGAGGTTGGTAAATATATATATATAATTAATTTTTTGTTATTAATATTGGAGAAATGATTATAAAGTGCTCAATTATTTCATTAAGAGCTGTATTTATTTATTTAATTATCTTAAGTCTTTAAAAAATTGGACAGTTTTTTAACTCGTGCCTCGTGTGAACGTGATCCGTTATTCATTCTTGCTTTTGCTTTCTTCATTCACCGGCATTCCTATTTGTATTGGTGACTTAAATAAATAAATAAATATATATATTATATATATATTAGATATAGATATAGATGAATAAATAAAAGGTTTAGCTTTTTTTTATTATCATTGGAACAATTTTGTTTTATCTGACAAATGCCATAGCAAGAAACCGAATGGTTGTAATAATTGTTCGAATGATAATAAAAAAAAGCTAAACCTTTTATTTATTCATTTATTTATCTATTAACGCTCTATCACAGATACTGAGCACTCTTCTAATAACACTGTACGTTGGATTACTACCGCTTTTTCAAGTATAATAGTGCCAACCATACACATTGATATATATATATATATATATATATATATATATTATAAGTGGTTAATGATTTTTGTAATGGAAAACGTTTCTAAAATTCTCTCTGGGAGCTGTAGCATTTATGCAAAACCATAAAGCAAATGTTTGCAATAAAAAGAATAAAAAATAAAAAGTATTGAGTGTATGAGACGGTAAATAGGCTACAAAATTTCTTTACAGAAGAAATGATTTGCTTACACTTAGGTTGCTCCGAGGCTCCAGAATGATCCAGTGGGTAGATTCCATATCTGGATTCAATGATGCAAATCCAATAATGGCCTCTCCTATCATTCGTTCACGTCTCATTCTTTCACAACCATAAAGTCGAAATCTCACTCCCATGTTCATCAGATCCTCTGCAGGAAAGAAGAAAAAGAAAAATGAAGATTAATGAAAATTCTAATTTGTAAAATATTTTTTTTTTTGTCTTTATGATACAGCATAGAAATTATTTGATATTTTTTTGTCTTTATGATACAGCATAGAAATTATTTGATATTTTTTTGTCTTTAAGATACAGCATAGAAATTATTTTTGTCTTTATGATACAGCATAGAAATTATTTGATATTTTTTTTGTCTTTATGATACAGCATAGAAATTATATAAAGAAACAAATAAAAGACATATATACATTTAGGTAATAATGGAGATTGTGTGGTCGTCTGTCTGTAACCAAAACTATATTACTACTAAAGTCACAATTCCCTTAACTATTTACATCACATTCATCATGATTTTATTTTATTGAAACCCTTAATTACTAATAAAATTGTTTTACATTATAAATACTGTTGACCATATATACTAGATATTTACCACATACCCCACATGTACGGGTTAGGCACCCCACAAGCCGTGACTCATGGGTGGCAGGTGCAAAAAATGCATTGATCCCATCGGCATTCCTCCTCAGGCACTGGGTAATAAAACCCAGCCCTGCCCCTTTAAATCAAGGGGGCAGGTATTGCCTGGGAGATGGCCTCCTGGGATCAATGATGTTAGCTTGTAAGATCCAGGGTCAAAGCCACTGGACCCCAGCTCCAAAGAACCATATCTACATGATATTTCCACGTACCCCACTTGTACGGGTCAGGCACAAAGCCCCTATTTATGTGGGACCACCCACAAGCCGAAGCTCATGGGTGGCAGGTGAAAAATTGAGTCTATCCCGTTGGCATTCCCCCTCAAGGGGGGCGCCTCAGGCACTGGGCAATAAACCCAGCCCTGCCCCTTTAAATCAAGGGGGCAGGTGTTGCCTGGGGGGATGGCCCCCTGGGATCGACGCCGTTAATTATATCAATGGTCCAGAGGCCGAAGCCACTGTTGACCATATCTACATACTAATAACATGCAATTGTATCTATATATACAACAAAATAGTGGTTTACAGTATGAATGGGAAGGCTAATTTGCATATTGACAGTAAAAAAAATTATTTTAATAAATATGTGTTTAGTATTATTGATTTCTAATAATTTGGTTTTATCTTAATGGGTATGAGCAAAAATCTCAGGATAAATCTTAAAAGAAATCCATTAACAAAAAGAAATAACTGTAATTTTATTCTTTACTTCCTATTTTAACTAAATAATCAGGAAAATTTAGCAATGAAAGACTCGAGTGAAGGAAAAGTAACTTTCAGTTGTTCTATTTTTTTATTTTACCCCCATCTGTTTCAAATTATTTTATCTGCATTCTTAGTTTCATTAGCCTTTTTAATTTAATATAATATTTTATTACATTAAAACTTAAATACTTGCATGCGGAGGGTGCATATATTTGCTACTTTAGGTAATACAAATATACTTAATTCATAGAGAAAGAAAGGAGATGGGCACTACACAGTAAACCTCATTGCTTTAAGAGATGCGATGAAAGGAGATGAATTGGCATATGACCTTAATGATTATGAGAAAGGAAATGGGCGCTGCCAAATAACCTTCATTTCCTGAGAGATGCCACAAAAGGGGGTTAATTAGTATGGAATCCCAATGACCTAATAGGCTATGGGAAAGAAGATGGGCGTTGCCAAGTAAACCTTATTGTTCATGGTTTTCAATAAGTAAAAAAGTAAAGTAGGTAGAGTGGCCTATTGGCGGTATCAGCCAGATAGCGAGGGAGTATATCCCCTTTTCACTAGCACTAGACAAGGGAGATTGTTTTTGCATTTGAGGAGGAGCGCGACACCTACCAACAGTTCTCCACTTTACTACATAGATCCAAGCTGTGCTACTCATGTGCTGATTTTTCAAGGGCCAGTATTGAACCCAGAACCTTGTGGTTCCAAGGTGGATATTTAAATGTTAAAAAGCTCAGTCTATCCTACTATTTACCCAAAGCTGGAGGGAGAATAGTTGGATTCGTACCTCTCCCAAGGGTATTAGCACTATGTGAAATACAAACAGCCTTGTCCAGGATTTGAACTCGTCTTGTGGCGTTCATTTCCTATGACGGTAACCATTACACCACATGCCTCTATAAATGTTGGATGCATGTGAGGGATTAATGATTTTTGTAACCATCAGCTCCTCACTTTATTACACAGATCTGAGCTGTGCTATTCATATGCTGAGTTGGCCAGGACCAGTATTGAACCCAGAACCTTGTGGTTGCAAGGTGGATACTTAATCGATTGAGCTAAACCAGAAATTTTGGAATATCAATGAATCGTGTAAAAATTACCTACAAATTACATACACGTTTTTTATTTGTTCAACTTGAGTATAAAGTTTGAACAAATTAAGGAAATCACTGTTTCCACAACATTTGGTTTGTTGGTTTATTTTATGGTTTATCAACCCTTTTGGGGTCATTTAATACTGAATGAAGTCATTTTAGAATGTTAATGATAAAAAAATTACCAATAAAGTACATACAATTTTTTATTTGTTCAACTTTATCAATTTTGAAAAAATTAAGGAAATCACTGTTTCTACAACATTTGGTTGGTTTGTTGGTTTATTTTATGGCATATCAACCCTTTTGGGTCATTTAATACTGAATGAAGTCATTTAGAATGTTAATCATAAAAAAATTACCAATAAACTACATACAATTTTTATTTGTTCAACTTTATCAATTTTGAAAAAATTAAAGGAAATCACTGCTTCTACAACATTTGGTTGGTTTGTTGGTTTATTTTATGGCATATCAACCCTTTTGGGGTCATTTAATACTGAATGAAGTCATTTTAGAATGTTAATGATAAAAAAATTACCAATAAAGTACATACAATTTTTATTTGTTCAACTTTATCAATTTTGAAAAAATAAGGAAATCACTGCTTCAATATCACATTTAATACTGAATGAAGTCATTTTAGAATGTTAATCATAAAAAAATTACCAATAAACTACATACAATTTTTTATTTGTTCAAATCAATTTGAAAAATTAAGGTCACACTTCTACAACATTTGTTGGTTTGTTGGTTTATTTATGGCATATCAACATTTAATACTGATGAAGTCATTCCATACAGAAAAAATTCATATCAACCCTATTTACTGAATGAAGGGTGTTAAATCACATAAAAAAATTACCAATAAAGTACATACAAATTTTTATTTGTTCAACTTTATCAATTTTGAAAAAATTAAGGAAATCACTGCTTCTACAACATTTGGTTGGTTTGTTGTTTTTTATGGCATATCAACCCTTTTGGGGTCATTTAATACTGAATGAAGTCATTTGAATGTTAATGATAAAAAATTACCAATAAGTACATACAATTTTTATTTGTTCAACTTTATCAATTTTGAAAAATTAAGGAAATCACTGGGTTGGTTTGTTGTTTACAACATATCAATAACATTGAAAATCTGAAAAGGTTTATTACTTTTTTGTACAGGAATATAAATAATAGTCAATACACAGTTCTCTAACAGTATGACTAGCAACTCAATTAGTAGTGACTCGACTACAAATATGTAACTTAATAACAAATAACCTTGCGTATTCGTATCTTTATATGTGTTCCATTGGACAAGTCCAACTACCTAGTAGGGGAAATATCTTCCCTTACAACATAACCCTTTTCGGGTCATTTAATGCCAAATCAAGTCATTTTGATAAACAAAGGATTCAGATTGCTTATAGTACCCACTGTTGCTTAAAAGATCACTCAATTAAGTATTGAACAGGCTCATCATTGCTCAACTTTGGTGATCTAGCAAGAACGGTGCTTTCAGCATGACTTGACTGTAATTTACTGAAATGCATAACTTCTTATGAATTCAATATGGTCAAGAAATGGGGGATCAGTTTACAACTTGGCTACAACACCAAAATGATCCCTCACTTTACATCCAGATACAAATGGCTAAAAACAGAGGTATTTGGTTTGGGTTGATTTATTTGTTGAACATGTTGATTGTTTTTGTTTTACGTCATATCAACCCTTTTCAAATCATTTAATGCCAAATCAAGTCATTTTGATAAACAAAGGACTTGGATTGCTTGTAGTACCCACAGTTGCTTAAAATGTCACCCATTTAAGTATTGAACAGGCTCATTGCTGCTTAACTGCTCTGATCTAGTGGGGAACTGGCGCTTTTAGGATGACTTGACCATAATCATTTTTTTGGTCTTGTTTTTTAATGAGGTCAGTATTTCTACTGACCCTGAATCTACCAAAAATTGCTTCCAATTCTGACATGACAGCCATGATAACTTTCCTGCATCTCAATTACATCTTTCTTCTTTTTTTATTTTATTTTTTAAAATCAATATCATTTCATATTTGGTGGTGAACCTTTCTATTTCTTTCAGTATCTATGTATTTATCTGGCCTACAGAACTATGCATAAATTACTGCCTGTAGCCATTTTTTCCCCTTCCTCCTTCAAATATTTCCTTCAACTTGTAGCAGACACAGAAGTACTATGCAAACTCCAATTATCTCCAGCTGATCCAGTGTAGGCATCGTTACTATGGTGACACTATCTTTTACATTTACACGCTGAAAGTTTTTCATCATCTTTGGTGATTTATTTTTTTTATTTATTTTTATTTCAAGTTGTCTGCATAATTTTCTGACAGGATTGATATTCTCCATCATTTTCTCTTTTTGACTTGTGTCCATTTCCCATAAAATGATTGTCATATATATATATATATATATATATATACAAACCCCTCCGCATGAGTAGGATGTGACACAAGGTCTATTTCTTAAGTGAAGTTTAACAGGTTTGATTTCTGATCCAAGCTGTGCTACTCATGCACTGAGTTGGAAAGCACGACACCTACCATCAGCTCCCTACTTTACCGCACAGATCCAAGCTGTGCTACTCATGCGCTGATTTGGTGTCACCCCTACCATCAGCTCCACACTTTACCGCACAAGTTGATAAGAAGTGTAGATATTTGAAAACATGTAGGATGTATATATATATACATACATATATATATATATATATATATATATTTACCAACTCCTCTGCATGAGCAGGATGTGATACAAGGTCAATTTCTTAAGTGGATTTTTCAGGTTTGATTTCAGAGTTTTCCTTCTCCTAGACTGGTTACCTAACCAAGGTTAAAGAGTCCAGTCCACCCTACTATTTACCTATAAGCTGGAGGCAGAGTAGTTGGATGCATAACTTTCCCAAGAGTATTAGTGCTATGTGAAATGCAAACAGCCTCGTCCAGGATTGGTCATCCATTTCGACTCTAAATATTACACCACACTACATAAATAATAAGAATGGAATTGTCTGTTTTTCCTATAAATAATATCTAACAAAACCTTAGAAGAGAGAAGCAACAAGATCTCACAGGACTTGTTAATTCCACATAGCAATTGCTAATTACTCAGTTCATATATTTACTTAGTAAACCTTTTCCCCTATCTTTGATACTCATGTTTCTTTCTATTATTTCTCTGTTAATTCTGATACTTGAGTAAAACAAACTTGCTGTAAAACAAAATTGGTGGGAATGCCAAGTAAGTATTAGTTGGTATAGCACCCCAGTGACCTAAAAGGTTATAGGAAAGAAGATGGGTGCTGCTAAGTAACCCTTGTTGCCCTAAGAGATTCCACAAAGGTAGATTAATTGATGTGGCATTCATGAATGAAGCCAAATACCAAAGTTGGTTTAGTCAAACAAATTTCTATTGTTCAACTACTTTACCTGTGAGACTGGTTTTAGCTCAGTGGGTAGACAATTTTGGCTAGGAATCACAAGGCTCCAGGTTTGATACTGGTCCCTGCCAATGCATTGCATGAGTAGCACAGTTTGGGTAATCTGATCTGTGCAGTAAAGCACCCAGGAGCAAACAGTAAGGAGTCAGAAAGTACCTACCTAGGTTTCACCTAACAGCTCATTATTTACAAACTGCACCATCTTTTTTCATGCCATCAGAGTTTAGAAATAAAGATAATTATATATATAATATATATATATATATATATATATATATATATATAAAATTTATCTTCACATAATACTAACCATGTAGAATATTGATCAAAATTATTGATTAATCAGAAATTATAGTAATGACAAGTTCAATATTTTTGTTAAAAGATTAGATTATAGATTATTGAAAAAAAAAAAAAAAGAAAAAAAAGACAGGAAAATATTCAGCAATATACTAATAAAAAAAACTGTAAAGATTAGATAGAATCTTAGAGTTGTCCTTATCTTTGTTTTTTGGGGGGTTTTTTGGCAGTACCATTCAGCCTTCTTCAGGTATCTTTTTTCTTTCTTTTTTTCCTTTTATTTGGTAGCTTGGTTCATCAAAAAAATGTTTAAAGTTTATAAACTGTTTTTTGTGGGTACAAATTTTGAGAATAGCAACCATTCATCCTTAACAAGAATTCATTTTCACCTGAGTCTCAGCAGAGGATTACCATAAGAAGAAGAACTACGATAGAGAATGCAGAAAGTCATAATGAGTGTGTGTGGGGGGGATATTGCGATTACCCAGGATCAGGTAGCCTCATGCTGGAACCACTGTTGAGATATAGATGGTAGATAAATTCTTTCTGTTTGTAGAGCTCTGGTTTGAGCAATGTTATATATATTGCCTCCAGAACACAGTTTGTAAATTATAGGTGTTAAACAAATCCGATACAGTGGAACCTCAGTTCTCAAATGACTCTGAACTTAAACAATTCAAAGTTCAAACACAAAATTTGAGTAAAAAAGGCTTCAGTTGTCGAACAAATTTTCTGACTTCGAACAGATGTTACATAATCATTAGATACCTAATGATTATGACAATAGTGTAGAAATCATATTAGTGCAGCTGATGGCCTTGAGGGTGAGTGACGGCGCTTGACCTCACTCTGATCTTGCCTTGCGGGATAAACCGTGAGAACCAGGAACCCCGATAGAAGGCCCCTTCCGGTTTAAGGATACTAAGTAAGTAACTTAGTGAGTTAGAAGCTAGAAGCCAAGCTAGCAAGATGTGAGTCTCACTGCGTGATTGTCTGGTCTGGGGATCTACGAATAGAGTAACATCATCGTAAATCGAGGTCTTGTGTTTATTACTAAAAACCAACAATGACACAGGGCTTCTGATAAGGAATGATCCCCAACAGAAACCAGACCCGGAATCTTCAAATAGAAGACCAGACGAGACCTTAGAAGATACACCAGACCAAGATAGATGATAGACGACAGAGTAAGAAGAAGTAAGAAGGTATATAACATATACCTATTTAGTGCCGGTAAAGAGGGCTATGCAACACACACAAGTCGAGCCAATAAAAATTGAAGTCATGTGATTGACAGTCGAGGCAAACCAAAGACAATGATTTCCTAAAGGAAAATCTTGTTACGAGTATCGAAGGTGAAAGTATGTTCACTTTCAAAAACAGTAGAGGTTCCTTCGAAAAATTTAAACACTGAACTGGTATACATATATTTGGGCACCTCACGTGGTGTAATGGTTAGCAAGCTTGATTCGCAGACCATTCTTAGTGAGTTGGATTCTCATTGGGTGCACCATACGCCTGGCCTTGTGCCACATCTAAGATAAGCTTAGCAAAAACTATACATATATTTTGTATTTCCATTTTATGTGTTTTCTGTCATTTAGATACATGTCTTTCCATATTATATATAACTGTATGTGGAAAAAATGTAGAACAAACGCGGATGTTACAATGGATGGAAATTATTAGTTGTAGTATTTGATGTTTCAAACATTTCGGTTTATAAAAACCTTCTTCAGGACAATGAAACTAGTCAAGGAGAAAAAGGATTTATGTAGTTAGAAAATGATGGATGTTTGAATGTATTGAGTTTGGAAAATGTGTAGAAAAGGTTCATTACCATTTGTTGATTAGTGTTCATAATTGAATGTTAATGACGTGATTGGTGCATGCGAAAGTGAAAATCAAAATGTGATAGGAAACACATGAAATACTTTTTTTTCTCTTTGACTAGTTTCATTGTCCTGAAGAAGGTTTCTTTATAAAGCGAAATATTCAGAACATTCACACTACGACTAATAAATTTCCATCCATTCTAACATCCCGTGTTTGTTCTACATTTTCTCCACATACTGTTGGATTAATTTCCTCATTTTACTCCCATATAACTGAACATATTTTGGAACAAATTATGTTCGAGAACTGAGGTTCCATTGTATAATGTAATTAATAAAAGAATTCTTACCTTTTGAATCTTATTAAATTGAAATTGGTCTCCAAATTCTGGGTTATCACCGGGTTTGATTTTTGTTTTTATGTCGCTGTTTCTTAGTTGGCAGCAGAAGTAACCGAACCTGAGCATTATTTGCTCCTCCTCTGTCCTTGCTCGGAATTTCTCGGCTTGTAATATAGTTATTGTCATTTTCGCCTGTTCAGCATTGTACAAAAAAGGTCACTTCAAGGTTACCACACTGGAGATCAGAGGTGGGTCTTGATGCAAATCACTAATATCAAACAGATGCTCCTAAAGAGAGAAAAAAACAAAACAAAGAAAAATTTACTTTAACGAAATTCATGTATTAACTTTTAATTTAAACACTTTATACAAAATGAGACATTTTTTTTAAAATCTGTAATGGAAGAATTTGCATAATTATTTGGAATAATGGGAAACATAATGAAAAGATTAAAAGAAGGAAAGAAAAAAGGAGTGAGAGAGAGTTAAATCAAGATTATTATATGTTTTACATATTGAACTATTTGCAATAGCTCTTAAGTAAACATATCAAATGTAATAATTAAATTATCATACTGTGGTATATCTACAGGCCCTGCTAGTATGTATTATTTTGCATATTGAACTATTTGCAATAGCTCTTAAGTAAACATATCAAATGTTGTAATAATTAAATTATCTTACTGTGGTATATCCACAGGTCATGCTAGTATTAATTATTTTGCTAGAAAAGGTGATACGTTATTTATTCATTCTAAATAACAATAAAAAAACAAAAAAACCTTCTCAGTGTTATTTCTATTGGGGGGTGGGGAACAAAAGAAAAAATATGACCATGATACACAATTGCGACACTTGAGAAAAAAAATGAAAACTTAATTTCTTTAGTTTAATAAGTTTAATTTCATAATTTATAGCAATAAAAAAATAAAGAATAAAATTGGTTTAATAAAATATTATTAAATAATAACAAAAGGAAAGAAGAACCTTATTTGTTATATTTTAGTAAATTTAATTTTACTTACAAAATTAAAGTGTTAGTTGTGTAGCTTAAACAAAAATGTAGACATAGCGTTACATAAGGGTTAAAATATATAAGGTAGCTACAGACGTGTTAAATGTACAGGGGGGTCTGAATGTCTTGTCACCCACTACATATTTCTTTAAAGAGGTAAAATAATTACATAGTACAACCTGAAATTCTATAATAATTTAATTTCTAAAAGTTTTTTTTTTTTTTTTAGAGGTAAAATAATTAAATAATTTATATATATATTTAAAACAAAAAATAGTGAAAGTTAAAACAATGTGTAGAGGTGATAAGACTTTCAGACCACCCTGGTACAGTCAGCCTTCCTCATTTGTGGGGGTAGGAATAAGACCCCTAATTTTAAGATTACAGTTTCAACCATGTAGAGAGAGAGAGAGAGAGAGAGAGAGAGAGTGCATGTTTGTGTAAGAGAGAGACAATACAGTACATAGTGATACAGTTTCACATACAATGTAATATATATATATATATATATATTCATTGTAGATTTATTTTTATTTATTTATCTATTGATTAATTTACTTTTTTCTTTTCCTTTTTTTAAAGTATTTTTCACATTTTTTTTTGTCTCTGTGCATTGTGATTTTCCACACCAAGCTACAAAACTAGTCTAAGTAAGGCCAAAGTGGTGTGTTGTAAGTCATGAACTGTTCAGCCACCAGGATTCTATCCTTAAGCATCAAGTGTTGCACCTACGGCCAACAGGTGGCCATATCAATCAGAGGCAGAGAGAAGCACACAACTAATCTAAGTAAGGGTCAAAGTGGTGTGTTGCAGTCATGGACTGCTCAGCACCAGGATTCCATCCTTAAGCATCAAGTGTTGCACCTACGGCCAAAGGTGGCCATATCAATCAGGAGCAGAGAAAAAGAATACTAACACTAGAAAATATGCCCCAAAGTAAGAGAGTCAATCCACTCAATATACATTTCTTGTTGCAATTTTTAAAACTATATAAGATTAAATAAAAATCTATGGAAAACAATTTTTTAAATTAGAACACTTACTTTTATCAGCCTAAGATATGTTGGGTAAGGAAGCAGGTATGACTTGTAAATATAAATGTTTATTGTTTTTTTTTTTGTTGTTTTTTTTGTAAAAATAAGAATGATTTAATAAAAATAATGTAAGAAGCATTCCGGATGCTGAATTTCATTGTTCTTTTATGTTTTATGCGATCAATTCATTCGTGGAAGTGAATAACCTTCATTTTTATTGACTATAAACAGAACAGTTGACATAAAAGTAAAACTTTGAATATTTTCTTTTATTTCATTTACAATGAAACAAAATTATATCAGCAGTTTTATATTGAGGTCAGTACAAGAGAAAAATGAATGAGTCAGCAAAACATGCAAGAACAAGGTAAATTGAAAAGACAAGATACTAGATAGAATGAGAATAAAGTAGATCACAAAAAGATAACTAGGTAAAGTAAGAACAAGGTAGTCCACACAGAGACAAGATATGTGGTAAATTAAGAACAAGGTAGATCATACAAAGACATGAGACTAGGTAGAGTAAGAATAAGGTAAATCACACAGAGACATGAGACTAGATAGAATGAGAACAAGAAGACTTTATTGAACATTCATCTGAAGAGGGTTAGAAAAAAGACCAGTCAAAATGTAAAGAAACAGACAGTGTAGAAAAAATCACTAAATATTCATTAAAAAAAACAAACTATTTTTGTGGATTAAAAATTTGGAAACAATTATGTGATATAGCACAATTTGTGATACCAAGTGCGGTAAGCAAGGTACAAGGAAGCGGAGGGCTAGGTATTGATTCAAAAATATTCTTTAAATATTTTCTCTAGTTTAATCTGAAAACTTCTACAATATATATTTTTCCAACACCTCAGCACGAGTAGGATGTGACACGGAGTTAAACAGGTTTGAATTCAAAGTTTTTATTTCTCCTAGACTGGTTACCTAGCCCAGTCTGCCCTTTCCCAAGAGTATTAGTGCTATGTGAAATGCAAACAACCCCATCCAGAATTTGAACTCAGGTTGCCATGTCCATTTCCTGCAATGATAACCATTACACTACGCACTTCCTGCAAATAATAATGCTAATAATTATTCACTAATCACAAGTTTGAAGGACAAGTTAAGATATGTTTGGCTTCATAAATTTAAGTAAAGTTAGCAGAGTGGCCTATTGTCGGTATCAGCCAGAAAGCAATAGAGTCTATCCCCCTTTCTGCTCATGCTAGACCAGGGAGATTGTTTTGGCTGAAGTGAAATGCCACACCTACGTCAGCTCCCCATTTTTACCGCACAGATCAGATTACCCAATCTGTGCTACTCATGTGCTGGTTGGCGGGGACTGGTATTGAACTGGAACCTTGCGATTCCCAAGGTGGGGGCTCTACAGACTTAACTAATCCATCCATAAAACAAAAAGTAAAGTCATTGGGGCGGCCTAAAGTCAGTATCAGCCAATCAGTGAGGGAGTCTATCCCCTTTTTCATAGCGCTAGACCAAGGAGATTATTTTAGCATCTAAGGTGGAGCGCCACACCTACCATCAGCTCCTTACTTTACTGCACAGATCCCTGTGCTACTCATACGCTGAGTTGGCGAGGGCCGGTATCGAACTAGGAACCTTGTGGTTTCTAGCCGAACGCTCTACTGACTGAGCTAACCCGGCCCTCCATAAATGATTTTAATTGTTTTTGTTTCTTTTTTTTTTAAATATATTAACAAGTTGATAATGACCCAGGCCATTTACAAATAACTTGCATGATCCAAAGATATTGATCAATTGTTGTTTTATTGAATTAATTATTATGTTTCTATGGAAGTGCATGTAGCGTAACAGTTATTGCGATAAGAAACAGACTGGACAAGCCATTAAAAACTTGGATGAGGCTATTTGCATGTTAAAACACGAATCCATCTGATATCCCCCCAGCTATGGATAAATAGTAGGGCAGAGTGGGGTCTCTAGCCTTGGTATGGCAACCGGTTTAGAAGGAAAACTTTAAATTTAAAACCAGGGGGTGTGAGGCTAGTAACTCTGCCTCATAAATATAAACTTCCTACTGAAACTGCAGCACTATCACAGATGTGGCGTGGCTGTGACTCTTTATATTCTTTAAAGGAGGTATGTCAAACATGCAGGTAAGCCCGGGTGCAGTCTGGGCTCTCATATGCTGCTTTTACCGTACTCAAGGTTTTTTAAAAAGTATTTCCAAAAATTCATGGGTGAAAATGGTTGTTTATTTTCATTAGGGCAATGTGTTGTTAAGAAACAGATTCTGTTATCAACGCATTGTCTCTCATTCCTTCCTTTGGGTTACGGAAAGAGGAGGCTTACTCAATCAATGAAAGGGAGTGAGTCTTTCCTCTTGAATTCTCCTGCTTTCAATAAACACCTGAAAGTGACAGTGACACTTGTATGTTTATTATTTGAACTTGGTCAGTATATTTTTTTCTTTTCTTTTAAAAAAAATGTTTTTTTTTAAAATATGTATTCATTTGCTTTTAGTTGATGATGAAGAAATTAATGGTAGCAATTATTACTTTGTTCTGTTAATGTAGAAGAAGGATTGAAAGACTTAGTTGTCATGTGCAGCCCTCATGACATACATATGTAATCTATGTGGCCCTAGGGGGCTACTCAGTTTGACATGCCTGCTTTAAAGGAGTTTGCATCTCTATACTCCTCAAAAAGGAGTGCATGATGCAGTAGGTGAATGATTATGTTTGAATATAAACTGAAAATCTGAATAACATTGGTAAATCAACTACCAATATCAGAAAATGTCAAAAATAGAAAAATTCTTTTTTTTGTATTCTTAATATTTGATATTGTAATACTTCATTTTAATGGATCTTATAATATCTTAAAAAAAAAATGATTTAAAAACAAAAAAAAATTATTATATAGAGAAGAGAAAAAAAACCGGTGAAAACCAATTTGGTTCAGCATGTTTTATTTTCTAATTTCTAAGATATTTATCCATGCATTTACTCATGATGTAAATATATAAATATTTCATTTTTAAATAATACAACTTTCTATATTCATATTCGAGTTATTTTGATATTATTAAAAAAACAAAACAATTAAGCAATATCTTTATTTGTTTCAAATCTCAGTTTTTATATGATACATACAGTGGGACCATTATGAGTTTAATTTGTTCTGCTCATAACTCAATTTCCTCCTATATCAAATCAAATTTTCTACTCTATGAACCAACAACTTTAGAAGAACTTAAAGGACAAATATGAGAATTTATTTCTGACATTTCACAAGAGTTCCTGGAAGATCAATTGATGTGATTCCTGAACACCTTGAGAGCTGGAGGTGAATGCTGGTGCTCATATAGAATTTTAAATAAACACAAACATGTGTTCTTCTCATATTCATGTGTTTTAAAAAGAATGATTCAGAAATAAATTATAAGAATTTTTTAAATAGGGAGTTACTTTACAAATCACCTTGTATATAGGCATAAATCAGCACTGCTCAAAGTAATGGTACACATACCAGTGCTGGTATGCAAGTCATTGACTACCAATACATTGCAAGTTCATATTATAAAGGCCAAAATGTACATACAGAGATTGATTTTTCCTCGATTTGTTTAGCCTTACATTTTAAATAGGTATGCCGCCTAATTAATTAATTATTAATTAATTAACTTTCAAAATTAGGTATGACTTCAAATTAAGCACATATTCTCCCAAAAATTGTTGGCTAAAAAAGCCATATCATAAAGACAACGGTGTGTATTTACTTCTCATAACATGTAATGTAAAAATGAAAATGCACAAGATCTTCAATATCATTTAGTGTTATTCTTTTCCCATGTTATGATACACTACAACAGACAGAAATAATTGGTCCGTGGCAACACTGGAAAAATATCCTGTGGTACATCACATCAGATAGTTTAAGAAGCACTGGGCATAGACAACTTTGGCTAAGCTTTTTTCATTTCCCTGCTGACCAAGTTCTTATTTAGTTAATTATTCTATGAAATAAAAGATGCATATCTTCAAGCAGTCAATACTTATATAATTTAATGCAACAAGTGAGTAACTGCATGACACGAGAGAGAGAGAGAGAGAGAGAGAGAGAGAGAGAGAGAGAGAGAGTGTGAACCAATCTTAGAATCATCCAGAAAAGTTGCATGTCGTGAGAATACAAATACTAGAAGTGGTCAGTGATAGTCCCTAAAAGTGAATAGATTTTTAACTACAGTTGCTTTACAAACCGTTTCATTTGCTGGTACGAAGATTGGTAATTACTTGTAACAGATGTATCCTGGAATAATTAGGCAATTTGAATTTCAACTTGAAAGAATTATATATGTATGAATGGGGATGAAAAGTTCTGGGCCCAACCAAGAAATGGTCTTTTTTTTTTCTTTTTTTTAAAATGGTAAAAGAAACATGAGAAATAATGGGCCA
This sequence comes from Doryteuthis pealeii, assembly GCA_023376005.1. Taxonomy (NCBI): domain Eukaryota; kingdom Metazoa; phylum Mollusca; class Cephalopoda; order Myopsida; family Loliginidae; genus Doryteuthis; species Doryteuthis pealeii. The sequence goes on along the minus strand of CM042143.1, from coordinate 52,587,640 downwards.
ATTGTTGTTGATTGTTGAATGATATGTGGAAAAGTTTTTACATTTTAGGGATTTAAGGTAGTTCCCGTTCTTGGTTAGATCGAGAACTTTTTCATCACTTTATTGTAAATAATCATGGTAAAGAAGTTTAAACAGATCCAAAGTAAAACAAAAGACTTAAGGTAGTTATGGTGTAGATAATTTGCATATTGGTCTTAGCAAAATTGATTTTGATAAATATTACTTGGTGCTACTGATTTCTAATATTATTTGTTTTATTCTCAGAAACCAATCCTATGTATAGTTCATATAGAAATCAATTAAAATAAAATAAGTTTATATGTGTTCTTGTTTAGTGTCATGAGTCTTTCTAATTTAATACGTATGAATTCATTAAAACTGAAATACTTGCACCTGATGGTGCATATTTTTTGCTAGTATATTTTAAGGTGTATTTTTGATGCTCAGATATGTAGGAAATAGAAAAACAAAGTATTCCAAAAAGATGTATTGAAGTCAGTTAGCCTACTGTTGGTTTTAATAACAGCAGCTAAGTAGAACTTTAAGTTCGTATAGATGCATTCATACCAGGCCAATATACAGAATCATTAGCACGAACCCTCATCGCATCCACACCTTGGTGAGCCAATGGGTTTTGCTTTGGCCTCCAACTTCCTCAAGAAACGGCAATTCCTGAGAGTGACTCTCTCCTGATCCATCGACCCTGATTTGGTATTGACGATCTGGAAGGACAGTAACGATCCTGCCAGTAGTGTTCCACCGGCGATTAAGTGGATTCTGAATGGTTACTGTATCGCCAGCTGTAGTGGGCAAAGGGGGTGGGTATGCCTATTATACTATTCTGGACAGACTCGTCCGCACAACATTGTACAACTGGATGCTGGTCTGAGATGACGAATTTATTCTTGTTGAGAAGTCAACATTATAAATTTTGGTTTTTGCAGCCTTCATTGGACTGGATTGTGTAGAATGTCTGGATTACTTGCGAAAAATGGGAGAATGTAAAATTCAGAGTGGTCGATGGTAGCATTTGTTAATGTCGGGGGTGGGTCGGATTAGTTAAATTTAAGGTTCGGTAACTATCTAGGACTACTTTACCCGGAATAGTGAAAAGTGTGTGTTGTGTATAGGTTGGTTGCTTGCTTGCTTTGTTTTATAGCATATAAACATTTTCGGGTCATTTAATGCTGAATCAAATCAACAAAGGACTCAAGTCGCTTACAGTACCTGCTGTTGCTTAAGTGGTCACCCAGTTAAGTATTAGAACAGGCTCATTACTGCTTAACTTTGGTGATCGCTATAAGGGCATATAGATGTGGAGAGGGAGATTTTCGGAATACTTTTTTTCTATTTTTCTACATACTGTTGGATTCATTCCCTATTTTACTCCCATGATCGGATATGTGAAATATTCTAATTAAGATTGTGGTGAGAATTCAAAATAAAAAATAAATAAAAAAAAAGAAGGCTGTAAAAGAGATTAACTGAAATGTGTTAAAAACATAACGATAAATGAGGACATTTTGAATAATTTATGATCCACGACAGATGACCAGTGTCCAACATTTGAAACCGTCCTCTTTTGGACACTAGAATGGCTGCAGCTGCTGCTGCTACTATAACTGCAGAGATTTATACAGTAATTCAAAAACATCAGAATAAAACATCAGCCTGAAATAAAAGTTGTTTGCATTCAGATTCACTGTTTTAACAATTAATTATAGAAAGCTTAAATAAAATAAAACAAATTCAAACAAATAACCTTAAAAACAGCTGAAAATTTACAAAAAAAATAGAGTAATTTTACTTTTCATACACATGCTTGCACGCACATACACACAGATATCATGAAAACAAATATAGAAATAAAAGATTTTTGTTTAAATAAATCACTGCAAATATTTTTCATCAAAGACCATGCAATATTACCATATATAATACTAGAAGCGCTACCCAGCATCACCTGGGTAGAGGGAGGAGGCAAAAAAAATACCTAGTGTATTGATTTGTTTGCTTTTGAGATTCACATATGCTGGATATTTTTAAGTAGAATTTCAATGCTTTTTCTATGTATATTTTAATTTTTAAAATATCTTTGAATATAAATCAATTTTGCACAAAAAGCAAGAACTGGTGATATTTAATATATATATATTTACTTTGTTGTTAATTGCTTTATTTTCGTAGTTTCATCAGGACATACATACATACATGCATACACACCAACTGCCTTTTATGTATTTATAGATTGATAGTTAAACTGTTACCATCTTCTTATTATAATGGAGATTTGGTGTCTGTCTGTAACCAAAACTACATCACTACTTACATCACCGTACCTTAGGAATTGTGTAAGTTTATCAATGAGTATTAATACATAGAATAAATCTTATTTATTAACAATGTTTCTATGAAAATCTGAGATAGATTTGCCTCAAAAGCCCATGTTATCAGTGCATTTAAAATTCTACAATGTGTCTTATATACCACTAAGAAATAAGTTTTACATAATATATGGTGTTGTTAATTTGCATACTGGTTTTATAAAAACTGGGTTTAATAAATAATTACTTGGTGTTATGGATCTCTATTATTGTTTTATTCTCCAATGTATTAAAACCTATCCTATAAATGATTTTATATAGATACCAATTAAAATATAATCAAAGTATGTGTAATCTTTTATATGAGTTTTTATTTAATTTCGTTAGTCACAGGGTAGGGCAAAATGATCTGATACATTAGTAGTAGGTAACATGCTGTGATATCATCGTAAGTGAGTTCAAACTCCAGTCTCACCATTACATTCACTTTTGGACTAATACACTTGGGAAAGGTATGAATCCCCTTATCCTCCCAGCTATTGGTTAAATAGTACCACTACACCTAACCCTCCACACCAGCTCTTAATGTGTCTGGGTATGATGTTAAACTGCATCTAATGGTGAAGTTACAATTTTGGAGCTTTGGGGAGAGTGGAGTACCCCTTCATTGCCATCACTTCCAGGTCTACCCTGACCCAGAGTGGTAGTGCCTGTTAGGAACACATCTATGGGTTAAATAGATCAAAACATGAGCTTACAAAAATGTGTTTAAAAAAAGAATGTCTTTGAAAAAAAGAATTGAATACCCAACAGAATGAATAAAACAAAACTACTTTGGCATAAAAATAACCCAAGGGTTGACATGCATAAAATCCATCAACCAATCAAGTAGTTAATAGAACTCAGACCATTTTGCCCCACCCTATATACAATATCATAAAAAGGATTATTTATCATGAATTCTTAACTACTGCATGCATGCAAAAAAGAAAAAAAAAGTTATTTCTTATAAAACAATTACTGATACACAGACATCTTATATTAATACTGGTATTCCTACATCTTCCGTCCATTATCATCCTGCAACAACCTCTGTTTAAAATAAAGACCATCCAAATCGACCAAAATGCAATGCCAAAATGTAAATCCAGATTATCTGGTGTTGCTTAATCACAGATTTCTCATTTGTACGATTTTATTTCACTCAATTTCAAAAATGAAACATTCCAAATGGTTTTGGGTCACTTAAATGCCAAACGTAAAATCCAAATGAATTAAAAAAAAAGATGTTACATGTTTTATTTGTAATATGAAATTGCAATTCATCGTTTCTGGCTTAAATAGCTCCCCTTGATTTTTGTTTTGTTTCATGGAAATTCCACGGGTCCCACTAGTTAATATAAATTCAGAATCCCTAATATGAATAATTTTTACTTCAAATTTTCAACAGAAAGTAATAATTTTAAAATCATATGGTGAATCCTAGACTATTAGTCCAGGTTAAAAATGGGGTAAGAGTAAGAAATGGGAAAAGTTTGGCTAAATGGACCAAAGCCTAGCCTGTCTGCCAAAATCTTTCTTGTTCCCCAATGATACTTGAATCAGAAAAATAAGGCCTAAAAAAGTTTGGCTTTACGTTATTCTTATAGGATAAGACATCCTCCGAAAATGAGCCCTAGTGTTATATTTTAGAGAGAAAATTAATATACCAGTACTAGTTACGTGAGGCTTTCTTCGTAGTAAGTGATGACCTTTATTCATTTTATAACCTTAGATTATCTACAAAGATTCTAATCTTTAGGATATGTATCTATCCTTTTTTGTATTCTTTCTGTTAGACAATAAAATCTATTTGTTATAACTCTTTGTCAGGATTTGTTCTATATACGTTTTATAACATAGGAGAAAATGATAGACACCAAGTATCATTTAATCTCCAACAGTATCATTAGCCATTTCTGGGGTCTTTTGATTGAGTATCATTTTAAAAAAATAGTTAATATCAAAATCATACATATTCAACCTTCAGAAATATATATGTAGTAGTCATGACCTCTCTCCCCAATGTCAGAGGTACAGAGTCACCTGTTGCCATGTACAGGCATGCAAATTACCTAGTGTCTCAGAACTAATCAAATGCCGTATGTGAGTGTGAAGAGAATTTACATGACTGACTGAGGCACACATAAAAGCCAGCAAAATTCTTTCTTTGGGGAGAACAAACATTTCTATGACTGGAGAATGTAAGAGAGAATTACTGATGGCCAGAGTGATAACTAGAATACATTTCAACTATTTACAACAATATAGAGCATATTATGAAATATACTATCAAAAGATTAAAGACCAATAATTCGTTAACATGAGTTTATAATAAGTTAACAGATTAATATAATAAAAATTAGAAAAAAATCAGAATTATATATAAAAGAAATGAAAATCAAATCTTCCCTTGTTCATGTAATTTTAAAAATTTGGATTATTTGGATTTTTCGAACTGTTGTCCTCATTTTTATCATTATATACACAATGTTTCAGCTGATGTGCCCGGCCTTCTTCAGGTGTTTCTTGTCAAACTCAGGACCTTTGTATCACAATCGGGAGCCTTCACGGAACTTTGAATGCAATGCATCAGGTAGACTGCTCTCATTCCACTAACCATGACCAGATACAAGTGTTAAGCTATGTTGGGTATTCTATGTTATTATCACCTGTGGTCAGGATTGAACCTGCAATCTACAGATGATTGTTACTTAGAACTGTATTAACTCAACTCCTATATCTGTTGTGCCATGAGTCCAACTAAATACTGTGTATATAACAATAAAGATGAAGACAATAGTACAATAATCCCAAATTATCAAGCCTCATCTAAAAAAATTCAGACAAATTTTTAGAATATTTTTTAGAAATATGACCTTTCTGAAAAAATTTAAAAAAATATATTCATGGCAATAGTAACATAGACAAGAGATTACAAAAAATGCTGAATAACATAAATCATTGTTTTACATTTGTTAAAATATGAGAAACAAAAATCAATATTTTTTTTCAAAACATCAAAATGAAAAAAAAAAAAAAAAATGATATATAGTATAATGGAGATCGTGTGTGTCTGTCTATTTATGTTATTTTCATATTCATTAATCATTATTAATTATTTATTAACAATTTCTGTATGCTGGTCTAGCTGAGATGGACTTGCCTTGTGTTTAAAATCCTGCAATGTGTGTTATATATCATTAAGAATAGATGTTTACATAGTATATGGAATAATTTTCATACCAGTTTAACAAAACCATGTTTGATAAATAATTACTTGGTGTTACTGATTTCTAATATTATTGTTTTATTTTCAAACGTATTAAAAGCAATCCTATGTATTATTTTATATTGAAATCAATTAGAATAAAGTGAAAATAAGTAACCTTTTTTTGTGGTCTTATTTAATTTCATTAGTCTAATTCAATATAATATTTAGTTATATTAAAACTTGTGCCAGGAGTGCGTATTTTGTTGCTAGTTTGTATAAAATTAATTTTATACATTAAATAAAAAACATCAATGATTTTCAACAACTACAGATTGACCAAAAAAAAAAAAAAAAAACAGAATTTGGTTCTGTTCTTTTTTTTTTTTTTTTTTTTTTTCTGGTGGTCTGCATCAATAATATATATATATATATATATATATACAGGGTGACCCCCAAAAAACAGAATTTGGGTTCTGTTTTTTGGGGATCACACTGTATTTGATGCCTTTTCTTTTCTTTTTCAAAATCATCATTGCAACAAAGAGCTATTAATATACAATATGAAGAACAGAAACATTTTTGAGAAATTACTATTTTTTCTCATTAAAATAAGTTATCAATCAATCTACATATATAAAGGGTAGTTCGTATGTATGTATGTATGTCTGTATGAAAATAAAACAATCAATGACGAAGTAAATATATATACACATTGAATATCACTGGTCCTTGCTTTTTGTGCAAAATTGATGAAGATTTGATTCATATTCAAAGATATTTAAAAATTAAAATATACATAGAAATAGCATTGAAATTCTACTTTAAAATTTCCAGCATTTGTAAATCTCAAAAGTAAACAAATTAGATTTTTTTTTGTTCCCCTTCTACCAAGGCGATGCTGGGTAGCTGCTTCTAGTACTAAATATTGGAAAGATCCAAAAGGCTTTGGTTTTAGGAGCTTTTAAATTAGAAATAAAAACCAATAAAATGTAAAGAAAATTCCAAAACACTTTAAATAATTGTTTATATAACATACATAATTGTATATTATACTAGAAGCAGCTACCCAGCATCACCTGGATAGAGGTGGGGGATCAAAAAGTAGTGTAATGGTTAGAAAGTTAGTCTTGCAGATCCTTTATTATCATGTATATTTTAGATATCTTTATAAATATAAATCAAATCTTCATAATTTTTGCACAAAAAGCATGAACGGTGATATTTAATGTGTATATATATTTGTTGTTAATTGTTTTATTTTCATAGTTTCATCTGTACATACATACATACACATCAACTGTCCTTTATATATGTATTGATAGATATGCACAAACCTTGAATAGGATTGAACAGAGAAAAGATTATTAATAAATATATCAGCAATTTTTTTTTCTCTTTCTCTGAGCAATTTAATAACATTTTAAGTCCTACATTTCAATTTGATTTCAGAATTTTTTTAAATTGAAAAAACAAAAAAATAATAAAAATGAAAAATAACTGTATAAATCTGTTCAGTCTTTCAACTTTAACAAAACATTAAGAAATAATTTTATTCATTTCCTAGATTTAAGTTTGTTGTGACACAAGGTCAGAATTAGATTAATGTGACTGAATTATTTTTGTTTTTGTAAAATTCTAACTTTTTTTTCAAATAAAGAAACAAAAAAATGAAATATTGGATTTTCTGATGAAAAAAAAAATCATAATATTACTTCCACATAATGGAACAAAATAAAGCCATTATAATTTTCAGGTAAGTGTCACTGACAAACAACTGAGTATAAAGGGAGGCACTCCTGTTGTAATAGTTATTGTTGTAGGAAATGAATACAGTGACCAGAGTTCAAATCTTGGACAAGGCTGGTTGCATTTCAACTAACACTAATACCTTTGGGAAAGGCATGAATCCAAGTATTCTCCCTCCAGCTATAGGTAAGTAGTAGCACAGACTGAGCTCTTGAATCTTGGTTAGGTAACCAGTCTAGGGGATGGAAAACTCTGAATTCAAACCTGTTTAACACTACTTAAAAAATTGACCTTGTGCCACATCCTGCTCATATAAAGGGGTTGGGTTAATACATTTATATGAGTATAAACAAGTTATGGTCAAATCACACTGAAAGCACTGGTTCCCATTAGATTGCCAAATTAATCAGTGATATGCCTGTTCAATAATTGAGTGTCCACTTAACTCTTTGCCTAACAAATTTCTCCCAAGGCTGTGCCAAATTTTCTTGGTATTTTTTACCTTTATGATGGGATATTTCAAAGTTCACAATCTATTCACCTCAGAACTCAGTCTATTCAAATAAAGTCATATTATTATTGTAATCTGAGTCCTTCTGCTCAATTAAAATAACACATACAAGAGCCGTTGCCAGCGGATTACATTAGGATTGCAGTGGTGGGAGAGCTGCTGTGAGCAGTTTAAAGTAGGCAAAGAGTTAAGCAACAGCAGCTACTGTAAGCAACTTGAGTCCTCTGTTTGATTTGATTTGGTATTAAATGACCTGAAAAGGATTGATATACCGAACAACCAGCCAAACTTCTTTTAATCAAACAGAATTTTTAAAAAATGCAATAAGCATCTTTACATATATAAAGAACACTTAGTGTGTATGGATGTCCGGAGGAAACTACTAAATTAAAACAATCAACAATAATATATATATACACATTAACTATCACCAGAGCTTGCTTTTTGGGCAAAAATAATGAAGACAGCTGGGTAGCTGCTTCTAGTTTTAAACAAAATACATTAAAAATAACATTGGAATTATCAACATAAAATTTATTATGTCATAAGTATATTATTTCGGCAGGTGTTCATCATAGCAAAAGTTCCCCTTTTGAGCTGTGTGGAATCTGAAAATGATGTGCCATATTTGTTGGTTGGTTGGATTTTACAGTATGTCAACCCTTGTCGGGTTATTTTATGCCAAAGATGTTTTTTTTTAATTCATTCTTGATGGGAACTTAATTTTTTTTAAACTCATTTTTTCTATGTAACCCATAGATGAGACCCCAACCGGTACCACTCCGGGTCAGAGTGGACCTGGGAGTTTTTTTCTTCTTCTATTTAACCCATGGATGCGACCCTAACAGGTACTACTACTCCGGGTTAGAGTGGGCCTGGGGGTAATGGTGATGAAGAGGTACTCCACATTCCCCAGAGCTCCAGAAATGTAACTTCCCCATCGGATAGAGTTTAACGTCATATCCAGGACATTAAGACACTCAGTCACTGCCTTCTAGCACATATATAATAAAAAGTGTTGGGGTTTGCCATATTTGTTGAATTACAGGCATACAAAAATCAGATTATTACAATGTAGGTGTAATTTTCATTCAGTTCAATCTCAAATACAACTTGGTAAATTTTAAATGTAAGGATTTGGGTGAATATTTTAAGATTTTTTAATCTAGATTTCCTTTAAAAGTTTCTAATTTTGTTTCTTTTGATTATTTGTTCATTTTTGGTTTAGATCAGTTGTTAGAGTATTTGTCAAGGAATCACTAGGTTCCAGGTTCAATAACAGTTGTCGCCAATTCAGCACGTGAGTAGCAGAGCTTGGGTAATCTGATCTGTGCTGTAAAGCTGATGGTATCTTAATACCGTAATCATATCTTTTAAAAATCACCATGGCCAGCTATATTAACAATGGATTGTGAGGTAATCATATCTTTTAAAAATCACCATGGCCAGCAATATTAACAATAGATTGTGAGGTAATCATATCTTTTAAAAATCACTGTAGTCAGTTCTATTAACAGTGGATTGTGAGGTAATTTAACTTTTAAAAAGGACCATGGTCAGCAATATTAACAATGGATTGTGAGGTAATCATATCTTTTAAAAATCACTGTAGTCAGTTCTATTAACAGTGGATTGTGAGGTAATTTATCTTTTAAAAAGGACCATGGCCAGTTTTATTAACAGTGGATTGTGAGGTAATTCATCTTTTAAAAAGGGCCATGGTCAGTTTTATTAACAGTGGATTGTGAGGTAATTTATCTTTTAAAAAGGACCATGGCCAGCTATATTAACAATGAATTGTGAGGTAATCATATCTTTTAAAAATCACCATAGTCAGTTCTATTAACAGTGGATTGTGAAGTAATCTATCTTTTAAAAATGATCATAACTGCCTGGACAGTTCTATTAACAATTTTTAAAGAAAAAGAGATAGATAAATGAGTAAAAACATAAACCTAAATAACAATTTTTCTTTTTTTTTTTTTTTATTAATTCAGCTTCAACATTACAAAAATTTAACAAGAATAACATAACTCAGCCATGAAGGAAGCAAATTAAACATTGTTAATTTTTTCTCAACTTTTTAAAAACATTTAACTTTGTTCTCAAATCCTATTTTTGTTTTGTTTTCTTTTCTATTTTAAATATGTAAGGGACTTACATCAGAAGGACTGTCTAAAGACTGTGCACTGTTGATGGACTGTGATAAAGATATTTCCTCTTGAAATGCTTGATTGTCCACTCCTTCTGCCGCCGCTGCTGCTGCATCTGTTGGTGGTGGCGGCGCCTCATCAGTCTTTGATGGTTCCTCTGTAGAACCATCTTTCGCACTGACAATCTCTTCCTCGGCTTTCGCCTGTTCAGCAGACAACAGTTTTGTACAATCAGCATCACTGATGGCCCCTCCATCTTTTCTCACTGGTGGATGGAGATTTTTCGTTTAGGTTTTGGTTTGTCTGTATCTCTTGGGGGTAGCGGTGGTGGCACTGAATCTGACAGACTATTTTGCGAGGATTCTTTCTTTTTCAATGAACCAATGTCTTCTATTGAAACCTTACCTGCAAAATTAGAGAGAAAAAATATATATATATACAGGTTTTTACAATAAAACAATATTTGTACATGTTTTTATTTGCATAATTTTCACATTAAAAAAAAAGACAAAAAACTATCACATAAAACTGCAGCAATTATTTATATATAGGTACATGGATCAGTAAGTCTGTAACCTAATACAGTTATTGGCTGATTTTTTATCTAAAGATTTCACTGTATAATACTGATGCTAATACCAACAATCGACCCCTCTGCCTATTCTACTTTATATGTCTGGTAGAATGATCTCTTGGATTTGAAGAATTGATAAAAAAGGCAACGTAGATCCTATTGAAAATTTGATTTTACTATAAGAAAGAACAACATTTGCCTAATACTAATAATTCATTCACAGTTATATGGATTCAACTATTAATGATAGTAATAATTCATTCACAGTTATATGGTTTCAACTATTAATGATAGTAATAATTCATTCACAGTTATATGGTTTCAAATATCATTCACAGTTATATGGTTTAAATATTCCTAATACTAGTAATTCATTCACAGTTATATGGTTTATGTAATATTCACATTATATGGTTTCAAGTATTCTTAATACTAATAATCATAGTTATATGGTTTCAAGTATTAATGATAGTAATAATTCATCACAGTTATATGGTTTCAATATTCCAATACTAATAATTTCACTCCAGTTATATGGTTTCAAGTAGTAATGATAGTAATATTCACTCAGTTATAGGTTTCAAGTATTCCTAATACTAATAAATTTTATTATTTTTTAATTATTTTTTAAATTATTTAATGATTTTGTAAATTATTAACAATAGCCCTTTTTTAATTAGACGAAACACTTTAAGTCGTTGTAGAGTAACAGTTTTTGAGATTTTGATACAAAGTCTGACAGAATGATCTCTCTGGTTTTGAACGTAAATAAAAAGACAACATAGATCCTATTTAAAATTTAATTTTACTCTGGAAAGAAACAATATTTGTTGTTTGTTATTGTGATCACTTTGTTTCAAAGATTATATTGTCTGAATGTTTGCCTCACAAGTTTTACATTCCGGAAGCCCTGAAGTTCTGTAGTGTTTGCTGAGACATTGCCTCTGGTATTGCTGCAATTTCATGACAAATAAAATCTTTCAGTTCATCAACTGTCTATCTCCAGCCTACATTTAAAGACTTTAGCCTTTTAAGGCTTTCTACAACAGTTTTTTTGCATTTTTTTTTTAATTGTGCAAAACATACTGACTGATTTCGACATGTTTTCATTAGATTTTGATGTTAACAAATTATTTCAAATTTAATCAAAATGTTCAATGCTGGCACTAATCAGGTATTATGGCTAAAAATAACAAATTCAATGCTATTTTACTAGTTTTAAATGTTGCTACACAAGTTTTTTTTTGTTAATTAGCACAATTACATAGAAATAAAAGGAATGCTCTTCCAAATATGAAATTATTCAATTTAAAAAAATTTTCCCCAAGATTTTGAACTTGCCGCTTTAGGAGGGGACTTAATCCTTTGCATGGGATTGTTAGCCTATTCTAAGCCCCACCAACAGTTCCACAGCTTCTGTTTCTATTATTTCTCCGAGGAGTAATCACAAGGGGATAGGTATGGTGAGGAAGCTGGTCACAAGATGTTACCTGTAGTGAGATGAGGCACCTTGGAAAAAGTACATGATGTTCCCCATTTCATGCCCAGCGCTGTCAGGGCTTTAGAATATGCTGACTACACCTCTGTAGAGGGGTTAGACCCCCCCCATGGGGCCCTGTTGGCCATAGGTGGTAACCCATGATGCTTAAGGATGGAACCCAGATGGCTAAGCAGTCAGATGGGTGGTTGGAGAGGACTCCTCCAATCAATCGGCTGATCATGTCAACCCCCGCACCTATACGATGTCCCAACCCTATTGCTCTTATGGAAAGCCCCAATCCTTTTTATCATATATGTGTTAGAAGGTAGTTGCTGAGGGTCTTAATGTCCTGCGTATGATGTTAAACTCTATCTGATGGTGAGGTTCAATTCTGAAGCTCTGGGGAATGTGGAGTACCTTTAATCACCATTACTCCCAGGTCCACTTGACCCGGAGTGTAGTACTATTAGGGTCCCATCTATGGGTTAAATAGAAAAAAGTGTTTAAAAAATGAGTACCATCAAGAGTAAATCAAAACATCTTCGGCATAAAATAACCCAACAAGGGTTGATATGCCGTAAAATCCAATCATCCCCCCTTTTCTCATCATATGTGTACCTGCATAGTTACATTTTAATCCGGGAGATATTCTATTGAATCCTGTATAAATAATTTGTGTTCATTTCTTCATTGTGTGTAATTGTAACATCTTCAATTTCCTTTCTCTCTCTAAAATACAATTATCGTTAATTTAGCTTCTCACAGTTAATATCATTATCTAAAAGGTTCTTTGACTTGAAGACTTCACATATAAATTATTCATATCTAATAAATTGGATAACTACTGATGTGTCTAAAGCTGAATAATAATAACTTACCTCGACTCCTAATATTATTACACTTTCAGCTACTTTGGACATCGTCCTGGCAACAGTAAAAAAAAAAAAAAAAAAAAATACAAAAAAACTCAACAACTAATAATATTAAATGTATTTACCCAACCTAAAGTCACAGCAGGACACAAGGTCAATTTTTAAGTTGGGTACAGCCGGTTTGAAATGAGTTTTCCTTCTCCTAGACTAGTTGCTTTACCAAGGCAAAGAACCTAGTCTGCATACTATTTACAAACAGACCAGGGAATGGATGGATTCATGCTTTTCCAAATTTTGCTTAATCCCCCTAATCATCTATATGTAAAGATCTAACTTCTGTATGTTTGATGATTTGAAATAAGTGTTTCTTCTCCTAGACTAGTTGCCTTACCAAGGCTAAATAACCAAATTTATCGACTACTCATAGAGAGCAGGGGAATGATGGATCATGCTTTTCCAAATTTTGCTTAAATTCCTAATCATTTATTGTAAAGATCTAACTTCTGTATGTTTGATGGTTTGTTACTATAGGATGTGGCACAAGGTCAAATTTTTAAGATGAATACTGCTAATTTGAAATAAGACTTCCCTTCTGTTCTCTTTTTGCTAGCACTAGAACCAAGGAGATTGTTTTTCATGAGATGGAGCACCACACAATACGTCAGCTCCCGATGTTTTACACAACAGCTTGAAGTAATCTAATCTGTGTGGTAAAACACATCTGGAGCTGACAGTATTTGGTCTCCATCTCATGAAAAACAATCTCCTTGGTCTAGTGCTAAAAAAGAGACAGAAGGGAAAGTTTATTTCAATAAGCAGTATTCATCTTAAAAATTGACCTTGTGCCACATCCTATAGTAACAAACCATCAACATACAGAAGTTAGATCTTTACAATATAGATGATTAGGGGATTTAAGCAAAATTTGGAAAAGGCATGAATCCATCCATTCCTGCTCTGCTATGATAGTCGATAAATTGGGTTTATTTAGCCTTGGTAAGGCACTAAGTCTAGGAGAAGGAAACACTTATTTCAAATCATCAAACATACAGAAAGTTAGATCTTTACAATATAGATGATTAGGGGATTTAAGCAAAATTTGGAAAAGGCATGAATCCACCATTCCCTGGTCCTGTTTTGTAAATAGTATGCAGACTAGGTTCTTTAGCCTTGGTAAAGCAACTAGTCTAGGAGAAGGAAAACTCATTTCAAACCGGCTGTACCCAACTTAAAAATTGACCTTGTGTCCTGGCTGTGACTTAGGGGTTGGGTAAATACATTTAATATTATTAGTTGTTGAGTTTTTGTATTTTTTTTTTTTTTTTTTTTTTTTACTGTTGCCAGGACAGATGTCCAAAGTAGCTGAAAGTGTAATAATATTAGGAGTCGAGGTAAGTTATTATTTATCAGCTTTAGACACATCAGTAGTTATCAATTTATTAGATATGAATAATTTATATGTGAAGTCTTCAAGTCAAAAGAACCTTTTAGATAATGATATTAACTGTGAGAAGCTAAATTAACGATAATGTATTTTTTAGAGAGAAGAAAGGAAATTGAAGATGTTACAATTACAACAATGAAGAAATGAACACAAGTTATTATACAGGATTCAATAGAATAATCTCCCGGATTTAAAATTGTAACTATGCAGGTACACATAGTGATGAGAAAGGGGGATGATTGGATTTTACGGCATATCAACCCTTGTTGGGTTATTTTATGCCGAAGATGTTTTGATTTACTCTTGATGGTACTCATTTTTTAAACACTTTTTTTCTATTTAACCCATAGATGGGACCCTAATAGGTACTACCACTCCGGGTCAGAGTGGACCTGGGAGTAATGGTGATTAAAGGGTACTCCACATTCCCCAGAGCTTCAGAATTGGAACCTCACCATCAGATAGAGTTTAACATCATACGCAGGACATTAAGACCCTCAGCAACTACCTTCTAACACATATATGATAAAAAGGATTGGGGCTTTCCATAAGAGCAATAGGGTTGGGACAATCGTATAGGTGCTGGGGCTTGACATGATCAGCCGATTGATTGGAGGAGTCCTCTCCAACCACCCATCTGACTGCTTAGCCATCTGGGTTCCATCCTTAAGCATCATGGGTTACCACCTATGGCCAACAGGTGGCCCCATGGGGTGGGGGGTCTAACCCCTCTACAGAGGTGTAGTCAGCATATTCTAAAGCCCTGACAGCGCTGGGCATGAAATGGGGAACATCATGTACTTTTTCCAAGTGCCTCATCTCACTACATGGTAAACATCTTGTGACCAGCTTCCTCACCATACCTATCCCCTTGTGATTACTCCCTCGGAGAAATAATAGAAACAGAAGCTGTGGAACTGTTGGTGGGGCTTAGAATAGGCTAACAATCCCATGCAAAGGATTAAGTCCCTCCTAAAGCGGCAAGTTCAAAATCTTGGGGAAAATTTTTTTAAATTGAATAATTTCATATTTGGAAGAGCATTCCCTTTTATTTCTATGTAATTGTGCTAATTAACAAAAAAAAACTTGTGTAGCAACATTTTAAAACTAGTAAAATAGCATTGAATTTGTTATTTTTAGCCATAATACTGATTAGTGCCAGCATTGAACATTTTGATTAAATTTGAAAATAATTTGTATACATCAAAATCTAATGAAAACATGTCGAATCAGTCAGTATGTTTTTGCACATTAAAAAAAAATGCAAAAAAACTGTTGTAGAAAGCCTTAAAAGGCTAAAGTCTTTAAATGTAGGCTGGAGATAGACAGTTGATGAACTGAAAGATTTTATTTGTCATGAAATTGCAGCAATACCAGAGGCAATGTCTCAGCAACACTACAGAACTTCAGGGCTTCCGGAATGTAAAACTTGTGAGGGCAAACATTCAGACAATATAATCTTTGAAACAAAGTGATCACAATAACAAAACAACAAATATTGTTTCTTTCCAGAGTAAAATTAAATTTTAAATAGGATCTATGTTGTCTTTTTATTTACGTTCAAAACCAGAGAGATCATTCTGTCAGACTTTGTATCAAAATCTCAAAAACTGTTACTCTACAAACGACTTTAAAGTGTTTCGTCTAATTAAAAAAGGGCTATTGTTAATAATTTACAAATCATTAAATAATTTAAAAAATAATTAAAAAATAATAAAATTTATTAGTATTAGGAATACTTGAAACCATATAACTGAGTGAATTATTACTATCATTACTACTTGAAACCATATAACTGTGAGTGAATTATTAGTATTAGGAATATTTGAAACCATATAACTGTGAGTGAATTATTACTATCATTAATACTTGAAACCATATAACTATGATTATTAGTATTAAGAATACTTGAAACCATATAACTGTGAATGAATTACTAGTATTAGGAATATTTGAAACCATATAACTGTGAATGAATTACTAGTATTAGGAATATTTGAAACCATATAACTGTGAATGAATTATTACTATCATTAATAGTTGAAACCATATAACTGTGAATGAATTATTACTATCATTAATAGTTGAAACCATATAACTGTGAATGAATTATTACTATCATTAATAGTTGAATCCATATAACTGTGAATGAATTATTAGTATTAGGCAAATGTTGTTCTTTCTTATAGTAAAATCAAATTTTCAATAGGATCTACGTTGCCTTTTTTATCAATTCTTCAAATCCAAGAGATCATTCTACCAGACATATAAAGTAGAATAGGCAGAGGGGTCGATTGTTGGTATTAGCATCAGTATTATACAGTGAAATCTTTAGATAAAAAATCAGCCAATAACTGTATTAGGTTACAGACTTACTGATCCATGTACCTATATATAAATAATTGCTGCAGTTTTATGTGATAGTTTTTTGTCTTTTTTTTAATGTGAAAATTATGCAAATAAAAAACATGTACAAATATTGTTTATTGTAAAAACCTGTATATATATATTTTTTCTCTCTAATTTGCAGGTAAGGTTTCAATAGAGACATTGGTTCATTGAAAAAGAAAGAATCCTCGCAAAATAGTCTGTCAGATTCAGTGCCACCACCGCTACCCCCAAGAGATACAGACAAACCAAAACCTAAACCGAAAGAATCTCCATCCACCAGTGAGAAAGATGGAGGGGCCATCAGTGATGCTGATTGTACAAAACTGTTGTCTGCTGAACAGGCGAAAGCCGAGGAAGAGATTGTCAGTGCGAAAGATGGTTCTACAGAGGAACCATCAAAGACTGATGAGGCGCCGCCACCACCAACAGATGCAGCAGCAGCGGCGGCAGAAGGAGTGGACAATCAAGCATTTCAAGAGGAAATATCTTTATCACAGTCCATCAACAGTGCACAGTCTTTAGACAGTCCTTCTGATGTAAGTCCCTTACATATTTAAAATAGAAAAAGAAAACAAAACAAAAATAGGATTTGAGAACAAAGTTAAATGTTTTTAAAAAGTTGAGAAAAAATTAACAATGTTTAATTTGCTTCCTTCATGGCTGAGTTATGTTATTCTTGTTAAATTTTTGTAATGTTGAAGCTGAATTAATAAAAAGAAAAAAAAAGAAAAATTGTTATTTAGGTTTATGTTTTTACTCATTTATCTATCTCTTTTTCTTTAAAAATTGTTAATAGAACTGTCCAGGCAGTTATGATCATTTTTAAAAGATAGATTACTTCACAATCCACTGTTAATAGAACTGACTATGGTGATTTTTAAAAGATATGATTACCTCACAATTCATTGTTAATATAGCTGGCCATGGTCCTTTTTAAAAAGATAAATTACCTCACAATCCACTGTTAATAAAACTGACCATGGCCCTTTTTAAAAAGATGAATTACCTCACAATCCACTGTTAATAAAACTGGCCATGGTCCTTTTTAAAAGATAAATTACCTCACAATCCACTGTTAATAGAACTGACTACAGTGATTTTTAAAAGATATGATTACCTCACAATCCATTGTTAATATGCTGACCATGGTCCTTTTTAAAAGTTAAATTACCTCACAATCCACTGTTAATAGAACTGACTACAGTGATTTTAAAAAGATATGATTACCTCACAATCTATTGTTAATATTGCTGGCCATGGTGATTTTTAAAAGATATGATTACCTCACAATCCATTGTTAATATAGCTGGCCATGGTGATTTTAAAAGATATGATTACGGTATAAGATACCATCAGCTTTACAGCACAGATCAGATTACCAAGCTCTGCTACTCACGTGCTGAATTGGCGACAACTGTTATTGAACCTGGAACCTAGTGATTCCTTGACAAATACTCTAACAACTGATCTAAACCAAAAAAAATAATCAAAAGAAACAAAATTAGAAACTTTTAAAGATCTAGATTAAAAAATCTTAAAATATTCACCCAAATCCTTACATTTAAAATTTACCAAGTTGTATTTGAGATTGAACTGAATGAAAATTACACCTACATTGTAATAATCTGATTTTTGTATGCCTGTAATTCAACAAATATGGCAAACCCCAACACTTTTTATTATATATGTGCTAGAAGGCATGACTGAGTGTCTTAATGTCCTGGATATGACGTTAAACTCTATCCGATGGGGAAGTTACATTTCTGGAGCTCTGGGAATGTGGAGTACCTCTTTCATCACCAATTACCCCCAGGCCCACTCTAACCCGGAGTAGTAGTACCTGTTAGGGTCGCATCCATGGGTTAAATAGAAGAAGAAAAAAACTCCCAGGTCCACTCTGACCCGGAGTGGTACCGGTTGGGGTCTCATCTATGGGTTACATAGAAAAAATGAGTTTAAAAAAATTAAGTTCCCATCAAGAATGAATTAAAAAAAAAACATCTTTGGCATAAAATAACCCGACAAGGGTTGACATACTGTAAATCCAACCAACCAACAAATATGGCACATCCATTTCAGATTCCACACAGCTCAAAAGGGGAACTTTTGCTATGATGAACACCTGCCGAAAATAATATACTTATGACATAATAAATTTATGTTGATAATTCCAATGTTATTTTTAATGTATTTTGTTTAAAACTAGAAGCAGCTACCCAGCTGTCTTCATTATTTTTGCCCAAAAAGCAAGCTCTGGTGAAGTTAATGTGTATATATATATTATTGTTGATTGTTTTAATTTAGTAGTTTCCTCCGGACATCCATACACACTAAGTGTTCTTTATATATGTAAAGATGCTTATTGCATTTTTTAAAAATTCTGTTTGATTAAAAGAAGTTTGGCTGGTTGTTCGGTATATCAATCCTTTTCAGGTCATTTAATACCAAATCAATCAAACAGAGGACTCAAGTTGCTTAAGTAGCTGCTGTTGCTTAACTCTTTGCCTACTTTAAACTGCTCACAGCAGCTCTCCCACCACTGCAATCCTAATGTAATCCGCTGGCAACGCTCTTGTATGTGTTATTTTAATTGAGCAGAAGGACTCAGATTACAATAATAATATGACTTTATTTGAATAGACTGAGTTCTGAGGTGAATAGATTGTGAACTTTGAAATATCCCATCATAAAGGTAAAAAATACCAAGAAAATTTGGCACAGCCTTGGAGAAATTTGTTAGGCAAAGAGTTAAGTGGACACTCAATTATTGACAGGCATATCACTGATTAATTTGGCAATCTAATGGGAACAGTGCTTTCAGTGTGATTTGACCATAACTTGTTTATACTCATATAAATGTATTAACCCAACCCCTTTATATGAGCAGGATGTGGCACAAGGTCAATTTTTTAAGTAGTGTTAAACAGGTTTGAATTCAGAGTTTTCCATCCCCTAGACTGGTTACCTAACAAGATTCAGAGCTCAGTCTGTGCTACTACTTACCTATAGCTGGAGGGAGAATACTTGGATTCATGCCTTCCCAAAGGTATTAGTGTTAGTTGAAATGCAACCAGCCTTGTCCAAGATTTGAACTCTGGTCACTGTATTCATTTCCTACAACAATAACTATTACAACAGGAGTGCCTCCCTTTATACTCAGTTGTTTGTCAGTGACACTTACCTGAAAATTATAATGGCTTTATTTTGTTCCATTATGTGGAAGTAATATTATGATTTTTTTTTTCATCAGAAAATCCAATATTTCATTTTTTGTTTCTTTATTTGAAAAAAAAGTTAGAATTTTACAAAAACAAAAATAATTCAGTCACATTAATCTAATTCTGACCTTGTGTCACAACAAACTTAAATCTAGGAAATGAATAAAATTATTTCTTAATGTTTTGTTAAAGTTGAAAGACTGAACAGATTTATACAGTTATTTTTCATTTTTATTTATTTTTTTGTTTTTTCAATTTAAAAAAATTCTGAAATCAAATTGAAATGTAGGACTTAAAATGTTATTAAATTGCTCAGAGAAAAGAGAAAAAAAAATTGCTGATATATTTATTAATAATCTTTTCTCTGTTCAATCCTATTCAAGGGTTTGTGCATATCTATCAATACATATATAAAGGACAGTTGATGTGTATGTATGTATGTATGTACAGATGAAACTATGAAAATAAAACAATTAACAACAAATATATATACACATTAAATATCACCGTTCATGCTTTTTGTGCAAAATTATGAAGATTTGATTTATATTTATAAAGATATCTAAAATATACATGATAATAAAGGATCTGCAAGACTAACTTTCTAACCATTACACTACTTTTTGATCCCCACCTCTATCCAGGTGATGCTGGGTAGCTGCTTCTAGTATAAATATACAATTATGTATGTTATATAACAATTATTTAAAGTGTTTTGGAATTTTCTTTACATTTTATTGGTTTTTATTTCTAATTTAAAAGCTCCTAAAACCAAAGCCTTTTGGATCTTTCCAATATTTAGTACTAGAAGCAGCTACCCAGCATCGCCTTGGTAGAAGGGGGAACAAAAAAAAATCTAATTTGTTTACTTTGAGATTTACAAATGCTGGAAATTTTAAAGTAGAATTTCAATGCTATTTCTATGTATATTTTAATTTTTAAATATCTTTGAATATGAATCAAATCTTCATCAATTTTGCACAAAAAGCAAGGACCAGTGATATTCAATGTGTATATATATTTACTTCGTCATTGATTGTTTTATTTCATACAGACATACATACATACATACGAACTACCCTTTATATTGTAGATTGATTGATAACTTATTTTAATGAGAAAAAATAGTAATTTCTCAAAAATGTTTCTGTTCTTCATATTGTATATTAATAGCTCTTTGTTGCAATGATGATTTTGAAAAAGAAAAGAAAAGGCATCAAATACAGTGTGATCCCCAAAAACAGAACCCAAATTCTGTTTTTTGGGGGGTCACCCTGTATATATATATATATATATATATATATTATGATGCAGACCACCAGAAGAAAAAAAAAAAAAAAAAAAAAGAACAGAACAAAAATTCTGTTTTTTTTTTTTTTTTTGGTCAATCTGTAGTTGTTGAAAATCATTGATGTTTTTTATTTAATGTAAAAAATTAATTTTATACAAACTAGCAACAAAATACGCACTCCTGGCACAAGTTTTAATATAACTAAATATTATATTGAATTAGACTAATGAAATTAAATAAGACCACAAAAAAAAGGTTACTTATTTTCACTTTATTCTAATTGATTTCAATATAAATAAATACATAGGATTGCTTTTAATACGTTTGAAAATAAAACAATAATATTAGAAATCAGTAACACCAAGTAATTATTTATCAAACATGGTTTTGTTAAACTGGTATGAAAATTATTCCATATACTATGTAAACATCTATTCTTAATGATATATAACACACATTGCAGGATTTTAAACACAAGGCAAGTCCATCTCAGCTAGACCAGCATACAGAAATTGTTAATAAATAATTAATAATGATTAATGAATATGAAAATAACATAAATAGACAGACACACACGATCTCCATTATACTATATATCATTTTTTTTTTTTTTTTTCATTTTGATGTTTTGAAAAAAATATTGATTTTTGTTTCTCATATTTTAACAAATGTAAAACAATGATTTATGTTATTCAGCATTTTATTGTAATCTCTTGTCTATGTTACTATTGCCATGAATATATTTTTTTAAATTTTTTCAGAAAGGTCATATTTCTAAAAAATATTCTAAAAATTTGTCTGAATTTTTTAGATGAGGCTTGATAATTTGGATTATTTGTACTATTGTCTTCATCTTTATTGTTATATACACAGTATTTAGTTGGACTCATGGCACAACAGATATAGGAGTTGAGTTAATACAGTTCTAAGTAACAATCATCTGTAGATTGCAGGTTCAATCCTGACCACAGGTGATAATAACATAGAATACCCAACATAGCTTAACACTTGTATCTGGTCATGGTTAGTGGAATGAGAGCAGTCTACCCTGATGCATTGCATTCAAAGTTCCGTGAAGGCTCCCGATTGTGATACAAAGGGTCCTGAGTTTGACAAGAAACACCTGAAGAAGGCCGGAGGGCACATCAGCTGAAACATTGTGTATATAATGATAAAAATGAGGACAACAGTTCGAAAAATCCAAATAATCCAAATTTTTAAAATTACATGAACAAGGGAAGATTTGATTTTCATTTCTTTTATATATAATTCTGATTTTTTTCTAATTTTTATTATATTAATCTGTTAACTTATTATAAACTCATGTTAACGAATTATTGGTCTTTAATCTTTTGATAGTATATTTCATAATATGCTCTATATTGTTGTAAATAGTTGAAATGTATTCTAGTTATCACTCTGGCCATCAGTAATTCTCTCTTACATTCTCCAGTCATAGAAATGTTTGTTCTCCCCAAAGAAAGAATTTTGCTGGCTTTTTATGTGTGCCTCAGTCAGTCATGTAAATTCTCTTCACACTCACA
Organism: Doryteuthis pealeii; assembly: GCA_023376005.1. Taxonomy (NCBI): domain Eukaryota; kingdom Metazoa; phylum Mollusca; class Cephalopoda; order Myopsida; family Loliginidae; genus Doryteuthis; species Doryteuthis pealeii. The sequence continues at coordinate 52,564,839 of CM042143.1, read as the reverse complement.
TACGGCATTTGATTAGTTCTGAGACACTAGGTAATTTGCATGCCTGTACATGGCAACAGGTGACTCTGTACCTCTGACATTGGGGAGAGAGGTCATGACTACTACATATATATTTCTGAAGGTTGAATATGTATGATTTTGATATTAACTATTTTTTAAAATGATACTCAATCAAAAGACCCCAGAAATGGCTAATGATACTGTTGGAGATTAAATGATACTTGGTGTCTATCATTTTCTCCTATGTTATATAAACATGTATATAGAACAAATCCTGACAAAGAGTTATAACAAATAGATTTTATTGTCTAACAGAAAGAATACAAAAAAGGATAGATACATATCCTAAAGATTAGAATCTTTGTAGATAATCTAAGGTTATAAAATGAATAAAGGTCATCACTTACTACGAAGAAAGCCTCACGTAACTAGTACTGGTATATTAATTTTCTCTCTAAAATATAACACTAGGGCTCATTTTCGGAGGATGTCTTATCCTATAAGAATAACGTAAAGCCAAACTTTTTTAGGCCTTATTTTTCTGATTCAAGTATCATTGGGGAACAAGAAAGATTTTGGCAGACAGGCTAGGCTTTGGTCCATTTAGCCAAACTTTTCCCATTTCTTACTCTTACCCCATTTTTAACCTGGACTAATAGTCTAGGATTCACCATATGATTTTAAAATTATTACTTTCTGTTGAAAATTTGAAGTAAAAATTATTCATATTAGGGATTCTGAATTTATATTAACTAGTGGGACCCGTGGAATTTCCATGAAACAAAACAAAAATCAAGGGGAGCTATTTAAGCCAGAAACGATGAATTGCAATTTCAATATTACAAATAAAACATGTAACATCTTTTTTTTTAATTCATTTGGATTTTACGTTTGGCATTTAAGTGACCCAAAACCATTTGGAATGTTTCATTTTTGAAATTGAGTGAAATAAAATCGTACAAATGAGAAATCTGTGATTAAGCAACACCAGATAATCTGGATTTACATTTTGGCATTGCATTTTGGTCGATTTGGATGGTCTTATTTTTAAACAGAGGTTGTTGCAGGATGATAATGGACGGAAGATGTAGGAATACCAGTATTAATATATAGATGTCTGTGTATCAGTAATTGTTTTATAAGAAATAACTTTTTTTTTCTTTTTTGCATGCATGCAGTAGTTAAGAATTCATGATAAATAATCCTTTTTATGATATTGTATATAGGGTGGGGCAAAATGGTCTGAGTTCTATTAACTACTTGATTGGTTGATTGGATTTTATGGCATGTCAACCCTTGGGTTATTTTATGCCAAAGTAGTTTTGTTTTATTCATTCTTGTTGGGTATTCAATTCTTTTTTTCAAAGACATTCTTTTTTTAAACACATTTTTGTAAGCTCATGTTTTGATCTATTTAACCCATAGATGTGTTCCTAACAGGCACTACCACTCTGGGTCAGGGTAGACCTGGAAGTGATGGCAATGAAGGGGTACTCCACTCTCCCCAAAGCTCCAAAATTGTAACTTCACCATTAGATGCAGTTTAACATCATACCCAGACACATTAAGAGCTGGTGTGGAGGGGTTAGGTGGTAGTGGTACTATTTAACCAATAGCTGGGAGGATAAGGGGATTCATACCTTTCCCAAGTGTATTAGTCCAAAAGTGAATGTAATGGTGAGACTGGAGTTTGAACTCACTTACGATGATATCACAGCATGTTACCTACTACTAATGTATCAGATCATTTTGCCCTACCCTGTGACTAACGAAATTAAATAAAAACTCATATAAAAAGATTACACATACTTTGATTATATTTTAATTGGTATCTATATAAAATCATTCATAGGATAGGTTTTAATACATTGGAGAATAAAACAATAATAGAGATCCATAACACCAAGTAATTATTTATTAAACCCAGTTTTATAAAAACCAGTATGCAAATTAACAACACCATATATTATGTAAACCTTTATTTCTTAGTGGTATATAAGACACATTGTAGAATTTTAAATGCACTGATAACATGGGCTGTTTTGAGGCAAATCTATCTCAGATTTTCATAGAAACATTGTTAATAAATAAGATTTATTCTATGTATTAATACTCATTGATAAACTTACACAATTCCTAAGGGTACGGTGATGTAAGTAGTGATGTAGTTTTGGTTACAGACAGACACCAAATCTCCATTATAATAAGAAGATGGTAACAGTTTAACTATCAATCTATAAATACATAAAAGGCAGTTGGTGTGTATGCATGTATGTATGTATGTCCTGATGAAACTACGAAAATAAAGCAATTAACAACAAAGTAAATATATATATATTAAATATCACCAGTTCTTGCTTTTTGTGCAAAAATTTGATTTATATTCAAAGATATTTAAAAATTAAAATATACATAGAAAAAGCATTGAAATTCTACTTAAAAATATCCAGCATATGTGAATCTCAAAAGCAAACAAATCAATACACTAGGTATTTTTTTTGCCTCCTCCCTCTACCCAGGTGATGCTGGGTAGCCGCTTCTAGTATTATATATGGTAAATATTGCATGGTCTTTGATGAAAAATATTTGCAGTGATTTATTTAAACAAAAATCTTTTTATTTCTATATTTGTTTTCATGATATCTGTGTGTATGTGCGTGCAAGCATGTGTATGAAAAGTAAAATTACTCTATTTTTTTTGTAAATTTTCAGCTGTTTTAAGTTTATTTGTTTTTGAATTTGTTTTATTTTATTTAAGCTTTCTATAATTAATTGTTAAAACAGTGAATCTGAATGCAACAACTTTTTATTTCAGGCTGATGTTTATTCTGATGTCTTTTGAATTACTGTATAAATCTCTGCAGTTATAGTAGCAGCAGCAGCTGCAGCCATTCTAGTGTCCAAAAGAGGACGGTTTCAATGTTGGACACTGGTCATCTGTCGTGGATCATAAATTATTCAAATGTCCTCATTATCGTTATTGTTTTTAACACATTTCAGTTAATCTCTTTTACAGCCTTCTTTTTTTTATTTATTTTTTATTTTGAATTCTCACCACAATCTTAATTAGAATATTTCACATATCCGATCATGGGAGTAAAATAGGGAATGAATCCAACAGTATGTAGAAAAATAGAAAAAAAGTATTCCGAAAATCTCCCTCTCCACATCTATATGCCCTTATAGCGATCACCAAAGTTAAGCAGTAATGAGCCTGTTCTAATACTTAACTGGGTGACCACTTAAGCAACAGCAGGTACTGTAAGCGACTTGAGTCCTTTGTTGATTTGATTCAGCATTAAATGACCCGAAAATTGTTTATATGCTATAAAACAAAGCAAGCAAGCAACCAACCTATACACAACACACACTTTTCACTATTCCGGGTAAAGTAGTCCTAGATAGTTACCGAACCTTAAATTTAACTAATCCGACCCACCCCCGACATTAACAAATGCTACCATCGACCACTCTGAATTTTACATTCTCCCATTTTTCGCAAGTAATCCAGACATTCTACACAATCCAAGTCCCAATGAAGGCTGCAAAAACCAAAATGTTATAATGTTGACTTCTCCAACAAGAATAAATTCGTCATCTCAGACCAGCATCCAGTTGTACAATTGTGCGGACGAGTCTGTCCAGAATAGTATAATAGGCATACCCACCCCCTTTGCCCACTACAAGCTGGCGATACAGTAACCATTCAGAATCCACTTAATCGCCGGTGGAACACTACTGGCAGGATCGTTACTGTCCTTCCAGATCGTCAATACCAAATCAGGGTCGATGGATCAGGAAGAGTCACTCTCAGGAATTGCCGTTTCTTGAGGAAGTTGGAGGCCAAAGCAAAACCCACTTGGCTCACCAAGGTGTGGATGGCATGAGGGTTCGTGCTAATGATTCTGTATATTGGCCTGGTATGAATGCATCTATACGAAACTTAAAGTTCTACTTAGCTGCTGTTATTAAAACCAACAGTAGGCTAACTGACTTCAATACATCTTTTTTGGAATACTTTGTTTTTCTATTTCCTACATATCTGAGCATCAAAAATACACCTTAAAATATACTAGCAAAAAATATGCACCATCAGGTGCAAGTATTTCAGTTTTAATGAATTCATACGTATTAAATTAGAAAGACTCATGACACTAAACAAGAACACATATAAACTTATTTTATTTTAATTGATTTCTATATGAACTTATACATAGGATTGGTTTCTGAGAATAAAACAATAATATTAGAAATCAGTAGCACCAAGTAATTATTTATCAAAATCAATTTTGCTAAGACCAATATGCAAATTATCTACACCATAACTACCTTAAGTCTTTTGTTTTACTTGTGGATCTGTTTAAACTTCTTTACATGATTATTTACAATAAAGTGATGAAAAGTTCTCGATCTAACCAAGAACGGGAACTACCTTAAATCCCTAAAATGTAAAACTTTTCCACATATTCATTCAACAATTCAACACAATTGGCCCATTATTTCTCATGTTTCTTTTACCATTTAAAAAAAAAAGAAAAAAAAAAGACCATTTCTTGGTTGGGCCCAGAACTTTTCATCACCCATTCATACATATATATTCTTTCAAGTTGAAATTCAAATTGCCTAATTATTCCAGGATACATCTGTTACAAGTAATTACCAATCTTCGGTACCAGCAAATGAAACGGTTTGTAAAGCAACTGTAGTTAAAAATCTATTCACTTTTAGGGACTATCACTGACCACTTCTAGTATTTGTATTCTCACGACATGCAACTTTTCTGGATGATTCTAAGATTGGTTCACACTCTCTCTCTCTCTCTCTCTCTCTCTCTCTCTCTCTCTCTCTCTCGTGTCATAGCAGTTACTCACTTGGTTGCATTAAATTATATAAGTATTGACTGCTTGAAGATATGCATCTTTTATTTCATAGAATATTTAACTAAATAAGAACTTGGTCAGCAGGGAAATGAAAAAGCTTAGCCAAAGTTGTCTATGCCCAGTGCTTCTTAAACTATCTGATGTGATGTACCACAGGATATTTTTCCAGTGTTGCCACGGACCAATTATTTCTGTCTGTTGTAGTGTATCATAACATGGGAAAAGAATAACACTAAATGATATTGAAAGATCTTGTGCATTTTCATTTTTACATTACATGTTATGAGAAGTAAATACACACGCGGTGTCTTTATGATATGGCTTTTTTAGCCAACAATTTTTGGGAGAATATGTGCTTAATTGAAGTCATACCTAATTTTGAAAGTTAATTAATTAATAATTAATTAATTAGGCGGGCATACCTATTTAAATGTAAGGCTAAACAAATCGAGAAAAATCAATCTCTGTATGTACATTTTGGCCTATTTATAATATGAACTTGCAATGTATTGGTAGTCAATGACTTGCATACCAGCACTGGTATGTGTACCATTACTTTGAGCAGTGCTGATTTATGCTATATACAAGGTGATTGTAAAGTAACTCCCTATTTAAAAAATCTTATAATTTATTTCTGAATCATTCTTTTTAAAACACATGAATATGAGAAGAACACATGTTATGTGTTTTATTTAAAATTCTATATGAGCACCAGCATTCACCTCCAGCTTCTCAAGGTGTTCAGGAATCACATCAATTGATCTTCCCAGGAACTCTTGTGAAATGTCAGAAATAAATTCTCATATTTGTCCTTTAAGTTCTTCTAAAGTTGTTGGTTTCATAGAGTAGAAAATTGATTTGATATAGGAGGAAATTGAGTTATGAGCAGAACAAATTAAACTCATAATGGTACCCACTGTATGTATCATATAAAAACTGAGATTTGAACAAATAAAGATATTGCTTAATGTTTTTGTTTTTTTAATAATATCAAAATAACTCGAATATGAAATATAGAAAGTTGTATTATTTAAAAATGAAATATTATATATTTACATCATGAGTAAATGCATGGATAAAATATCTTAGAAATTAGAAATAAAACATGCTGAACCAAATTGGTTTTCACCGGTTTTTTTCTCTTCTCTATATAATAATTTTTTTTGTTTTTTAAATCATTTTTTTTTTAAGATATTATAAGATCCATTAAAATGAAGTATTACAATATCAAATATTAAGAATACAAAAAAAGAAATTTTTCTATTTTTGACATTTTCTGATATTGGTAGTTGATTTACCAATGTTATTCAGATTTTTCAGTTTATATTCAAACATAATCATTCACCTACTGCATCATGCACTCCTTTTGAGGAGTAATAGAGATGCAAACTCCTTTAAAGCAGGCATGTCAACTGAGTAGCCCCTAGGGCCACATAGATTACATATGTATGTCATGAGGGCTGCACATGACAACTAAGTCTTTCAATCCTTCTTCTACATTAACAGAACAAAGTAATAATTGCTACCATTAATTTCTTCATCATCAACTAAAAGCAAATGAATACATATTTAAAAAAAAACATTTTTGTTAAAAAGAAAAGAAAAATATTACTGACCAAGTTCAAATAATAAAACATACAAGTGTCACTGTCACTTTCAGGTGTTTATTGAAAGCAGGAGAATTCAAGAGGAAAGACTCACTCCCTTTCATTGATTGAGTAAGCCTCCTCTTTCCGTAACCCAAAGGAAGGAATGAGAGACAATGCGTTGATAACAGAATCTGTTTCTTAACAACACATTGCCCTAATGAAAATAAACAACCATTTTCACCCATGAATTTTTGGAAATACTTTTTAAAAAACCTTGAGTACGGTAAAAGCAGCATATGAGAGCCCAGACTGCACCGGGCTTACCTGCATGTTTGACATACCTCCTTTAAAGAATATAAAGAGTCACAGCCACGCCACATCTGTGATAGTGCTGCAGTTTCAGTAGGAAGTTTATATTTATGAGGCAGAGTTACTAGCCTCACACCCCCTGGTTTTAAAATTTAAAGTTTTCCTTCTAAACCGGTTGCCATACAAGGCTAGAGACCCACTCTGCCTACTATTTATCCATAGCTGGGGGATATCAGATGGATTCGTGTTTTAACATGCAAATAGCCTCATCCAAGTTTTTAATGGCTTGTCCAGTCTGTTTTTATCGCAATAACTGTTACGCTACATGCACTTCCATAGAAACATAATAATTAATTCAATAAAACAACAATTGATCAATATCTTTGGATCATGCAAGTTATTTGTAAATGGCCTGGGTCATTATCAACTTGTTAATATATTTAAAAAAAAAGAAACAAAACAATTAAAATCATTTATGGAGGGCCGGGTTAGCTCAGTCAGTAGAGCGTTCGGCTAGAAACCACAAGGTTCCTAGTTCGATACCGCCCTCGCCAACTCAGCGTATGAGTAGCACAGGGATCTGTGCAGTAAAGTAAGGAGCTGATGGTAGGTGTGGCGCTCCACCTTAGATGCTAAAATAATCTCCTTGGTCTAGCGCTAATGAAAAGGGGATAGACTCCCTCACTGATTGGCTGATACTGACTTTAGGCCGCCCCAATGACTTTACTTTTTGTTTTATGGATGGATTAGTTAAGTCTGTAGAGCCCCCACCTTGGAATCGCAAGGTTCCAGGTTCAATACCAGTCCCCGCCAACCAGCACATGAGTAGCACAGATTGGGTAATCTGATCTGTGCGGTAAAATGGGGAGCTGACGGTAGGTGTGGCATTTCACTTCAGCCAAAACAATCTCCCTGGTCTAGCATGAGCAAGAAAGGGGGATAGACTCTATTGCTTTCTGGCTGATACCGACAATAGGCCACTCTGCTAACTTTACTTAATTTATGAAGCCAAACATATCTTAACTTGTCCTTCAAACTTGTGATTAGTGAAATAATTATTAGCATTATTATTTGCAGGAAGTGCGTAGTGTAATGGTTATCATTGCAGGAAATGGACATGGCAACCTGAGTTCAAATTCTGGATGGGGTTGTTTGCATTTCACATAGCACTAATACTCTTGGGAAAGGGCAGACTGGGCTAGGTAACCAGTCTAGGAGAAATAAAAACTTTGAATTCAAACCTGTTTAACTCCGTGTCACATCCTACTCGTGCTGAGGTGTTGGAAAATATATATTGTAGAAGTTTTCAGATTAAACTAGAGAAAATATTTAAAGAATATTTTTGAATCAATACCTAGCCCTCCGCTTCCTTGTACCTTGCTTACCGCACTTGGTATCACAAATTGTGCTATATCACATAATTGTTTCCAAATTTTTAATCCACAAAAATAGTTTGTTTTTTTTAATGAATATTTAGTGATTTTTTCTACACTGTCTGTTTTCTTTACATTTTGACTGGTCTTTTTTCTAACCCTCTTCAGATGAATGTTCAATAAAGTCTTCTTGTTCTCATTCTATCTAGTCTCATGTCTCTGTGTGATTTACCTTGTTCTTACTCTACCTAATATCTAGTCTCTGTGTGATTTACCATATTCTTATTCTACCTAGTCTCATGTCTTTGTATGATCTACCTTGTTCTTAATTTACCACATATCTTGTCTCTGTGTGGACTACCTTGTTCTTACTTTACCTAGTTATCTTTTTGTGATCTACTTTATTCTCATTCTATCTAGTATCTTGTCTTTTCAATTTACCTTGTTCTTGCATGTTTTGCTGACTCATTCATTTTTCTCTTGTACTGACCTCAATATAAAACTGCTGATATAATTTTGTTTCATTGTAAATGAAATAAAAGAAAAATTCAAGTTTTACTTTTATGTCAACTGTTCTGTTTATAGTCAATAAAAATGAAGGTTATTCACTTCCACGAATGAATTGATCGCATAAACATAAAAGAACAATGAAATTCAGCATCCGGAATGCTTCTTACATTATTTTTATTAAATCATTCTTATTTTTACAAAAAAAAACAACAAAAAAAAAACAAAACAATAAACATTTATATTTACAAGTCATACCTGCTTCCTTTACCCAACATATCTTAGGCTGATAAAAAGTAAGTGTTCTAATTTAAAAAATTGTTTTCCATAGATTTTTATTTAATCTTATATAGTTTTAAAAATTGCAACAAGAAATGTATTATTGAGTGGATTGACTCTCTTACTTTGGGGCATATTTTCTAGTGTTAGTATTCTTTTTCTCTGCTCCTGATTGATATGGCCACCTGTTGGCCGTAGGTGCAACACTTGATGCTTAAGGATGGAATCCTGGTGGCTGAGCAGTCCATGACTTGCAACACACCACTTTGACCCTTACTTAGATTAGTTGTGTGCTTCTCTCTGCCTCTGATTGATATGGCCACCTGTTGGCCGTAGGTGCAACACTTGATGCTTAAGGATAGAATCCTGGTGGCTGAACAGTTCATGACTTACAACACACCACTTTGGCCCTTACTTAGACTAGTTTTGTAGCTTGGTGTGGAAAATCACAATGCACAGAGACAAAAAAAAAATGTGAAAAATACTTTTAAAAAAAAGGAAAGAAAAAAAGTAAATTAATCAATAGATAAATAAATAAAAATAAATCTACAATGAATATATATATATATATATATATACATTGTATGTAAACTGTATCACTATGTACTGTATTGTCTCTCTCTTACACAACATGCACTCTCTCTCTCTCTCTCTCTCTCTCTCTCTCTCTCTCTCTCTCTCTCTCTACATGGTTGAAACTGTAATCTTAAAATTAGGGGTCTTATGCTCCTAACCCCCACAAATGAGGAAGGCTGACTGTATTTAGAAGTACAGGGTGGTCTGAAAGTCTTATCACCTCTACACATTGTTTTAACTTTCACTATTTTTTGTTTTAAATATATATATATAAGTTATTTAATTATTTTACCTCTAAAAAACAAAAAACAAAAAAACTTTTAGAAATTAAATTATTTATAGAATTTCAGGTTGTACTATGTAATTATTTTACCTCTTTAAAGAAATATGTAGTGGGTGACAAGACATTCAGACCCCCCTGTACATTTAACACGTCTGTAGCTACCTTATATATTTTAACCCTTATGTAACGCTATGTCTACATTTTTGTTTAAGCTACACAACTAACACTTTAATTTTGTAAGTAAAATTAAATTTACTAAAATATAACAATAAGGTTCTTCTTTCCTTTTGTATTATTTAATAATATTTTTTAAACCAATTTATTCTTTATTTTTTATTGCTATAAATTATGAAATTAAACTTATTAAACTAAAGAAATTAAGTTTTCATTTTTTTTCTCAAGTGTCGCAATTGTGTATCATGGTCATATTTTTTCTTTTGTTCCCCACCCCCAAATAGAATAACTGAGAAGGTTTTTTTGTTTTTTTATTGTTATTTAGAATGAATAAATAACGTATCACTTTTCTAGCAAAATATTAATACTAGCATGACTGTGGATATACCACAGTAAGATAATTTAATTATTACAACATTTGAATATGTTTCTTAAGAGCTATTGCAAATAGTTCAATATGCAAAATAATACATACTAGCAGGGCTGTAGATATACACAGTAATGATAATTTATTATTACATTTGATATGTTTACTTAAGAGCTATTGCAAATAGTTCAATATGTAAAACATATAATAATCTTGATTTAACTCTCTCTCACTCCTTTTTTCTTTCCTTCTTTAATCTTTTCATTATGTTCCCATTATTCCAAATAATTTATGCAAATTCTTCCATTACAGATTTTTAAAAAAATGTCTCATTTTGTATAAAGTTGTTTAAATTAAAAGTTAATACATGAATTTCGTTAAAGTAAAATTTTTCTTGTTTTTGTTTTTTTTTCTTCTTTAGGAGCATCTGTTTGATATTAGTGATTTGCATCAAGACCCCACCTCTCTGATCTCCAAGTGTGGTAACCTTGAGTGACCTTTTGTACAATGCTGAACAGGCGAAAATGACAATAACTATATACAAGCCGAGAATTCCGAGCAAGGACAGAGGAGGAGCAAATAATGCTCAGGTTCGGTTACTTTGCTGCCATAAAGAACAGCGACATAAACCAAAATCAAACCCGGTGATAACCCAGAATTTGGAGACCAATTTCAATTAATAAGATCAAAAGGTAAAGAATTCTTTTATTATTACATTATACAATGGAACCTCAGTTCTCGAACATAATTTTGTTCCAAAATTATGTTCAGTTATATGGGAGTAAAATGAGGAAATTAATCCAACAGTATGTGGAGAAAATGTAGAACAAACACGGGATGTTAGAATGGATGGAAATTATTAGTCGTAGTGTGAATGTTTTGAATATTTTCGCTTTATAAAGAAACCTTCTTCAGGACAATGAAACTAGTCAAAGAGAAAAAAGTATTTCATGTGTTCCTATCACATTTTGATTTTCACTTTCGCATGCACCAATCACGTCATTAACATTCAATTATGAACACTAATCACAATGGTAATGAAACCTTTTCTACACATTTTCCAAACTCAATACATTCAAAAACATCCATCATCTTTCTAACTACATAAATCCTTTTTCTCTTGACTAGTTTCATTGTCCTGAAGAAGGTTTCTTTATAAACCCGAAATGTTTGAACATCAACACTACAACTATAAAATTTCCATCCATTGTAACATCCCGCGTTGTTCTACATTTTCTCCACATACAGTTTATATATAATATGGAAAGACATGTATCTAAATGACAGAAAACACATAAAAAATGGAAATACAAAAAATATATGTATAGTTATTTGCTAAGCTTATCTTAGATGTGGCACCAAGGCCAGGGGCGTATGGTGCCCCAAATGAGAAATCAAACTCACTAAGAATGGTCTGCGAATCAAGCTTGCTAACCATTACACACTAGTGCCCAAATATATGTAATACAGTTCAGTGTTTAAATTTTTCGAAGGAACCTTCTACTGTTTTTGAAAGTGAACATACTTTCACCTTCGATACTCGTAACAAGATTTTCCTTTAGGAAATCATTGTCTTTGGTTTTGCCTCGACTGTCAATCACATGACTTCATTTTTATTGGCTCGACTTGTGTGTGTTGCATAGCCCTCTTTACCGGCACTAAATAGGTATATGTTATATACCTTCTTACTTCTTCTTACTCTGTCGTCTATCATCTATCTTGGCTGGTGTATTTCTAAGGTCTCGTCTGGTCTTCTATTTGAAGATTCCGGGTCTGGTTTTTGTGGGATCATTCCTTATCAGAAAGCCCTGTGTCATTGTTGGTTTTTAGTAATAAACACAAGACCTCGATTACGATGATGTTACTCTATTCGTAGATCCAGACAGACAATCACGCAGTGAGCCCCTCACATCTTGCTAGCTTGGCTTCTAGCTTCTAATCTCACTAAGTTACTTACTTAGTATCCTTAAACGGAAGGCCTCATCGGGGTTCTGGTTTCACGGTTTTATCCCGCAAGGCAAGATCAGAGTGAGGTCAAGCCGCCGTCACTCACCCTCAAGGCCATCAGCTGCACTAATAGATTCTACATTTGTCCATAATCCATTAGGTATCTATGATTATGTAACATCTGTTCGAGAGTCAGAAAATTTGGTTCGACAACTGAAGCCTTTTTTACTCAATTTGTGTTTGAACTTTGAATTGTTTAAGTTCAGAGTCTTTGAGAACTGAGGTTCCACTGTATCGATTTGTTTTAACACCTATAATTTACAAACTGTGTTCTGGAGGCAATATATATAACATTGCTCAAACCAGAGCTCTACGAAACAGAAAAGAATTTAGTCTACCATCTATATCTCAACAGTGGTTCCAGAATGAGGCTACCTGAATCCTGGGTAATCGCAATTCCCCCCACACACACCATTATGACTTTGCATTTCTATAGTTAGTTTCTTCTTCTATGGTAATCCTCTGCTGAGACTCAAAGGTGAAAATGAAATTCTTGTTAAGGATGAATGGTTGCTATTCTCAAATTTGTACCCACAAAAAACAGTTTTAAACTTAAACATTTTTTGATGATCCAAGCTACAAATAAAAGAAAAAAAGAAGAAAAAAGATACCTGAAGAAGTGAATGGTACTGCCAAAAACCCCCCAAAAAACAAAGCTAAGGACACTCTTAAGATCTATCTAATCTTTAACAGTTTTTTTTATTAGTATATTGCTGATATTTCCTGTCTTTTTTTTCTTTTTTTTTTTTTTTCAATAATCTATAAGCTATAATCTAATCTTTTAACAAAAATATTGACTTGTCTTTATACTAATTTCTGATTATCCAATAATTTGATCAATATTCTACATGGTTAGTATTATGTGAAGATAAATTTATATATATATATATATATATATATATTATATATATATTATATTATATAATTAATCTTATTTCTAACTCTGATGGCATGAAAAAGATGGTGCAGTTTTGTAATATTGAGCTGTTAGGAAACCTAGTAGGTACTTTCTGAAACTCCTTACTGTTTGCTCCTGGGTGCTTTACTGCACAGATCACTTACCCAATGCCTGCTGGCTACTCATGCAATGCATTGGCAGGGACCAGTATCAAACCTGGGAGCATTGTGATTCTAGCCAAAATTGTGCTACCACTGAGCTAAACAGTCTCACAGTAAAGTAGTTGAACAATAAGACATTTGTTTGACTAACACCAACTTTGGTATTTGGCTTCATTCATGAATGCCACATCAATTAATCTACCTTTGTGGAATCTCTTAGGGCAACAGAGGGTTACTTAGCCACCCATCTTCTTTCCCTTAACTTTTAGGTCACTGGGGTGCCTATACCAACTAATACTTACTGGCATTCCCACCAATTTTATTTTAACAGCAATTTGTTTTACTCAAGTATCAGAATTAACGAGAATAATAGAAGAAACATGAGTATCAAAGATAGGGGAAAAGGTTTACTAAGTTAAATATACAAGATGAACTGAGTAATTATGCAATTGGCCTATGTGAATTAACAAGTCCTGTGAGATCTTGTTTGCCCTTCTCTTTCTAAGGTTTTGTTAGATTATTATTTATAGGAAAACCAGACAATTCCATTCTTATTATTTATGTAGTGTGGTGTAAATATTTAGAGTCAAAGGAAATGGACTCTTTGACCAATCCTGGACGGGCTGTTTGCATTTCACTAGCACAATACTCTTGGAAAGTTATGCATCCAACTATCTGCCCCAGCTTTAGTAATAGAGGGTGGACTGGACTCTTTAACCTTGGTTAGGTAACAGTCAGGAGAAGGAACTCTGAAATCAAACTAAAACTCCACTTAAGAAATTGACCTTGTATCACTCCTGCTCATGCAGAGGAGTTGGTAATTAATATATATTATATATATATATATGTATGTATAATATATATACATCCTCCATGTTCAAATACTTCACTTCTTATCAACTTGTGCGGTAAGTGTGTGAGCTGATGGTAGGGTGACACCCAAATCAGCGCATGAGTAGCACAAGCTTGGAATCTGTGGCGGTAAGTAGGGAGCTGATGGTAGGTGTTCCTTGGCTTTTCCAACTCAGTGCATGAGTAGCCACAGCTTGGATCAGAAATCAACCCTGGTTATA
>CM042143.1:52434384-52550263 GCA_023376005.1 Doryteuthis pealeii | reverse complement strand
CCCACTTTTTCACTAGCACTGACAAGGGAGATTTTTTTGCATTTTAGGAGGAGCGCGACACCCTTACAACAGTTTCTCCCACTTTACTACATAATCCAAGCTGTGCTACTCATGTCGATTTTTCAGGGCCAGTATGAACCAGAACCTTGTGGTTCCAAGGTGGATATTTAAATGTTAAAAAGCTCAGTCTATTCCTACTATTTACCCAAAGCTGAGCGAGAATAGTTGGATTCGTACTCTCCCAAGGGTATTAGCACTATGTGAAATAACAAACAGCCTGCACCGCGTCCAGGATTGAACTCGTCTGTGCGCGTTCTTTCCTATGCGGTAACCATTACACCACATGCCTCTGATACATGTGGATGGCATGTGAGGGATTAATGATTTTTGTTAACACAGGCTCCTCACTTTATTACACAGATCTGAGCTGTGCTATTCATATGCTGGTTGGCCAGGACCAGTATTGAACCAGAACCTTGTGGTTGCAAGGTGGATACTTAATCGCAGTTGAGCTAAAACCAGAAATTTTGGAAATAACAATGGAAATCATCTAAAAATTACCTACAAATTACATACACGTTTTTTATTTGTTCAACTTGAGTTATAAAGTTTGAACAATTAAGGAAATCACTGTTTCCACAACATTTGGTTTGTTGGTTTATTTTTATGGTTTATCAACCCTCTTGGGGTCATTTAATACTGAATGAAGTCATTTTAGAATGTTAATGATAAAAAAATTACCAATAAAGTAATACATTTTTTATTTGTTCAACTTTATCAATTTGAAAAAAATTAAGGAAATCACTGCTTTCTAACAACATTTGAGGTTGGTTGTTGGTTTTATTTTTAGGCATATCAACCCTTTGCCGGGTCATTTAATACTGAATGAAGTCATTTTAGGAATGTTAATCATAAAAAAATTACCAATAAACTACATACAATTTTTTATTGTTCACACTTTCAATTTTGAAAAAATTAAGGAAATCACTGCTTTCTACAACATGGTTGTTTGTTGGTTTTATTTTATGGCATATAACCCTTTGTATTTAATACTGAATGAAGTCATTTTCTTAGAATGTAAGATAAAAAAATTACCGAATAAAGTACATACAAATTTTTTATTTGTTCAACTTATCAAATTTTTGAAAAAAATTAAGGAAATCAACTGCTTCTACAACATTTGGTTGGTTTGTTTGGTTTATTTTAATTGGATATCAATCCTTTGGGTCATTTTAATACTGAATGAAGTCATTTTGAATGTTAATCATATAACAAAAATTACCAATAAACTACATTACAATTTTTTATTTGTTCAAACTTTATCAATTTGAAAAAATTAAGGAAAATCACTACTTCTACAAATTTGCGTTGGTTTGTTGGTTTATTTTATGCATTTCAACCCTTTTGGGGCATTTAAATACTGAATGAAGTCATTTTAGAATGTAATGATAAAAAACATTCCAATAAGTACATACAAATTTTTTATTTGTTCACTTTATCAATTTGAAAAAATTAAGGAAATCACTGCTTCTACAAACATTTTGGTTGGTTTGTTGGTTATTTTATGCATATCAACCCTTTTTTGGGTCATTTAATACTGAAAATGAAGTCATTTTAGATGTTAATGATAAAAAATTACCAATTAAAGTACATACAATTTTTTTATTTGTTCAACTTTATCAATTTGAAAAAATTAAGGAAATCACTGCTTCTTACAACATTTATTGGTTTGTTGGTTTATTTTATAGGCATATCAACCCTTTTGGGGTCATTTAATACTGAATGAGTCATTTTAGAATGTTAATCATAAAAAAAATTTACCAATAAAGTACATACAATTTTTTATTTGTTCAACTTATTCAATTGAAAAAATTAAGGAAATCACTGCTTCTACAACATTTGCGGTTGTTTGTTGGTTTATTTTATGGCTTATCACCTTTTGGGGTCATTTAATACTGAATGAAGTCATTTTAGAATGTTAATGATAAAAATTACCATAAAGTAACATACAATTTTTATTTGTTCAACTTTATCAATTTTTGAAAAAATTAAGGAAATACTGTTTCCACAATTTGGTTGGTTGTTTGGTTTTAAACAATCAATAACATTTGAAAAATCTGGAAAAGGTTTATTACTTTTTTACAGGAATATAAATAATAGTCAATACACAGTTCTCTAACAGTATGACTAGCAACTCAATTAGTAGTGACTCGACTACAAATATGTAACTAATAACAAAATAAACCTTGCGTATTCGTATCTTTATATGTGTTCCATTGGACAAGTCCAACTACCTAGTAGGGAAATATCTTCCCTTACAACATAACCCTTTTCGGGTCATTAATGCCAAATCAAGTCATTTTGATAAACAAAGGTTCAGATTGCTTATAGTACCCACTGTTGCTTAAAAGATCACTCAATTAAGTATTGAACAGGCTCATCATTGCTCAACTTGGTGATCTAGCAAGAACCGGTGCTTTCAGCATGACTTGACTGTTAATTTACTGAAATGCATAACTTCTTATGAATTTCAATATGGTCAAGAAATGGGGATCAGTTTACAACTTGGCTACAACACCAAAATGATCCCTCACTTTACATCCAGATACAAATGGCTAAAAACAGAGGTATTTGGTTTGGGTTGATTTTTGTTGAACATGTTGATTGTTTTTGTTTTACGTCATATCAACCCTTTTCGAAATCATTTAATGCCAAATCAAGTCATTTGATAAACAAAGGACTGGATTGCTTGTATACCCACAGTTGCTTAAAATGTCACCCATTAAGTATTGAACAGGCTCATTGCTGCTTAACTGCTCTGATCTAGTGGGAATGGGCGCTTTTAGGATGACTTGACCATAATCATTTTTTTGGTCTTGTTTTTTAATGAGGTCAGTATTTCTACTGACCCTGAATCTACCAAAAATTGCTTCCAATTCTGACATGACAGCCATGATAACTTTCCTGCATCTCAATTACATCTTTCTTCTTTTTTTATTTTAATTTTTAAAAATCAATATCATTTCATATTTTGGTGTGTGAACCTTTCTATTTCTTTCAGTATCTATGTATTTATCTGCCTACAGAACTATGCAAAATTACTGCCTGTAGCCATTTTTCCCCTTCCTCCTTCAAATATTTCCTTCAACTTGTAGCAGACACAGAAGTACTATGCAAACTCCAATTATCTCCAGCTGATCCAGTGTAGGCATCGTTACTAATGGTGACACTATCTTTTACATTTACACGCTGAAAGTTTTTCATCATCTTTGGTGATTTATTTTTTATTTATTTTTATTTCAAGTTGTCTGCATAATTTTCTGACAGGATTGATATTCTCCATCATTTTTCTCTTTTTGACTTGTGTCCATTTCCCATAAAATGATGTCATATATATATATATATAGTATATATATATATATATATATACAAACCCCTCCGCATGAGTAGGATGTGACACAAGGTCTATTTCTTAAGTGAAGTTTAACAGGTTTGATTTCTGATCAAGCTGTGCTACTCATGCACTGAGTTGGAAAGCACCACACCTACCATCAGCTCCCTACTTTACCGCACAGATCCAAGCTGTGCTACTCATGCGCTGATTTGGTGTCACCTCTACCATCAGCTCCCCACTTTACCGCACAAGTTGACAAGAAGTGTAGATATTTGAAACATTAGGATGTATATATATATATATATATATATTATATATATATATATATATTTACCAACTCCTCCGCATGAGCAGGATGTGATACAAGGTCAATTTCTTAAGTGGATTTTTCAGGTTTGATTTCAGAGTTTTCCTTCTCCTAGACTGGTTACCTAACTAAGGTTAAAGAGCCCCAGTCCACCATACTATTTACCCATAAGCTGGAGGCAGAGTAGTTGGATGCATAACTTTTCCCAAGAGTATTAGTGCTATGTGAAATGCAAACAGCCTCGTCCAGGATTGGTATCCTTCGACTCTAAATATTACACCACACTACATAAATAATAAGAATGGAATTGTCTGTTTTCCTATAATAATATCTAACAAAACCTTAGAAGAGAGAAGCAACAAGATCTCACAGGACTTGTTAATTCCACATAGCAATTGCTAATTACTTCAGTTCATATATTTACTTAGTAAACCTTTCCCTATCTTTGATACTTATGTTTCTTCTATTATTTCTCTGTAATTCTGATACTTGAGTAAAACAACTGCTGTAAAACAAAAATTGGTGGGAATGCCAAGTAAGTATTAATTGGTATAGCACCCCAGTGACCTAAAAGGTTATAGGAAAAAAGATGGTGCTGCTAAGTAACCCTTGTTGCCCTAAGAGATTCCACAAAGTAGATTAATTGATGTGGCATTCATGAATGAAGCCAAATACCAAAGTTGGTTTAGTCAAACAAATTTCTATTGTTCAACTACTTTACCTTTGTGGACTGGTTTAGCTCAGTGGGGGACAATTTTGGCTAGAATCGCAAGGCTCCAGGTTATACTGGTCCTGCCAATGCATTGCATGAGTAGCACAGTTTGGGTAATCTGATCTGTGCAGTAAAGCACCCAGGAGCAAACAGTAAGGAGTCAGAAAGTACCTACCTAGGTTTCACCTAACAGCTCATTATTTACAAACTGCACCATCTTTTTTCATGCCATCAGAGTTTAGAAATAAGATAATATATATATATTATATATATATATATATATATATATATATATTATATATAAAACTTATCTTCACATAATACTAACCATGTAGAATATTGATCAAAATTATTGATTAATCAGAAATTATAGTAATGACAAGTTCAATATTTTTGTTAAAAGATTAGATTATAGATTATTGAAAAAAAAAAAAAAAAAAAGACAGGAAAATATTCAGCAATATACTAATAAAAAAAAAATGTAAAGATTAGATAGAATCTTAGAGTTGTCCTTATCTTTGTTTTGTTTTTTGTTTTTTATCACAATTTTTGCAGTACCATTCAGCCTTCTTCAGGTATCTTTTTCTTTCTTTTTTTTCTTTATTTGGTAGCTTGGTTCATTAAAAAAATGTTTATAAACTGTTTTTTGTGGGTACAAATTTTGAGAATAGCAACCATTCATCCTTAACAAGAATTCATTTTCACCTGAGTCTCAGCAGAGGATTACCATAAGAAGAAGAACTATGATAGAGAATGCAAGAAAGTCATAATGAGTGGTGGGGGGGGATATTGTGATTACCCAGGATCAGGTAGCCTCATACTGGAACCACTGCCGAGATATAGATGGTAGATAAATTCCTTCTGTTTGTAGAGCTCTGGTTTGAGCAATGTATATATATTGCCTCCAGGATACAGTTTGTAAATTACAGGTGTTTAAACAAATCCGATACAGTGGAACCTCAGTTCTCAAATGACTCTGAACTTAAACAATTCAAAGTTCAAACACAAAATTTGAGTAAAAAGGCTTCAGTTGTCGAACAAATTTTCTGACTTCGAACAGATGTTACATAATCATAGATACTTAATGATTATGACAATAGTGTAGAAATCATATTAGTGCAGCTGATGGCCTTGAGGGTGAGTGACGGCGCTTGACCTCACTCTGACCTTGCCTTGCGGGATAAACCGTGAGAACCGGGAACCCCGATAGAAGGCCCCTTCCGGTTTAAGGATACTAAGTAAGTAACTTAGTGAGTTAGAAGCTAGCAAGATGTGAGTCTCACTGCGTGATTGTCTGGTCTGGGGGTCTACGAATAAAGTAACATCATCGTAAATCAAAGTCTTGTGTTTATTACTAAAAACCAACAATGACACAGGGCTTCTGATAAGGAATGATCCCCAACAGAAACCAGACCCGGAATCCTCAATAGAAGACCAGACGAGACCTTAGAAGATACACCAGACCAAGATAGATGATAGACGACAGAGTAAGAAGAAGTAAGAAGGTATATAACATATACCTATATAGTGCCGGTAAAGAGGGCTATGCAACACACACAAGTCGAGCCAAGAAAAATTGAAGTCATGTGATTGATAGTCGAGGCAAACCAAAGATAATGATCTCCTAAAGAAAAATCTTGTTACGAGTATCGAAGGTGAAAACAGTAGAGGTTGCTTCGAAAAATTTAAACACTGAACTGGTATACATATATTTGGGCACCTCACGTGGTGTAATGGTTAGCAAGCTTGATTCGCAGACCATTCTTAGTGAGTTGGATTCTCATTGGGTGCACCATACGCCTGGCCTTGTGCCACATCTAAGATAAGCTTAGCAAATAACTATACATATATTTTTTGTATTTCCATTTTTATGTGTTTTCTGTCATTTAGATACATGTCTTTCCATATTATATATAACTGTATGTGGAAAAATGTAGAACAAACACGGGATGTTACAATGGATGGAAATTTATTAGTTGTAGTATTGATGTTCAAACATTTCGGTTTATAAAGAAACCTTCTTCAGGACAATGAAACTAGTCAAGGAGAAAAAAGGATTTATGTAGTTAGAAAATGATGAATGTTTTGAATGCATTGAGTTTGGAAAATGTGTAGAAAAGGTTCATTACCATTTGTTGATTAGCGTTCATAATTGAATGTTAATGACGTGATTGGTGCATGCGAAAGTGAAAATCAAAATGTGATAGGAACACATGAAATCTTTTTTTCTCTTTGACTAGTTTCATTGTCCTGAAGAAGGTTTCTTTATAAAGCAAAATATTCAGACATTCACACTACGACTAATAAATTTCCATCCATTCTAACATCCCGTGTTTGTTCTACATTTTCTCCACATACTGTTGGATTAATTTCCTCATTTTACTCCCATATAACTGAACATAATTTTGGAACAAATTCATGTTCGAGAACTGAGGTTCCATTGTATAATGTAATTAATAAAAGAATTCTTACCTTTTTGAATCTTATTAAATTGAAATTGGTCTCCAAATTCTGGGTTATCACCGGGTTTGATTTTTGTTTTATGTCGCTGTTTCTTAGTTGGCAGCAGAAGTAACCGAACCTGAGCATTATTTGCTCCTCCTCTGTCCTTGCTCGGAATTTCTCGGGCTTGTAATATAGTTATTGTCATTTTCGCCTGTTCAGCATTGTACAAAAAGGTCACTTCAAGGTTACCACACTTGGAGATCAGAGGTGGGTCTTGATGCAAATCACTAATATCAAACAGATGCTCCTAAAGAGAGAGAAAAAACAAAAACAAGAAAAATTTTACTTTAACGAAATTCATATATTAACTTTTAAATTTAAACAACTTTATACAAAATGAGACATTTTTTTTTTTACATCTGTAATGGAAGAATTTGCATAAATTATTTGGAATAATGGGAAACATAATGAAAAGATTAAAAGAAGGAAAGAAAAAAGGAGTGAGAGAGAGTTAAATCAAGATTATTATATTTTACATATTGAACTATTGCAATAGCTCTTAAGTAAACATATCAAATGTAATAATTAAATTATCATACTGTGGTATATCCACAGGCCCTGCTAGTATGAATTATTTTGCATATTGAACTATTTGCAATAGCTCTTAAGTAAACATATCAAATGTTGTAATAATTAAATTATCTTACTGTGGTATATCTACAGGTCATGCTAGTATTAATTATTTTGCAAGAAAAGGTGATACGTTATTTATTCATTCTAAATAACAATAAAAAAAACAAAAAAACCTTCTCAGTGTTATTTCTATTGGGGGGTGGGAACAAAAGAAAAAATATGACCATGATACACAATTGCGACACTTGAGAAAAAAAATGAAAACTTAATTTCTTTAGTTTAATAAATTTAATTTTATAATTTATAGCAATAAAAATCTAAAAATAAAATTGGTTTAATAAAATATTATTAAATAATAACAAAAGGAAATAACCTCATTCATTATAGTTTAGTAAATTTAATTTTACTTACAAAATTAAAGTGTTAGTTGTGTAGCTTAAACAAAAATGTAGACATAGCGTTACATAAGGGTTAAAATATATAAGGTAGCTACAGACGTGTTAAATGTACAGGGTGGTCTGAATGTCTTGTCACCCACTACATATTTTTTTAAAGAGGTAAAATAATTACATAGTACAACCTGAAATCCTATAAATAATTTAATTTCTAAAAGTTTTTTTTTTGTTTTTTAGAGGTAAAATAATTAAATAATTTATATATATATTTAAAACAAAAAATAGTGAAAGTTAAAACAATGTGTAGAGGTGATAATACTTTCAGACCACCCTGTACAGTCAGCCTTCCTCATAATACCCCTAATTTTAAGATTACAGTTTCAACCATGTAGAGAGAGACAGAGAGAGAGAGAGAGAGTGCATGTTTGTGTAAGAGAGAGACAATATAGTACATAGTGATACAGTTCACGTACAATGTATATATATATATATATATTCATTGTAGATTTATTTTTATTTATTTATCTATTGATTAATTTACTTTTTTTCTTTTCTTTTTTTAAAGTATTTTTCACATTTTTTTTTGTCTCTGTGCATTGTGATTTTCCACACCAAGCTACAAAACTAGTCTAAGTAAGGGCCAAAGTGGTGTGTTGTAAGTCATGAACTGCTCTGCCACCAGGATTCTATCCTTAAGCATCAAGTGTTGCACCTACGGCCAACAGGTGGCCATATCAATCAGGGGCAGAGAGAAGCACAAAACTAGTCTAAGTAAGGGTCAAAGTGGTGTGTTGCAAATCATGGACTGCTCAGTCACCAGGATTCCATCCTTAAGCATCAAGTGTTGCACCTATGGTCAACAGGTGGCCATATCAATCAGGAGCAGAGAAAAAGAATACTAACACTAGAAAATATGCCCCAAAGTAAGAGAGTCAATCCACTCAATAATACATTTCTTGATGCAATTTTTAAAACTATATAAGATTAAATAAAAATCTATGGAAAAAAAAATTTAAATTAGAGCACTTTACTTTTTATCAGCCTAAGATATGTTGGGTAAAGGAAGCAGGTATGACTTGTAAATATAAATGTTTATTGTTTTTTTTTTGTTGTTTTTTTTGTAAAAATAAGAATGATTTAATAAAAATAATGTAAGAAGCATTCCGGATGCTGAATTTCATTGTTCTTTTATGTTTTATGCGATCAATTCATTCGTGGAAGTGAATAACCTTCATTTTTATTGACTATAAACAGAACAGTTGACATAAAAGTAAAACTTTGAATATTTTCTTTTATTTCATTTACAATGAAACAAAATTATATCAGCAGTTTTATATTGAGGTCAGTACAAGAGAAAAATGAATGAGTCAGCAAAACATGCAAGAACAAAGTAAATGGAAAAGACAAGATACTAGATAGAATGAGAATAAAGTAGATCACAAAAAGATAACTAGGTAAAGTAAGAACAAGGTAGTCCACACAGAGACAAGATATGTGGTAAATTAAGAACAAGGTAGATCATACAAAGACATGAGACTAGGTAGAGTAAGAATAAGGTAAATCACACAGAGACATGAGACTAGATAGATAGAATGAGAACAAGAAGACTTTATTGAACATTCATCTGAAGAGGGTTAGAAAAAAGACAGTCAAAATGTAAAGAAAACAGACAGTGTAGAAAAAATCACTAAATATTCATTAAAAAAACTGAATAACTATTTTTGTGGATTAAAAATATAGAAACAATTATGTGATATAGCACAATTTGTGATACCAAGTGCGGTAAGCAAGGTACAAGGAAGTGGGGGGCTAGGTATTGATTCAAAAATATTCTTTAAATATTTTCTCTAGTTTAATCTGAAAACTTCTACAATATATATTTACCAACGCCTCAGCACGAGTAGGATGTGACACAGGGTCAATTACTTAATTGGAGTTAAACAGGTTTGAATTCAAAGTTTTTACTTCTCCTAAACTGGTTACCTAGCTCAGTCTGCCCTACTATTTATCCATAGCTGAAGGGAGAATAATTGGATGCCTTCCTTTCCCAAGAGTATTAGTGCTATGTGAAATGCAAACAACCCCATCCAGAATTTGAACTCAGGTTGCCATGTCCATTTCCTGCAATGATAACCATTACACTACGCACTTCCTGCAAATAATAATGCTAATAATTATTTCACTAATCACAAGTTTGAAGGACAAGTTAAGATATGTTTGGCTTCATAAATTAAGTAAAGTTAGCAGAGTGGCCTATTGTCGGTATCAGCCAGAAAGCAATAGAGTCTATCCCCCTTTTTTGCTCATGCTAGACCAGGGAGATTGTTTTGGCTGAGGTGAAATGCCACACCTATCGTCAGCTCCCCATTTTACCGCACAAATCAGATTACCCAATCTGTGCTACTCATGCGCTGGGTTGGCGGGGACTGGTATTGAACCTGGAACCTTGCGATTCCGAGGTGGGGGCTCTACAGACTTAGCTAATCCATCCATAAAAGTAAAAGTAAAGTCATCGGGGCGGCCTAAAGTCAGTATCAGCCAATCAGTGAGGGAGTCTATCCCCTTTTCACTAGCGCTAGACCAAGGATATTATTTTAGCATCTGGGGTGGAGCGCCACACCTACCATCAGCTCCTTACTTTACTGCACAGATCCCTGTTCTTATCATACGCTGAGTTGGCGAGGGCCGGTATCAAACTAGGAACCTCGTTGTTTCTAGCCGAACGCTCTACTGACTGAGCTAACCCAGCCCTCCATAAATGATTTTAATTGTTTTTGTTTCTTTAAAAAAAAATACATTAACAAGTTGATAATGACCCAGGCCATTTACAAATAACTTGCATGATCCAAAGATATTGATCAATTGTTGTTTTATTGAATTAATTATTATGTTTCTATGGAAGTGCATGTAGCGTAACAGTTATTGCGATAAGAAACAGACTGGACAAGCCATTAAAAACTTGGATGAGGCTATTTGCATGTTAAAACACGAATCCATCTGATATCCCCCCAGCTATGGATAAATAGTAGGGCAGAGTGGGGTCTCTAGCCTTGGTATGGCAACCGGTTTAGAAGGAAGACTTTAAATTTAAAACCAGGGGGTGTGAGGCTAGTAACTCTGCCTCATAAATATAAACTTCCTACTGAAACTGCAGCACTATCACAGATGTGGTGTGGCTGTGACTCTTTATATTCTTTAAAGGAGGTATGTCAAACATGCAGGTAAGCCCAGGTACAGTCTAGGCTCTCATATGCTGCTTTTACCATACTCAAGGTTTTTTAAAAAGTTTTTCCAAAAATTCTTGGGTGAAAATGGTCGTTTATTTTCATTAGGGCAATGTGTTGTTAAGAAACAGATTCTGTTATCAATGCATTGTCTCTCATCCCTTCCTTTGGGTTACAGAAAGAGGAGGCTTACTCAGTCAATGAAAGGGAGTGAGTCTTTCCTCTTGAATTCTCCTGCTTTCAATAAACACCTGGCTATAATTGAAAGTGACAGTGACACTTGTACGTTTTATTATTTGAACTTGGTCAGTAATATTTTTCTTTTCTTTTTAACAAAAATGTTTTTTTAAAAATATGTATTCATTGGCTTTTAGTTGATAATAAAGAAATTAATGATAGCAATTTATTACTTTGTTATGTTAATGTAGAAGAAGGATTGAAAGACTTAGTTGTCATGTGCGGCCCTCATGACATACATATGTAATCTATGTGGCCCTAGGGGGCTACTCAGTTTGACATGCCTGCTTTAAAGGAGTTTGCATCTCTATACTCCTCAAAAAGGAGTGCATTATGCAGTAGGTGAATGATTATGTTTGAATATAAACTGAAAATCTGAATAACATTGGTAAATCAACTACCAATATCAGAAAATGTCAAAAATAGAAAAATTCTTTTTTTTGTATTCTTAATATTTGATATTGTAATACTTCATTTTAATGGATCTTATAATATCTTAAAAAAAAAATGATTTAAAAACAAAAAAAAATTATTATATAGAGAAGAGAAAAAAAACGGTGAAAACCAATTTGGTTCAGCATGTTTTATTTCTAATTTCTAAGATATTTTATCCATGCATTTACTCATGATGTAAATATATAAATATTTCATTTTTAAATAATACAACTTTCTATATTTCATATTCGAGTTATTTTGATATTATTAAAAAAACAAAAACATTAAGCAATATCTTTATTTGTTCAAATCTCAGTTTTTATATGATACATACAGTGGGTACCATTATGAGTTTAATTTGTTCTGCTCATAACTCAATTTCCTCCTATATCAAATCAATTTTCTACTCTATGAAACCAACAACTTTAGAAGAACTTAAAGGACAAATATGAGAATTTATTTCTGCCATTCCACAAGAGTTCCTGGGAAGATCAGTTGATGTGATTCCTGAACACCCTGAGAAGCTGGAGGTAAATGCTGGTGCTCATATAGAATTTTAAATAAAACACATGTTACATGTGTTCTTCTCATATTCATGTTTTTTAAAAAGAATGATTCAGAAATAAATTATAAGATTTTTTAAATAGGGAGTTGCTTTACAATCACCCTGTATATAGCATAAGTCAGCACTGCTCAAAGTGATGGTACACATACCAGTGCTGGTATGCAAATCATTGACTCCCAATACATTGCAAGTTCATATTATAAATAGGCCGAAATGTACATACAGAGATTGATTTTTCTCGATTTGTTTAGCCTTACATTTAAATAGGTATGCCCGCTTAATTAATCAATTATTAATTAATTAACTTTCAAAATTAGGTACGACTTCAATTAAGCACATATTCTCCCAAAAATTGTCGGCTAAAAAAAGCCATATCATAAACACACCGCGTGTGTATTTACTTCTCATAACATGTAATGTAAAAATGAAAATGCACAAGATCTTTCAATATCATTTAGTGTTATTCTTTTCCCATGTTATGATACACTATAACAGACAGAAATAATTGGTCCGTGGCAACACTGGAAAAATATCCTGTGGTACATCACATCAGATAGTTTAAGAAGCACTGGGCATAGACAACTTTGGCTAAGCTTTTTCATTTCCCTGCTGACCAAGTTCTTATTTAGTTAAATATTCTATGAAATAAAAGATGCATATCTTCGAGCAGTCAATACTTATATAATTTAATGCAACCAAGTGAGTAACTGCTATGACACGAGAGAGAGAGAGAGAGAGAGAGAGAGAGAGAGAGAGAGAGAGAGTGTGAACCAATCTTAGAATCATCCAGAAAAGTTGCATGTCGTGAGAATACAAATACTAGAAGTGGTCAGTGATAGTCCCTAAAAGTGAATAGATTTTTAACTACAGTTGCTTTACAAACCGTTTCATTTGCTGGTACCGAAGATTGGTAATTACTTGTAACAGATGTATCCTGGAATAATTAGGCAATTTGAATTTCAACTTGAAAGAATATATATGTATGAATGGGTGATGAAAAGTTCTGGGCCCAACCAAGAAATGGTCTTTTTTTTTTCTTTTTTTTTTAAATGGTAAAAGAAACATGAGAAATAATGGGCCAATTGTGTTGAATTGTTGAATGAATATGTGGAAAAGTTTTACATTTCAGGGATTTAAGGTAGTTCCCGTTCTTGGTTAGATCGAGAACTTTTCATCACTTTATTGTAAATAATCATGTAAAGAAGTTTAAACAGATCCACAAGTAAAACAAAAGACTTAAGGTAGTTATGGTGTAGATAATTTGCATATTGGTCTTAGCGAAATTGATTTTGATAAATAATTACTTGGTGCTACTGATTTCTAATATCATTGTTTTATTCTCAGAAACCAATCCTATGTATAAGTTTGTATAGAAATCAATTAAAATAAAATAAGTTTATATGTGTTCTTGTTTAGTGTCATGAGTCTTTCTAATTTAATACGTATAAATTCATTAAAACTGAAATACTTGCACCTGATGGTGCATATTTTTTGCTAGTATATTTTAAGGTGTATTTTTGATGCTCAGATATGTAGAAAATAGAAAAACAAAGTATTCCAAAAAAGATGTATTGAAGTCAGTTAGCCTACTTTTGGTTTTAATAACAGCAGCTAAGTAGAACTTTAAGTTTCGTATAGATGCATTCATACCAGGCCAATATACAGAATCATTAGCACGAACCCTCATGCCATCCACACCTTGGTGAGCCGAGTGGGTTTTGCTTTGGCCTCCAACTTCCTCAATAAACGGCGATTCCTGAGAGTGACTCTTCCTGATCCATCAACCCTGATTTGGTACTGACGATCTGGAAGGACAGTAACGATCCTGCCAGTAGTGTTCCACCGGCGATTAAGTGGATTCTGAATGGTTACTGTATCGCCAGCTTGTAGTGGGCAAAGGGGGTAGGTATGCCTATTATACTATTCTGGACAGACTCGTCCGCACAATTGTACAACTGGATGCTGGTCTGAGATGACGAATTTATTCTTGTTGGAGAAGTCAACATTATAACATTTCGGTTTATGCAACCTTCATTGGGACTTGAATTGTGTAGAATGTCTGGATTACTTGCGAAAAATGGGAGAATGTAAAATTCAGAGTGGTCGATGGTAGCATTTGTTAATGTCGGGGGTGGGGTGGATTAGTTAAATTTAAGGTTCGGTAACTATCTAGGACTACTTTACCCGGAATAATGAAAAGTGTGTGTTGTGTATAGGTCGGTTGGTTGATTGCTTTGTTTTATAGCATATCACCAATTTTCGGGTCATTTAATGCTGAATCAAGTCAACAAAGGACTCAAGTCGCTTACAGTACCTGCTGTTGCTTAAGTGGTCACCCAGTTAAGTATTAGAACAGGCTCATTACTGCCTAACTTTGGTGATTGCTGTGTATAAGGGCATATAGATGTGGAGCGGGAGATTTTTGGAATACTTTTTT
Organism: Doryteuthis pealeii; assembly: GCA_023376005.1. NCBI lineage: Eukaryota > Metazoa > Mollusca > Cephalopoda > Myopsida > Loliginidae > Doryteuthis > Doryteuthis pealeii. The sequence continues at coordinate 52,535,479 of CM042143.1, read as the reverse complement.
CTATTTTTCTACATACTGTTGGATTCATTCCCTATTTTACTCCCATGATCAGATATATGAAATATTCTAATTAAGATTGTGGTGAGAATTCAAAATAAAAAATAAATAAAAAAAAGAAGGCTGTAAAAGAGATTAACTGAAATGTGTTAAAAACAATAACGATAATGAGGACATTTGAATAATTTATGATCCACGACAGATGACCAGTGTCCAACATTGAAACCGTCCTCTTTTGGACACTAGAATGGCTGCAGCTGCTGCTGCTGCTGCTGCTGCTATAACTGCAGAGATTTATACAGTAATTCAAAAGACATCAGAATAAACATCAGCCTGAAATAAAAAGTTGTTGCATTCAGATTCACTGTTTTAACAATTAATTATAGAAAGCTTAAATAAAATGAAACAAATTCAAAAACAAATAAACGTAAAACTGCTGAAAATTTACAAAAAAAATAGAGTAATTTTACTTTTCATACACATGCTTGCACGCACATACACACAGATATCATGAAAACAAATATAGCAATAAAAAGATTTTTGTTTAAATAAATCACTGCAAATATTTTTCATCAAAGACCATACAATATTTACCATATATAATACTAGAAGCGGCTACCCAGCATCACCTGGGTAAAGGGAGGAGGCCAAAAAAAATACCTAGTGTATTGATTTGTTTACTTTTGGGATTCACAGATGCTGGATATTTTTAAGTAGAATTTCAATGCTTTTTCTATGTATATTTTAATTTTTAAATATCTTTGAATATAAATCAAATTTTTGTACAAAACGCAAGAACTGGTGATATTTAATGTGTATATATATTTACTTTGTTGTTAATTGCTTTATTTTCGTAGTTTCATCAGGACATACATACATACATGCATACACACCAACTGCCTTTTATGTATGTATAGATTGATCGTTAAACTGTTACCATCTTCTTATTATAATGGAGATTCAGTGTCTGTCTGTAACCAAAACTACATCACTACTTACGTCACCGTACCCTTAGGAATTGTGTAAGTTTATCAATGAGTATTAATACATAGAATAAATCTTATTTATTAACAATGTTTCTATGAAAATCTGAGATAGATTTGCCTCAAAACAGCCCATGTTATCAGTGCATTTAAAATCCTGCAATGTGTCTTATATATCACTAAGAAATAAAGGTTTACATAATATATGGTGTTGTTAATTTGCATGCTGGTTTTTATAAAATTGGGTTTAATAAATAATTACTTGGTGTTACAGATCTCTATTATTGCTTTATTCTCCAATGTATTAAAACCTATCCTATGAATGATTTTATATAGATACCAATTAAAATATAATCAAAGTATGTGTAATCTTTTTATATGAGTTTTTATTTAATTTTGTTAGTCACAGGGTAGGGCAAAATGATCTGATACATTAGTAGTAGGTAACATGCTGTGACATCATCGTAAGTGAATAAAAAACTCCAGTCTCACCATTACATTCACTTTTGGACTAATACACTTGGGAAAGGTATGAATCCCCTTATCCTCCCAGCTATTGGTTAAATAGTACCACTACCACCTAACTCCTCCACGCCAGCTGTTAATGTGTCTGGGTATGATGTTAAACTGCATCTAATGGTGAAGTTACAATTTTGGAGCTTTGGGGAGAGTGGAGTACCCCTTCATTGCCATCACTTCCAGGTCTACCCTGACCCAGAGTGGTAGTGCCTGTTAGGAACACATCTATGGGTTAAATAGATCAAAACATGAGTTTACAAAAAATGTGTTTTAAAAAAAATGACTTTGAAAAAAAGAATTGAATCCCCAACAAGAATGAATAAAACAAAACTACTTTGGCATAAAATAACCCAAAGGTTGACATGCCGTAAAATCCAATTAAACCAATCAATAGAACTCAGATCATTTTGCCCCACCCTATACAATATCATAAAAAGGATTATTCATCATGAATTCTTAACTACTGCATGCATGCAAAAAAGAAAAAAAAGTTATTTCTTATAAAACAATTACTGATACACATAGACATCTATATATTAATAATGGTGTTCCTACATCTTCCATCCATTATCATCCTGCAACAACCTCTGTTTAAAAATAAGACCATCCAAATCGACCAAGATGCAATGAAAAAATGTAAATCCAGATTATCTGGTGTTGCTTAATCGCAGATTTCTCATTTGTACGATTTTATTTCACCCAATTTCAAAAATGAAACATTCCAAATGGTTCTGGGTTGCTTAAATGCCAAATGTAAAAATCAAAATGAATTTAAAAAAAAAAAGATGTTACATGTTTTATTTGTAATATTGAAATTGCAATTCATCATTTCTGGCTTAAATAGATCCCCTTGATTTTTGTTTTGTTTCATGGAAATTCCACGGGTCCCACTAGTTAATATAAATTCAGAATCCCTAATCATATGAATAATTTTTGCTTCAAATTTTCAACAGAAAGTAATAATTTTAAAATCATATGGTGAATCCTAGACTATTAGTCCAGGTTAAAAGTGGAGTAAGAGTAAGAAATGGGAAAAGTTTGGCTAAATGGACCAAAGCCTAGCCTGTCTGCCAAAATCTTTCTTGTTCCCCAATGATACTTGAATCAGAAAAATGAGCGCCTAGTGTTATATTTTAGAGGGAAAATTAATATACCAGTACTAGTTACATGAGGCTTTCTTCACAGCAAGTGATAACCTTTATTCATTTTATAACCTTAGACGATCTACAAAGATTCTAATCTTTAGGATATGTATCTATCCTTTTTTGTATTCTTTCTGTTAGACAATAAAATCTATTTGTCAGGATTTGTTCTATATACATGTTTATATAACATAGGAGAAAATGATAGACACCAAGTATCATTTAATCTCCAACAGTATCATTAGCCATTTCTGGGGTCTTTTGATTGAGGATCATTCTAAAAAAAAGTTAATATCAAAATCATACATATTCAACCTTCAGAAATATATATGTAGTAGTCATGGCCTCTCTCCTCGATGAAAGAGGCACAGAGTCACCTGTTGCCATGTACAGGCATGCAAATTACCTAGTGTCTCAGTACTAATCAAATGCCATATGTGAGTGTGAAGAGAATTTACATGACTGACTGAGGCACACATAAAAGCCAGCAAAATTCTTTCTTTGGGGAGAACAAACATTTCTATAACTGGAGAATGTAAGAGAGAATTACTGATGGCCAGAGTGATAACTAGAATACATTTCAACTATTTACAACAATATAGAGCATATTATGAAATATACTAACAAAAGATTAAAGACCAATAATTCGTTAACATGAGTTTATAATAAGTTAACAGATTAATATACTAAAAATTAGAAAAAAATCAGAATTATATATAAAAGAAATGAAAATCAAATCTTCCCTTGTTCATGTAATTTTAAAAATTTGAATTATTTGGATTTTTCGAACTGTTGTCCTCATTTTTATCATTATATACACAACGTTTCAGCTGATGTGCCCTCCGGCCTTCTTCAGGTGTTTCTTGTCAAACTCAGGACCCTTTGTATCACAATCGGGAGCCTTCACGGAACTTTGAATGCAATGCATCAGGGTAGACTGCTCTCATTCCACTAACCATGACCAGATACAAGTGTTAAGCTATGTTGGGTATTCTATGTTATTATCGCCTGTGGTCAGGATTGAACCTGCAACCTACAGATGATTGTCACTTAGAACTGTATTAACTCAACTCCTATATCTGTTGTGCCATGAGTCCAACTAAATACTGTGTATATAACAATAAAAATGAAGACAATAGTTCAAATAATCCAAATTATCAAGCCTCATCTAAAAAATTCAGACAAATTTTTAGAATATTTTTTAGAAATATGACCTTTCTGAAAAAATTTAAAAAAATATATTTATGGCAATAGTAACATAGACAAGAGATTACAATAAAATGCTGAATAACATAAATCATTGTTTTACATTTGTTAAAATATGAGAAACAAAAATCAATATTTTTTTCAAAACATCAAAATGAAAAAAAAAAAAAAAATTATATATAGTATAATGGAGATTGTGTGTGTCTGTCTATTTATGTTATTTTCATATTCATTAATCATTATTAATTATTTATTAACAATTTCTGTATGCAGGTCTAGCTGAGATGGACTTGCCTTGTGTTTAAAATCCTGCAATGTGTGTTATATATCATTAAGAATAGATGTTTACATAGTATATGGAATAATTTTCATACCAGTTTAACAAAACCATGTTTGATAAATAATTACTTGGTGTTACTGATTTCTAATATTATTGTTTTATTTTCAAACGTATTAAAAGCAATCCTATGTATTATTTTATATTGAAATCAATTAGAATAAAGTAAAAATAAGTAACCTTTTTTGTGGTCTTATTTAATTTCATTAGTCTAATTCAATATAATATTTAATTATATTAAAACTTGTGCCAGGAGTGCGTATTTTGTTGCTAGTTTGTATAAAATTAATTTTATACATTAAATAAAAAACATCAATGATTTTCAACAACTACAGATTGACCAAAAAAAAAAAAAAAAAACAGAATTTGGGTTCTGTTCTTTTTTTTTTTTTTTTTTTCTTTTTTTTGTTCTGGTGGTCTGCATCAATAATATATATATATATATATATATATATATACAGGGTGACCCCCCAAAAAACAGAATTTGGGTTCTGTTTTTTGGGGATCACACTGTATTTGATGCCTTTTCTTTTTCAAAATCATCATTGCAACAAAGAGCTATTAATATACAATATGAAGAACAGAAACATTTTTGAGAAATTACTATTTTTTCTCATCAAGATAAGTTATCAATCAATCTACATATATAAAGGGCAGTTCGTATGTATGTATGTATGTATGTATGTCTGTATGAAAATAAAACAATCAATGACAAAGTAAATATATATACACATTGAATATCACTGGTCCTTGCTTTTTGTGCAAAAATGATGAAGATTTGATTCATATTCAAAGATATTTAAAAATTAAAATATACATAGAAATAGCATTGAAATTCTACTTGAAAATTTCCAGCATTTGTAAATCTCAAAAGTAAACAAATTAGATTTTTTTTTGTTCCCCTTCTACCAAGGCGATGCTGGGTAGCTGCTTCTAGTACTAAATATTGGAAAGATCCAAAAGGCTTTGGTTTTAGGAGCTTTTAAATTAGAAATAAAAACCAATAAAATGTAAAGAAAATTCCAAAACACTTTAAATAATTATTTATATAACATACATAATTGTATATTATACTAGAAGCTCCTACCCAGCATCACCTGGATAGAGGTGGGGGATCAAAAAGTAGTGTAATGGTTAGAAAGTTAATCTTGCAGATCCTTTATTATCATGTATATTTTAGATATCTTTATAAATATAAATCAAATCTTCATAATTTTTGCACAAAAAGCATGAACCGGTGATATTTAATGTGTATATATATTTGTTGTTAATTGTTTTATTTTCATAGTTTTATCTGTACATACATACATACATACACATCAACTGCCTTTATATATGTATTGATAGATATGCACAAACCCTTGAATAGGATTGAACAGAGAAAAGATTATTAATAAATATATCAGCAATTTTTTTTTCTCTTTTCTCTGAGCAATTTAATAACATTTTAAGTCCTACATTTCAATTTGATTTCAGAATTTTTTTAAATTGAAAAAACAAAAAAATAAATAAAAATGAAAAATAACAGTATAAATCTGTTCAGTCTTTCAACTTTAACAAAACATTAAGAAATAATTTTATTCATTTCCTAGATTTAAGTTTGTTGTGACACAAGGTCAGAATTAGATTAATGTGACTGAATTATTTTTGCTTTTGTAAAATTCAAACTTTTTTTCAAATAAAGAAACAAAAAATGAAATATTGGATTTTCTGATGAAAAAAATTCATAATATTACTTCCACATAATGGAACAAAATAAAGCCATTATAATTTTCAGGTAAGTGTCACTGACAAACAACTGAGTATAAAGGGAGGCACTCCTGTTGTAATGGTTATTGTTGTAGGAAATGAATACAGTGACCAGAGTTCAAATCTTGGACAAGGCTGGTTGCATTTCAACTAACACTAATACCTTTGGGAAAGGCATGAATCCAAGTATTCTCCCTCCAGCTATAGGTAAGTAGTAGCACAGACTGAGCTCTTGAATCTTGGTTAGGTAACCAGTCTAGGGGATGGAAAACTCTGAATTCAAACCTGTTTAACACTACTTAAAAAATTGACCTTGTGCCACATCCTGCTCATATAAAGGGGTTGGGTTAATACATTTATATGAGTATAAACAAGTTATGGTCAAATCACACTGAAAGCACTGGTTCCCATTAGATTGCCAAATTAATCAGTGATATGCCTGTTCAATAATTGAGTGTCCACTTAACTCTTTGCCTAACAAATTTCTCTCAAGGCTCTACCAAATTTTCTTGGTATTTTTTACCTTTATGATGGGATATTTCAAAGTTCACTATCTATTCACCTCAGAACTCATTCTATTCAAATAAAGTCCTATTATTATTGTAATCTGAGTCCTTCTGCTCAATAAAAATAACACATACAAGAGCTGTTGCCAGCGGATTACATTAGGATTGCAGTGGTGTGAGAGCTGCTGTGAGAGTTAAGCAACAGCAGGTACTGTAAGCAACTTGAGTCTTTTGTTTTATTTGATTTGGTATTAAATGACCTGAAAAGGGTTGATATACCGAACAACCAGCCAAACTTCTTTTAATCAAACAGAATTTTTAAAAAATGCAACAAGCATCTTTACATATATAAAGAACAGTTGGTGTGTATAGATGTCCGGAGGAAACTACTAAATTAAAACAATTAACAATAATATATATACACATTAACTATCACCAGAGCTTGCTTTTTGGGCAAAAATAATGAAGACAGCTGGGTAGCTGCTTCTAGTTTTAAACAAAATACATTAAAAATAACATTGGAATTATCAACATAAAATTTATTATGTCATAAGTATATTATTTCGGCAGGTGTTCATCATGGCAAAAATTCCCCTTTTGAGTTGTGTGGAATCTCAAAATGATGTGCCATATTTGTTGGTTGGGTTTTACAGTATGTCAACCCTTGTCGGGTTATTTTATGCCAAAGATGTTTTTGCTTGATTCATTCTTGATGGGAACTTAATTTTTTTTAAACTCATTTTTTCTATGTAACCCATAGATGAGACCCCAACCGGTACCACTCCGGGTCAGAGTGGACCTGGGAGTTTTTTTCTTCTTCTATTTAACCCATGGATGCGACCCTAACAGGTACTACTACTCCGGGTTAGAGTGGGCCTGGGGGTAATAGTGATGAAGAGGCACTCCACATTCCCCAGAGCTCCAGAAATGTAACTTCACCATCGGATAGAGTTTAACGTCGTATCCAGGACATTAAGACACTCAGTCACTGCCTTCTAGCGCATATATAATAAAAAGGGTTGGGGTTTGCCATATTTGTTGAATTACAGGCATACAAAAATCATATCATTACAATGTAGGTGTAATTTTCATTCAGTTCAATCTCAAACAGAACTCAGTAAATTCTAAATGTAAGGATTTGGGTGAATATTTTAAGATTTTTTAATCTGGATTTCCTTTAAAAGTTTCTAATTTTGTTTCTTTTGATTATTTGTTCATTTTTGGTTTAGATCAGTTGCTAGAGTATTTGTCAAGGAATCACTAGGTTCCAGGTTCAATACCAGTTGTCATCAATTCAGCACGTGAGTAGCAGAGCTTGGGTAATCTGATCTGTGCTGTAAAGCTGATAGTATCTTAATACCATAATCATATCTTTTAAAAATCACCATGGCCACCTATATTAACAATGGATTGTGAGGTAATCATATCTTTTAAAAATCACCATAGTCAGTTCCATTAACAATGAATTGTGAGGTAATCATATCTTTTAAAAATCACTATGGCCAGCAATATTAACAATGATTGTGAGGTAATCATATCTTTTAAAAATCATCATATCTTTTAAAAATCATAGTCAGTTCTATTAACAATGGATTGTGAGGTAATCATATTTTAAAAATCACCATGTCAGTTCTATTAACAATGGATTGTGAGGTAATCATATCTTTTAAAAATCATATCTTTTAAAAATCAGTATTAACAATGGATTGTGAGGTAATCAGTGGCTTTTAAAAAGGACCATGGTCAGTTCTATTAACAGTGGATTGTGAGGCAATTTATCTTTTAAAAAGGACCATGGCCAGCTATATTAACAATGAATTGTGAGGTAATCATATCTTTTAAAAATCACCATAGTCAGTTCTATTAACAGAGGATTGTGAGGTAATCTATCTTTTAAAAATGATCATAACTGCCTGGACAGTTCTATTAACAATTTTTAAAGAAAAAGAGATAGATAAATGAGTAAAAACATAAACCTAAATAACAATTTTTCTTTTTTTTCTTTTTATTTATTCAGCTTCAACATTACAAAAATTTAACAAGAATAACATAACTCAGCCATGATGGCAGCAAATTAAACATTGTTAATTTTTTTCTCAACTTTTTAAAAACATTTAACTTTGTTCTCAAATCCTATTTTTGTTTTCTTTTCTTTTTCTATTTTAAATATTTAAGGGACTTACATCAGAAGGACTGTCTAAAGACTGTGCACTGTTGATGGACTGTGATAAAGATATTTCCTCTTGAAATGCTTGATTGTCCACTCCTTCTGCCGCCGCTGCTGCTGCATCTGTTGGTGGTGGCGGCGCCTCATCAGTCTTTGATGGTTCCTCTGTAGAACCATCTTTCGCACTGACAATCTCTTCCTCGGCTTTCGCCTGTTCAGCAGACAACAGTTTTGTACAATCAGCATCACTGATGGCCCCTCCATCTTTCTCACTGGTGGATGGAGATTCTTTCGGTTTAGGTTTTGGTTTGTCTGTATCTCTTGGGGGTAGCGGTGGTGGCACTGAATCTGACAGACTATTTTGCGAGGATTCTTTCTTTTTCAATGAACCAATGTCTTCTATTGAAACCTTACCTGCAAAATCAGAGAGAAAAAAATATATATACAGATTTTTACAATAAAACAATATTTGTACATGTTTTATTTGCATAATTTTCACATTTAAAAAACAAAAAAAACTATCACATAAAACTGCAGCAATTATTTATACATAGGTACATGGATCAGTAATTCTGTAACCTAATACAGTTATTGGCTGATTTTTTATCTAAAGATTTCACTGTATAATACTGATGTTAATACCAACAATCGACCCCTCTGCCTATTCTACTTTATATGTCTGGTAGAATGATCTCTTGGATTTGAAGAATTGATAAAAAAGGCAACGTAGATCCTATTGAAAATTTGATTTTACTATAAGAAAGAACAACATTTGCCTAATACTAACAATTCATTCACAGTTATATGGTTTCAACTATTAATGATAGTAATAATTCATTCACAGTTATATGGTTTCAACTATTAATGATAGTAATAATTCATTCACAGTTATATGGTTTCAAATATTAATGATAGTAATAATTCATTCACAGTTATATGGTTTCAAATATTAATGATAGTAATAATTCATTCACAGTTATATGGTTTCAAATATTAATGATAGTAATAATTCATTCACAGTTATATGGTTTCAAGTATTCTTAATACTAATAATCATAGTTATATGGTTTCAAGTATTAATGATAGTAATAATTCACTCACAGTTATATGGTTTCAAATATTCCTAATACTAATAATTCACTCACAGTTATATGGTTTCAAATATTCCTAATACTAATAATTCACTCACAGTTATATGGTTTCAAATATTCCTGATAGTAATAATTCACTCAGTTATATGGTTTCAAGTATTAATGATAGTAATAATTCACTCAGTTATATGGTTTCAAGTATTCCTAATACTAATAAATTTTATTATTTTTTAATTATTTTTTAAATTATTTAATGATTTGTAAATTATTAACAATAGCCCTTTTTTAATTAGACGAAACACTTCGAAGTCGTTTGTAGAGTAACAGTTTTTGAGATTTTGATACAAAGTCTGACAGAATGATCTCTCTGGTTTTGAACATAAATAAAAAGGCAACATAGATCCTATTTAAAATTTAATTTTACTCTAGGAAGAAATAATATTTGTTGTTTTGTTATTGTGATCACTTTGTTTCAAAGATTATATTGTCTGAATGTTTGCCCTCACAAGTTTTACATTCCGGAAGCCCTGAAGTTCTGTAGTGTTTGCTGAGACATTGCCTCTGGTATTGCTGCAATTTCATGACAAATAAAATCTTTCAGTTCATCAACTGTCTATCTCCAGCCCACATTTAAAGACTTTAGCCTTTTAAGGCTTTCTACAACAGTTTTTTTGCATTTTTTTTTAATTGTGCAAAAACATACTGACTGATTTCGACATGTTTTCATTAGATTTTGATGTATACAAATTATTTTCAAATTTAATCAAAATGTTCAATGCTGGCACTAATCAGGTATTATGGCTAAAAATAACAAATTCAATGCTATTTTACTAGTTTTAAATGTTGCTACACAAGTTTTTGTTGTTAATTAGCACACTTACATAGAAATAAAAGGATGCTCTTCCAAATATGAAATTATTCAATTTAAAAAAATTTTCCCCAAGATTTTGAACTTGCCGCTTTAGGAGGGGACTTAATCCTTTGCATGGGATTCTTAGCCTATTCTAAGCCCCACCAACAGTTCCGCAGCTTCTGTTTCTATTATTTCACCAAGGGAGTAATCACAAGGGGATAGGTATGGTGAGGAAGCTGGTCACAAGATGTTACCATGTAGTGAGAAAAAGTACATGATGTTCCCCATTTCATGCCCAGCGCTGTCAGGGCTTTGGAATATGCTGACTACACCTCTGCAGAGGGGTTAGGCCCCCCACCCCATGGGACCACCTGTTGGCCATGGGTGGTAACCCGTGATGCTTAAGGATGGAACCCAGATAGCTAAGTCAGATGGGTGGTTGGAGAGGACTCCTCCAATCGATCAGCTGATCATGTCAAGCCCCAGCATCTATATGATTATCCCAACCCTATTGCTCTTATGGAAAGCCCCAATCCTTTTTATCATATATGTGTTAGAAGGTAGTTGCTGAGGGTCTTAATGTCCTGCGTATGATGTTAAACTCTATCTGATGGTGAGGTTCCAATTCTGAAGCTCTGGGGAATGTGGAGTACCCTTTAATCACCATTACTCCCAGGTCCACTCTGACCCGGAGTGGTAGTACCTGTTAGGTTCCCATCTATGGGTTAAATAGAAAAAAATGTATTTAAAAAAATGAGTACCATCAAGAATAAATCAAAACATCTTCAGCATAAAATAACCCAACCAGGGTTGATATGCCGTAAAATCCAACCATCCCCCTTTCTCATCACCATGTTTACCTGCATAGTTACAATTTTAAATCCGGTAGATTATTCTATTGAATCCTGTATAACAACTTGTGTTCATTTCTTCATTGTTGTAATTGTAACATCTTCAATTTCCTTTCTTCTCTCTAAAAAGACAATTATCGTTAATTTAGCTTCTCACAGTTAATATCATTATCTAAAAGGTTCTTTTGACTTGAAGACTTCACATATAAATTATTCATATCTAATAAATTGATAACTACTGATGTGTCTAAAGCTGATAAATAATAACTTACCTCGACTCCTAATATTATTACAGTTTCAGCTACTTTGGACATCTGTCCTGGCAACAGTAAAAAAAAAAAAAAAAAAAAAAAAAAAAAAACTCAACAACTAATAATATTAAATGTATTTACCCAACCCCTAAGACACAGCCAGGACACAAGGTTAATTTTTAAGTTGGGTACAGCCGGTTTGAAATGAGTTTTCCTTCTCCTAGACTAGTTACTTTACCAAGGCTAAAGAACCTAGTCTGCATACTATTTACAAACAGAGCAGGGAATGGATGGATTCATGCTTTTTCCAAATTTTGCTTAAATTCCCCTAATCATCTATATTGTAAAGATCTAACTTCTGTATATTTGATGATTTGAAATAAGTGTTTTCCTTCTCCTAGACTAGTTGCCTTACCAAGGCTAAATAACCCAGTTTATCCACTACTCATAGCAGAGCAGGGAATGGATGGATTCATGCCTTTTCCAAATTTTGCTTAAATTCCCCTAATCTTCTATATAGTAAAGATCTAACTTCTGTATGTTTGATGGTTTGTTACAATAGGATGTGGCACAAGGTCAATTTTTAAGATGAATACTGCTAGTTTGAAATAAGACTTTCCCTTCTGTTCTCTTTTTGCTAGCACTAGACCAGGGAGATTGTTTTTCATCAGATGGAGCACCACACATACTGTCAGCTCCCAGATGTTTTACCACACAGATCAGATTACTCAAGCTGTGCTAGTTATGTGCTGAGTTGGTGAGGACCAGTATCAAACCCGGCAACCTTGCAATTCCTAGGTGAATGCTCTACCAACTGAGCTAAACTGACCTCTATGTTTTAATGTTTATTTTTTTGTAAATGATATTTTCCTTACATGTAATAAATTTGGAAACTTAAATATTTTTAGTGAACTTATTAACATAAGCATATCTGAAGCTCACTCTTACGTCAGATTTTAGCTCAAAACACAAAGCAAAAAATCATGCACTGAATTGTTGAGGACTAGTATCAAACCCAAATCCTTGCAATTCTGAGGTGAATGCTCTAAAAACTGAACTAACTGAACCTTAAATTGGTGAATATTTTTCATAATCTTTTGATATACCAAAATACTACAAAATAACATATCACTTTAAATTAAAATTTTATACTTTATAATATGCTTGTGGTGTAATGGTTATTTTCATAAGAAATGGGCACAGCAACACAAGTTCAAATCCTGGACAAGGCTGGTTGCATTTCACATAGCACTAATACCTTTGAGAAAGTTTTCCTGAAGATCCTTTTCAGTGAAACCTGAGTAGTGAATTTCTGTTACTGATTCAGTTATACATACAGTGGAACCTTGGTTCTCAAACATAATTCGTTCCAAAATTATGTTTGAGAATCGATTTGTTCGAAAACTGAAACAATATTTCCCATAAGAAATATTGTAAAATGGATTTATGCATTCTTGACGAATTCAGATGAATGTCTATTTAGGTGCATACAGTTATATATAATATGGAAAGATGTGTATTTAAACAACAGATAACACATAAAAATGGAAATACAAAAAATATATCTATACCAGTTCAGTGTTTAAATTTTTTCGAAGCAACTTCTATTGGCTTTTAAAGTGAACATACTTTTCTTACAATTCATGTGGCCATTTTAGGGCTGTAGTTGTAAGTAGTTTTACAGTGGAGATCCCTTGTGGTATAAAGTTTGATCCTTTCTTGAAGTAGAAAGATGTAGTATCAGTTTTAATACTTGTCTGCTGATCTGTCCTTAGTTGTATCAGAGTTTATCCTGTCTTGAAGTAGAAGCTGTACAATCCTTTTCTGCTAGTCCGTGCCTCCAGCGAACAATTGTAGGACAATTTATCAACGCTTTTAAATAGTAAATTAAATACATGTTTGGACGTTTTTGATTGGCCGATTCAGCCACTGCTTTTTTGGAACAATTTATAAATAAATCAAGTACAAGTTGTGATCTTCAGCACACCTTATACCCAAATACTTCAACAACTTTCACCTTGTAACAGGAGTTTCTTTTAGGAGATTATTGTTTTTGGTTTGCCTTGGCAGTCATTCATGCGACTTCCATTTTTATTGGCTCAACTTGTGTCTTCGAAATCCGAAAATTTGTTCAACAACTGAGGCCTTTTTTACTCAAATTTTTTGTTTGAATTCTGAATTGTTTGAGTTCAGAGTCATTTGAGAACCATGGTTCTGTTGTATATATAAGTAGATTCAAGCATGCATGATATAGTTTGGTTATATTTTGGAACATAATTTGATTCGATTCATGTGACTTCCATTTTTATTGGCTCAACTTCTGTGTTCAAAGTCTAAAAATTTGTTCGGCAACTGAGGCCTTTTTTACTCAAATTTTTTTGTTTCAGACTCTGAATTGTTTGAGTTCAGAGTCATTCGAGAATCAAGGTTCTATTGTATATATAAGTAGATTCAAACATATGTATTTTGGTTAATTTTTGGGGAAAATAATTCGATTTTTCAAAACCCTTTATTAATGCATACAGCAACCTCCTCCCTCAGTATTTTTGTGTTGATGTCACTGGGAAAATTATTATGAAAAATCATTACATTTTAGTTATAAAATCTGTTTTGCTCAATAGAGCAACATTTATCTTGGTTACTTTAAAGCAAATAAAATCTTTTAATATTGATTATTTTTCTTCTCTCTCTGTTAAATAGATATCTGACATATCCAGTGACAGTAATTTTCAAATCTAATTTAGACATAACAATATGAAGCAGACTTAGCTCAAAAAACTTTATCAGTAAATGAAAGATTTGATATAGAATCTTTTGTTGTAGCTAAAAGTAACCTGAGGACGCAAGTAAATAAAGTACAACACCCATTATCGTAAAAATATAAGGTTTTTCATATAAATTCTTTTTTTTTCTTTCATTAGATAAAAATGCTTTTCACATTATTAATCTTTTATATGTGAGGTATGAAAAATCTAACTTCCTGCTACTCGTTTATTTGAGCAATGAAGAAATTCAGTCAACAAGTGTAAAAAAAAAAATTGTTTTTATACTTCTCCACTTTTTTTACGAATATTATAAAAAATATTTTGTCTTATAAATTACTATATCTTAAGGGCATATCAATCCCATTTTCATATTACTGTTAAAATTCTCACAAGTTTTGATAAATAGTCTGGAGTGAATCTTGTTCTCCATAAATATTATGTGATGTTTACTTGTTGCAATTATAATTCCCAAATGGTAAAACCTAAAATTCTAAAGATGTGTACTCAAGTTTTTTTTTTTTCAACCAGTAAAGTTCTACTTCTCAGAATGTTGATGATAACAACCAACATAATTCTCATCTTGTAAAATATGATACAATATTAATATTATGTTCCTTAATCTTCCACTGTATATAAAAATAATAAAAATAATAGTTATTTACAATAAATCAGTCGGTAGAGCGTTCGGCTAGAAACCATAAGATTCCTAGTTCGATACCGGTCCTCGCCAACTCAGCATATGAGTAGCACATGGATCTTTGCGGTAAAGTAAGGAGTTGATGGTAGGTGTGGCGCTCCACCTCAGCGCTAAAATAATCTCCTTGGTCTAGCGCAAGTGAAAAGGGGATAGACTCCCTTGCTGATTGGCTGATACTGAGTTTAGGCTGCCCCGACGACTTTACTTACTTTTACAATAAATTGCATAAATTATTTAAATATATCAAAAATATATGAAAATATAAATTGTTCACTTTTTGTGATGGCTGTAGAGAGTGTGGTAGAATAAAGCCTTACAGAGAGTGGGGTAGTTCTCTTTTTTTATGGATTTATAAATATCATTTTCATATTTCCCCACACTTCAATAATAACTACAAGATTATTATTTTTATTATTATTATTATCATAAATAATATAATTAATACACGTGTTCTTTAATTCTACGACCGTTATCTTCTTGCAACACTCTCTGGTTAAAAATGAGACCATCCAAATCATCCAAGGTGAAATGCAAAAATGTAAATCCTGATTATCTGGTGTTGCTTATCCACCAAATTCTTATTTCTTATTAGTGTCATCACCTCAGCTAAATTGTTTTTATTATAAAGAAAGAAAAGGAAGAAAAAGGACATGCTAAACAGAAAAAATATAAATGAAAGAAAGAAAGTAGGGGAAAAATAGAGGGGGTGAGCACATGGAAGCAATAATGCTAATCTGTATTATTTGGATTGTTCGGACTATTGTCCTCTTCTTTATTGTTATCTGCATAATGTTTCGGCTGATATGCCCTCCCCAGCCTTCTTCAGGTATTTCTTGCCAAACTTGGGAACCTTCTTAAACTCAGGAACCCCTCATCAAACTTGGGAACCTTCTAGTTGTAATCGGGAGCCTTCACAGTAACTTTGAACCTAACCCCTTATTCAATCCAGGGGCGTAGACTGTTCTCATTCTACTAACCATGACTGGGTACAAGTGTTAAGCTGTGCTAATTATTATTCTATGTTACTGTCGCCCTTGACCAGGACTGAACCTGCAGCCTAGATATAATTGTCACTTAGAACTGTATTAACTAAACACCTATATCCACTTTGCCATGTGTCCAATTAGACAAGCTCCATCTAAAAAATTCAGAGAAATAATGCTAATCTGTTTCAATTGAACATGATGAAAAGAAGAATATATATATATATATATATATATATATATCAATCATTTACATATGGCTCAGGATGTTTGCCTAGGATCAGAGTGTAGTATATGTGTGTTCTGTGAAAAATTCAATAAACTTTTTTTTTTAATGGTTTTTCTCTACCCTACAGATATCTGTGGCTCAGTTATGGTTTCTTCCCTCTCCCTCTCCCAACACCCACATTATAAAATAGGAGAAGACTTTAAAGCTATCCTTTCCATTCAAATTCTCCAAGTGAACCCAAAGTAATATTACAATTTAAGTAAAAAGTAAAGTCGGCAGAGTGTTTTTGCATCTGAGGTGGAGCACCACACCTACCTTGAGCTCCCGACTTTACTGCATAGATCAAATTACCCAAAATGTGCTATTCATATGTTGAGTTGGTGAGGACTGGTATCGACCTGGAACCTTGTGGTTCATAGGCGAATACTCTACCAACTTGTTGAAGTGAGTGAGTTAGTTGTTGTTCAATTCAACAGTGTACTAACTCAGAACATTCCATACTTGCATCTAGGTGATACCTGTTAGAATCTTTTGGGCTATCGTGGAGGCCTTAAGCAAGAGCACTTATCCAGTGGAATTGGATCCTTGGTAAAGAGTCCTGCATATTAGTAAAGATCTGGTAATCCTGTAAGTCCATCCTGAGTATTGGTAAAGATCTGGTAATCCTGTAAGTCCGTCCTCAATGAGTGCAGTTAGAATTATGTCCAATGTGGGTGGGTGGGTTTAAGTAGTGTATCAGCCACGCAGTATGGTTGGTGATTGGCGAAATAATAGACCACGTGACTTAGGCCAGTCTATAAATCCAGGAGGGGAATTTGAGCACACCTTATATTGCAAAATATTCCAACAATCCTGATTGGCTGCTGGCCTCAGTGTGGTATGGTGCTTAAATAACCATTTTGCACAATGCTTGCAGCAATGCAGGAACTGTATTGAGTTAAGGCTTGCTGGCTGCCTTTGTCTGCCAAATCGACAGTAATTGGAACCCCACTGTAATGGTGAGTATTGCTTCTACACAACTGAACTAAACTGACCCCATTGAAATGTACAGTAATAAAAAAGAAGAAATAAAGTTTTTATTGAAATAATAATACTTACAGCTGCCATTTTGACTTGTCTTCAAGGATTCTGCATTGCTTTTTGTACTTTTGTACTCTTTGTGCTTTTGTTGCTTTTTGTACTCTTTGAACTCTTCGTACTCTTTGTACTCTTGATACTCTGGTTACTGGGTGCTTTCTTGAAATTTGTTCCTCCAACTGGAGGTTGGTTGGCAAGAGAAACCTGGTACCTTTTAATCACCTCGTCATCGTCGCTATCACTGGAAGTGTCTGCGTCATCGTAGGCATAGGCACTGTCTGCAAAGAGAGAAAACTAAAATGTATCATCCCAAAACATATCAACTCACACAATCTATAATCTATACACATAATATGTCCTCCTTAAAAGTAAAAAGTAAAGTTGGAGGAGTGGCCTATTGTTGGTTTGGCTTTATTCAGTCCACAGGGGTATCCTGTTCTCATTCCGCTAACCATAGCTGGGGTAGAGGCGTTAAGCTGTGTTAATTATTATTCTATGTTACTGCTGCCCCTGACCAAGATTGAACTTGCAGTCCAAAGATAACTGTCACTTAGAACTGTCTTAACCTAACTCCTTTATCCATTAGGCCATGTGTCCAATTGAGTAGAAGTGCATCAGAATATTTTTCAGGAACAGCTACTTTTTCATTTGTAAATAATCTTTTATTTGCTGTGTTAGAAGAAATATATTAAAGTATATATCTTTTAAAAACTTTGATGTTTTGGACTGTTGTCCTCACCTTTATTGTGATATGTTTTAGTCGTCAGGGTGGCCTAAAGCCGGTATCAGCCAATCAGCGAGGGAGTCTATCCCCTTTTCACTAGCGCTAGACCAAGGAGATTGTTTTTGCGTCTGAAGTTTATCAGCTCCTTACTTTACCGCACAGATCCCTGTGCTACTCATACGCTGAGTTGGCAAGGGCCAGCATCGAACTAGGAACCTTGTGGTTTCTAGCCGAACACTCTACCACTGAGCTAACCTGGCCTTTGGTCACTGTATCCTCTGGCCTTCCTTAGGTGTTCCCTATGTATCTGAACATAGTAATGACCCAACCTCTGAAGTCATTTTTAATAGTTTAACTTTTGATGAAACAGGCGCCAAAGAACTTTTGAAGATCTTATTCAAATGATCACATCCAAAACATAAAAATTATTCACATCAAGCCTCATCTCAAAAATACAGACAAATGATAAATATTTTAACTGTGATATCACATCATAAAAATTATTCTTATCCAGGGAATACCAGGTATCCCTGCTAGTTTTTAATATGATTCATGTCAAGAAATATATTTGGCTACAAGATACTTAATACCTTTTTGAATGTGCTTTCTCAAGTCTTTTGTTGTTGTTGGTGGTGGTGGTTCCCACAAGATCACTGAAGTTAAGCTGCAGTGAGCCTGTTCAATACTTAATTGGGTGACCACTTAAGCAAAAACAGGTACTGACTAAACTAAAATCAGCAGCAGCAGTCTCATAGAAAAAAATTTTTTTCTTGGATGCTGGCAAAATGTAACAACCAATCAAATTGTATTTTGTCTGATCATCACAAACCATGAAGCTATGGCTGCTTAACCATATTAAAGAAAATCTTACTTTCATCTGATCAGCCAATACATCAATGTCAAAATAAACAATCAATAAAAAAAAGTAAGTCGTTGGGGTGGCCTATTGTCAGTATCAGCCAGATAGTGAGGTAGTTTATCCCCTTTTCACTAGCACTAGACCAAAAAGATTGTTTTGGTGTCTGAGGCAGAGCGCCACACCTATCATCAGCTCCTCACTTTACTGAACAGATCCCTTTGCTGCTCATATGCTGAGTTGGCAAGGGCTGGTATTGAACCCAGAACCTTGTGGTTCTTAGTCGTATGCTCTACCAACTGAGCTAAACCGGCCCATATAAGCTAAAAAAATACTCAAAAGTCGAAGAATAAAATCACTATTTAGTAAGTACTGACAATTATTTATCTATTATGGTCAAGTCACACTTAAAGCACCGGTTCCCACTAGATCACCAAGTTAAATAGCAATGAACCAGTTCAATACTTAATTGAGTGACGACTTAAGCAACAGCGGGTATTGTAAACAACCAGTCCTTTGTTTATCAAAATGACTTGATTCAACATTAAATTACCCAAAAATGATTGACATATCATAAAACAAAAATAACCAATCAACCAACTTTTTTGTTGTTGTCTGAAATGGAGCTGATAAATCAATGATTTCTAGAAGTCTAGACTGATGTCTTGATGTCTAGACGAAATAAAGATAAGTCATTTCCAATTTGAAAGAAAATTGAAGTCAGAAATACAACACTCGCCCCACAAGACACACAGATAATTTTTACTGAATTAAAAATGACTTGGGAAAACTTTGTTTTACTATTTAATATTCTTTTTTTTTTTTAAATGTAAACAGAATATTGAAGATTTAATTATCTTAGTCGCACACATTTATACACAATATTGCCGGATTAAATCACAGTATTTAAAGGATGCAGTTTTTGGCAAAAACCTTCCTGAAGTTTTCCATGAATTCCAGCTGCTTTCAACAACCTCTGCTACAAATTGCTATTCCATGTCTCAAACTAAATTTTCAGATTCTCACTTGGCTCCTGTTTTTGCAAAAATTAGAAAATTAAGATTTGTCTGAAACAATAAGAGTTTGCCAAAATTCCAAAATCCATTATAATTGCCAAGTGCTATTCTTTTTTGTTTTTAACATTGACCAGTTGAAGTGGCTTTCTTTTGAAACTCTTCTAATAATCTGTGATGAAGAGACCATACTATCATTCTTCAAAATATTCAGTAACACCTGCTGCCTTGTGGTTCAAGATTAATCTGAATGCAAAGTACAATCAAACAGTTTCTGGTTGAAACAAGCATTTTCAGTTTTGATTATATATAAATACTCATGTTCCTTAATAGTACGACTGTTATCATCTTGCAACATCCTCTTGATAAAAATGAGACAGTCCAATGTACTATCAAACAATTTCTGGTTGAAACTAGCATTTTCAGTTTTGACTATATATAAATACTCTTGTTCCTTAATAGTACGACTGTTATCATCTTGCAACATCCTCTTGTTAAAGATGAGACAGTCCAAATCGGCCAAGATGAAATGCAAATATGTAAATCCAGATTATCTGGTGTTGCTTATCATTCTTGTAAGAATGGTTGACATGGCTGCCATTGTTTTTGTGTATCACATGACCAAACCACTTCAATCTTTTCTTGATAATGTCAGTGATTCTATTTGATATTTCAAGGTCACTTCTTATATTGTCCATTTTAATGGGATTCATGCAAGAAACTACAACTATAGTCTTGAGGTAATCTATTTATTATTATTTATGATCTACTCTTGATCCTTAAAAGTATGAAAGTTATCATCTTGCAACTCACTCTGGTTAAAAATGAGACTGTCCAAATCATCCAAGATAAAATGCAAAAATTCAAATAGTGATTATCTGGTGGTGCTTATCCACTAAAATTTCTTATTTCTTATGAGAGTTGTCACCTCAGCTAAATAATGGACCATTCTGTCTTTATTATAAAGACAGAAAGGGGAAAAAAAGGAATGCTACACAGAAAAAATATAATAAGAAAGAAAGAAAGAAAGAAAGAAAGAGGGTAGGGGAAAGAAGGAGTGAGGGGTTGAGCGCACGGAAGTGATGACATTAATCTGTTTCAATCGAACATAATGAAAAGATGAACAGAAGGAAAGAAAGAAAAAAAGAATGAGAGAGAATTAAATCAAGATTATTATACATTTTATATATTAAACTATTTTGCAATAGATATTAAATAAACATATCAAATGATGTAATAATTAAATTACAGGTCCTGCTAGTACTATTTGACAATGGCTCATTCCCCTTTTTAAATCTACCAACAATTTTGTTTTATTTTAAAATATATTAAGGGTCATTCAATAAATAAAATTAATTTTGCCTAAAGAGTTGGCAATAGGAAGCACTGTTTAGAGTTGCATCTCTTTCAAGGAAATCATTAGAAATACATCCTTTCATGTCCCAGAATACTGTCAGCATGATCTTATTTACTGACTGCTGTTCCTGGAACTTTTCCTTTCTGGATAGTCAGTGTGTTTCCACTCCATGGACTATTTTTTTCAACTCAGGCTTGTAATGGCAAACTAATGTTTAGCCCATTTGTAAAGTTTTGTTTTTTTGTCTAAAATGTGTTTCTCCATACACAACACACACTTAACTGTAGATTTTACATGGTTTGCACTTCTCAACCATCCAAAATTTGATGACAGACCTCTGTTCAAGCCTGGTTCACTCTGATTTGCCACAATTTTGAATAGCATCAAAACAAATATTTTTGCAAGATTAAATAATTTTTGCTATAAACCAATTCCAAACATTACAGAGAGTATATCTATGCAAAAAATTCTTTAAAAAAAAAAAAAAAAAAAATTCCCTCATTTATTGAATGGTAGTTGTATAATGCAGGGCAAAGGGATTGTGTAGTTCTTGGTTTTTTAAAATTTTTTGTCTACTTTAAACCGCTCACAGCAGCTCTCCTACCACTGCAATCCTACTGTAAGCCACTGACAGTGGCTCTCACATGTGTCACTTATTTACACTGAAAAACCTCTATGTGAACACCTCTGCCATCTTTTATTTTGTTTATGAACCATTCCTGAGACTGGTACTTGATCCTTTAGCAATAGGGAATACAGGTAAAAAAAATACCAAGAAAATTTGGTCCTGCCAAGTTGGGAATTTGGTTGGCAAAGAGTTAATAGTAACTTGAATAATTATATGAGTCGCTTTGATAAATGTCAAATATGAGTAAATATCATCTATCATTTACTTATATTTCTCTTAAGAAGTCTATCAGGTAATTTACATCATCATTATATAAACAAAAATAGATGCAATTGTTATATCAGTTTACTCCAATTAGTTTGGTATTTATAGATCAGTAAGCTTGTACCAATCAAGTGTGTCACATAAGAGAAAGGAGATGAAATTTATCTATCCGAGAAAGAAAGAAACATATCTGCATTCTAAACTCCTCCATATGTGATACAACACAACCAAGCAGCTAGAATTTTGTCTGAGTTAAATGAAACCATAGAGAAGAGTGCCAAGGTCACCTGTTGACAAGTGACACTATGTAAACAGGGATGTTTATATTTAAAAGAGATTTAAGAACTCAAAACTTGAATGTTTTGATATTTTGAATATAAATATGCATGTAACCAATTTAAGTGAACCAAATTGTGTGGATAGAAAAAAAGATAGTTTTGTGAGATATCTATATATAAGTAAATTAAAGTTGGCACAGTGGCCTATTGTCAGTATCAGCTGGACAGTGAGGGAGTCTATCCCTTTTTTGCTAGAGCTAGACTAGGGAGATTTTTTTATAAAATAATATAAAAATATAAAAATGTTTAAGTATACAAAAAAGCGGTCATCATCAGGGTAAGATATTTTGATATTTTGATATCAAAATATCTTTGATATCAAAATATCTTGCCCTGATGATGACCTCTTTTCTGTATATTTGAAAATTTTTATATTTTTATATTAATATTATTTTATTTCATTTTGATGGTTGTCCTCTGGGTCAAAGTCATTCTTGTAAGAATGGTTGACATGGCTGCCATTGTTTTTGTGTATCACATGACCAAACCACTTCAATCTTTTCTTGATAATGTCAGTGATTCTATTTGATATTCCAAGGTCACTTCTTATATTGTCCATTTTAATGGGATTCATGCAAGAAACTACAACTATAGTCCCGGGGTAATCTATTTATTATAATTTATAATCTACTCTTGTTCCTTAAAAGTACAACAGTTATCATCTTGCAACACTCTCTAGTTAAAAATGAAACTGTCCAAAATCATCCAAGTGAAATGCAAAAATTTAAATAGTGATTATCTGGTATTGCTTATGCACTTAATTATTATGAGTTGTCACCTCAGCTAAATAATAAACCATTCTATATTTATTTTAAAGAAAGGGAAGAAAAAAGACATGCTACATAGAAAAATATAAGAAACAAACAAACAAAGAAAGTAGGGGAAAGATAGAGAGAGGGGTGATGACCTCTTTTCTGTATACTTGAAAATTTTTATATTTTTATATTATTATTGTTTTATTTCATTTTGTATTTAAAATAATAATATATAGAATACAATGTATACTAGGACAAACTCTTAGTCGAAACACGTGTCGGCACTCCAATAAATACTTTTTATCCATACATTTTCTCTCCTTTTATTTTTTTCAATATATATATATATATATATATATATATATATTATAAATAATCGATAATGTTATTGCTTGAAGAGTGTCATAAGATACTCAAAGCATATGTAGCAAATATAAATATCAAAATGAAAAAGAAAAAAAATAGATATCAAAATTGAAACCACTTGCAGATGTTTACTTTATAAAACATTTACTTTTCTCTTGTTGAATCAGCAATCTCATATATAGAGAGAGATAGATAAAAATCATATGGCCTACATATTTAACTAAATAAGTGCTGAAAAAATTAAATGTACTTACAATTAAATACCGTTTAGAATGAAACATAAGAAAGAAATGTGTATGTGTGTCTAACTTGTAAATATATTCTTTTTTTTTTTAATAGTAAATAGTAAATATATCTAGGTCTTAAAAAGCCATTCAGGTAATTTATATAACCTTAATCATTATTATACAAAAAGAATAGATAGACTTGCTTGATATTTATAGATGAATGGGAGTAAAAAAAAACTCAATGCATTCAAAACATCCTCATTTTAACTACATAAATCTTTTTCTTCTTGACTAGTTTCATATTGTCCTGAAGAAGTTTTCTTTATAAACCGAAATGTTCAAACATCGACACTATGACTAATAAATTTCCATCCATTATAACATCCAGTGTTTGTTCTACATTTCTCCACATTTATAGATGAGTAAACTTGTGCTTCTTTGAAATAAATAATATTGTTAGTTACAATAAAGACCTGACTTAAGATATCTATCACAATGTGTAGTTTTATTGCATATCTCTGTTGATATTACCTCATATAAGATTTGATAAGAACCACAACAGATTGTTATTTGTCTGTATTTTTGAGATGAGACTTGATATGAATAATTTTGATCTTTCAGACTTTGTAAAAATACAAAGTTGTGTAGGAAATGCCAGTAAACATTTCTTTTGTTGTTTTTTTAAATAATCGTGACACTTTTTGTAATACATTTTGGATTCATAGGTGTACAAAAACAATGATGTCATTATTTGTATGAGATCTTTAAAAGTTCTTTGATGTTCTTGTTTGATCAACAACCAAACTATTCAAAATGGTTTCCCAGGTTGGGTGATTGCTATGCTCAGATAGACAGGAAACACCTGAACAAGGACACAGGATACAGTGGACAAAATGTGTTTTTACAATAAAAATGAGGACAACAAGGCCGGTATCAAACAAGGAACCTTATGGTTCCTAGGGTGATGCTCTACTGACTGAGCTAAACCAAACAGTATAGTAAGAAATGTTATTTGTCTGAATTTTTGAAAAGAGACTTGATGTGTATTATTTTGATTTTTTGGACTGTTGTCCTCATCTTTATTGTGGTATGTAAAAATACAAAGTTGTGCAGGAAATGCCAATAAACATTTCTTTTGTTGTTTTTTTTTAAATGATCATGACACTTCTTGTAATACATCTTGGATTCATAGGTTTAATCAAAAAATGTCTGATATGCTAATGACTCTCCTCTTTGTTATCAGCAATAAGATTACTTGAATAAGTTTTTAAAATATAGATAACATTATATCTTTTACTCTTTAGATGTGAAATCAGTTTATTATGCTTAACAAAAAAGAGAGAGAAAAAAAAGAGATGACATTACTAATATATTTTAAGATTGAAAGGAAATTAATGTTTAATCCATATTGATCAAATTGAATACTGATGAAAAATCTTTTCTAGATTAAATACAATAAAAGTAAAAGTAAATTTGTCGGGGTGGCCTAAAGTTGGTATCAACCAGACATTGAAGGAGTCTATCCCCTTTTCATTAGCGCTAGACCAAGGAGATTGCTTTTTTAGCGTCTGAGACAGAGCACCACACCTACCATCAGCTCCTCACTTTACCATACAATAAAAGTTGTTATTTGTCTGTATTTTTGAGATGAAGCTTAATGTGAATAATTTTGATATTTCAGACTGTTGCCCTCATCTTTAATGTGGTATGTATAAATGCAACATTTTGGCTGTTGTATTTTCTGGCCTTAAAAATAAAAATATCGAAAAAGACTGATATCATTGGATTTTACACCTCAAGTTGTACACAAAATGCTAATAAACATTTTTTTTTTCCTAATTGATCATGATTCTTCTTGTGAGAGAAGTCTGATTGATAGGTGTGCAAAAACAATGAAGTCATTTTTTTGAATGAGATCTTAAAAAGTTCTTCTACGCCTGTTTGATCAACTGTCAAACTATTAAAAATTATTTCCCAGGTTGGATCATTACTATACTCGGATACACAGGGAACAACTGAAGAAGGCCAGAGTTTATAGCAGCCTAACGTTGTCTTTATACATACCACAATAAAGATGAGTATGCCGACGGGATCAACGCATTTTTCGTGCCTACCAAGCCATGAGCTTCGGCTTGTGGGTGGGCCCACATAAAAATGTCCTTGGGATGAGAGGCAAATACCAAATACCATAAAAATGAGGACAACAATCTGAGAAATCAAAATTATTCACAACATATTGGTTTGTCAACCTATGCTTCTGATATGTACAACTCCTGCTATGGGTTTTGAAGAGGATGATTTAGACTTAATGTATTGCAAAGAGATCTTTCAAAGGCAATAAAAGTTTGTCTCTAACTGTGGACTAATAGTCCCAACAGTCATATATGCTGGAGAAATTTGGAGTTTGAAGGAGCAAGACAACAGAAAACCAAATGCATTTAAGATTGACTAGCAGGATCTGTGGATGTACCAAAGTATGACAATTCAATTATTACAAAGTTTGTCTCTAACTGTGGACTAATAGTCCCAACAGCCATATATGCTGGAGAAAAGTAGGAAGCGCGTGGTGCGATGGTTAAAGTCATGGGAAATGGACTCGTCGCCCCGAGTTCAAATCCTGGATGTGATAATTGCATTTAACGCTAATACCCTTGGGAAAGGTATGAATCCTATTCTCCCTCCAGCTATGGATAAATAGTAGGGCAGACTGGGCTCTTTAACCTTGGTTAGGCAACCAGTCTAGGAGAAGGAAAACTCTGAATTCAAACCTGTTGAACTCCGCTTAAGAAATTGACCTTGTGTCACATCCTGCTCGTGCGGAGGGGTTGGTAAATATATATATGCTGGAGAAATTTGGAGTTTGAAGGAGCAAGACAACAGAAAACCAAATGCATTTAAGATTGACTAGCAGGATCTGTGGATGTACCAAAGTATGATAATTACATTATTAAAATGTTTGTTATCTTTACTTAAGAGCTATTAATAGTTCAATATGTAAAAAGTATAATAATCTTCATTTAATTCCCTCTCACACTTTTTTTTCCCTTCTTTTCATCTTTTCATCATATTCGAATGAAAAAGATTATTGTTATCAGTTTCGCACGCTCAACCCTCTTTCTATCTTTCCCCTACTGTCTTTGTTTGTTTGTTTCTTATTATATTTTTCTATGTAGCATGTCTTTTTTCTTCCCTTTCTTTAAAATAAATATGGAATGGTTTATTATTTAGCTGAGGTGACGACACTCATTAGAATTAAGTGGATAAGCAACACCAGATAATCACTATTTGAATTTTTGCATTTCACTTGGATGATTTTGGACAGTTTCATTTTTAATCAGAGTGTTGCAAGATGATAACTTTCATACTTTTAAGGAACAAGAGTAATAATAAATAGATTACCTCAAGACTATAGTTGTAGTTTCTTGCATGAATCCCATTAAAATGGACAATATAAGAAGTGACCTTGGAATATCAAATAAAATCACTGACATTATCAAGAAAAGATTGAAGTGGTTTGGTCATGTGATACACAAAAACAATGGCAGCCATGTCAACCATTCTTACAAGAATGACTTTACCAACAGAAGACCCAGAGGACAACCATCAATATGATAGTATGACCTAATACTACCTCTAACAGTGGAAAAGAGAGGACAAAATGAAGGTCTTGTATGGACAAATGTATGTGAGGAACCCTTGCAGGTTTATACAAATAATAATGTTATTTATAATAACTAGCAGGACTTGTGGATATACCACAATATGATAATTTAATTATTACAATGTTTGATATGTTTACTTTTCTCACTCTTTTTTGTTTTTCTTTCCTTCTTTTTATCTTTTTATCATATCTGATTGAAACAGATTCATGTTATTGTTTCTGCAAACTCACCCTCTTTCTCTATATTTCCCTTACTCTTTCTTTCTTTCTTATATTTTTTCTGTGTAGCATATCCTTTTTCTTGCCTTTCTTTCTTCATAATAAAAACGGAATTGTTCATTATTTAGCTGAGGTGACAACACATAAGAAATAAGAATTTGGCAGATAAGCAACACCAGATAATTTACATTTTTGCATTTCATGTTGGATCATTTTTAAACAGAGGGTGTTGCAAGATGATAATGGCCATAGAATTAAGGAATATGTGTATTAATTCTATTATTCATAATAATAATAATAATCTTGTAGTTATTATTGAAGTGTTGGGAAATATGAAAATGATATTTATAAATCCATAAAAAAAGAGAACTACCCCACATAATGCCAACTCTCTGTAAGGCTTTATTTCTATCACACTCTCTACAGCCATCACAAAAAGTGAACAATTTATATTTTCATATATTTTTATATATTTGAATAATTTATGCAATTTATTATAAATAACTATTATTTTTATATACAGTGGAAGATTAAGGAATATGAGTATTAATATTGTATCATATTTTACAAGATGAGAATTATGTTGGTTGTTATCATTATCATCAACATTCTGAGAAGTAGAACTTTACTGGTTGGAAAAAAAACAAACTTGAGTGCACATCTTTAGAATTTTAGGTTTTACCATTTGGGAATTATAATTGCAACAAGTAAACATCACATAATATTTATGGAGAACAAGATTCACTCCAGACTATTTATCAAAACTTGTGAGAATTTTAACAGTAATATAAAAATGGGATTGATATGCCTTTAAGATATAGTAATTTAAGACAAATATTTTTGTATTATTGTAAATAACTATCATTTTTATTATTTTTATATAGGCCTTGAAATGGTGCACATTCTCTCCTGATGACCCCAAAACAAAAGCAAACATAACAAAACAACCATAGAGTTGAACTTCTTGCTGGTTTTGCTAATGGATTGAGGAGCATTATACAGTCTGCTTGCTTTCTGGTGAGTTTTGTTACTTATCAATTAACTTCCTTTTTCTGCAATTTATTGTAAATATGTATAATTTTTATTATTTTCATATACAGAGGTACCCTGACTTACAAGTTTAATTTGTTCCACTCGTAACTCAATTTCCTTGTATATCAAATCAATTTTCCCCATTGAAGTAAACTGAAATCTCATTAATCCATTTCAGCCTCCCACTCTAATTTTTTGGTTATGTTTTTTAAATAAGAAAAGTAGCACTGAATTGTATAAAAACATAATAAAACAGAATGTAATGAATTAAGTGATGTTATGTTTTTTAATGTTTATTTTTTTATAATTAATATTTTTCTTTGGTGTAATAAATTTCGAAACAAATGTTTCTGGTGAACTTATTAACATAAGTGTATCTGAAAGATTGTTCTATGAAGCAAAAAATCAACCAAGTAACAACTTGTAACTTGGAAAACTTATAAGTCAAGGTACCACTGTGTGTGTGTGTGTGTGTGTGTGTGTGTGTGTATATATATAAATATATTTTTTATGGTGAGCTCCTTTTTGGCAAAAGACCACAGCATAAGCCAAAAAAACGGTTTCATGATAGTGTAAAGGAGTGTCTAGTGCTTTGGTTTTTCCGTCGATAATTCGGAGTCCCTGACATCTTATCATGGGCAATTGGAGGGCTGTGATATACAAGGGTGCAGAACTGTTTGAAGCTGCAAGGGTGGACCGGGTAAAACTCAGGAGAGCATGCGGAAAATGTGAAACTCTGCCAGCCAATTCTGGTGATGTGTGGATCTGTGAGGAGTGTGACCGGGCTCTGTTGTCAAAGGCAGGCTAGGTCAATCACATGAAAGCTACCCAACTGCAATTGTAGACTCTACCATGCCACACTCTGATTCCTAGCATGATCCCCAACATGAGGACAGTGATGAGTATACAACACCTGTCGATCAGTCAACACCAATCGTTATGTGTGTCAGATATATTCTAAGATATGCAAGACATTGGCAGGATTGAAAAGTCATGAACGAACCCACAAACAGACAATGAATGAAGGAGTGGCAGTCGCCTGACAAGACATTGCGATATATATATATATATATATATATATATATATGGTAATAATCTCAGTAATAGTAGTAGTTATAAAGAGTTAAGGGTCTATCATGGTTTCAATCCAAATCATTTCATCAGGACCCCACCCTTAACTAAGTTGATGTAATTCTTTAGTTAAACTTCTTTTTGGATAATAATGGTTGAACACTATGTTAGTTAATATTTTTTCCAATTGCTACTGCAACAGAAAGGTTAAAGCGGCAATTGGATACTATATATATATATATATATATATATATATATATATATATATAAGAGTCGTGGAAATGGACCCGTCGGTTCGAGTTCAATTCCTAGACGAATCTGTTGGCATTTCACATAGCGCTAATACCCTTGGGAAAGGTATGAATCCATATATTCTCCCTCCAGCTATGGATAAAATAGTAGGGCAGACTGGGCTCTTTAAACTTAAGTAGGTAACCAGTCTAGGAGAGGGATAAATCTGAATTCAAAATTCCTGAGGTCAGTCGTTGATTGGGTTCGTGGCATTCCTTGATGCAGCAATTCTTTCCTATCGACTGTGCCAAAAAGTGCAGAATGGTCCCACACAAGCCTTCACCACTATAAACAAATCACACTGTTGGTTGTTCATTGGATGAACACTCATGCGTCGAAAATCGACGAGAGAGTCCATTTAAAAAAAAAAATTTTTATACATATATATATATATATATATATAAAGATTGAAATAGTAAATCTGATAATTTAAACAAAAGAAATGAAAATAATCACCAGATAAGAAGATATTTATTAACCTTGGATTTAAAGAGATCCAGATAATATTCAACTTTACCAAATGGAGAAAAAAATTTTTTTTCAAAAAGGTGAATTATTTTAATTTGTAGTTTTCAAGGACAGTAAAATTATTTGTGCTATAAAAATATGAACAATAAAGATGAACAAAATATTATTTGTAATTTTGCCAGAGTTCAAGAGAAAAAAAATAACGAAAACTACTTTCATCTTAATGAGAAATGAGAGAAAGAAAAAAAAGGACTAAAATCAGCAATCTGTCGATTACCGATAAGGCAAATGCAAAATGAGATATTTTCGAACATCTTGTTCTGTTTTTTTGGGTTTTTTTTTTCTGTATCAACATCATATCTATTTAAAATTATACACTTAGTAATGTATCATTTTATTGTTCAGAAAATTAATACTGCAATGATCAGCTTTATCTATAATACTAGCAGTGGCTACCCAGTATCACCTGGGTAGAGTGGGGAAGAAACCCTGGTGTATTGATTTGTTTTCTTTTGAGATTTATAAATGCTGCACCTTTTTAAGTAGAATTTCAATGCTATTTCTATGTATATTTTAATTTTTAAATATCTTTGAATATGAATCAATAATTGAACTCTTCATAATTTTTACACAAAAAGCAAGAACCAATGATATCTAATGTGTATATATATTTATTTTATTGTTGTTTTATTTTTGTAATCTCATCCAGACATACATACATACATACATACACACAACTATCCTTTATATATGTATAGATTAATACTTGTGTTTCTTAATTGTATGACCGTTATCATCTTGCAACACTCTCAGCTAAAAATGAGACCGTCCAAAGAGTATTAGTGCTATGTGAAACACAAAAATGTGTTGTCAGAGGCGTGTGGTGTAATGGTCAGAGTCCTAGGAAATGGACTCGTCGACCCGAGTTCAAGTCCTGGACGAAGTTACAGTTCACATAGCGCTAATACCCTTAGGAAAGGTATGAATCCAAATAGTCTCCCTCCAGCAATGCGTAAAATAGTAGGGCAGACTGGGCTCTTTAATCTTGGTTAGACAATCAGTCTAGGAGAAGGAAAACTGAATTCAAACCTGTCACTACTAGAATAGCCTCAGTCCTAATTAGTGATCTATTTCAATTAAAAAAAAAAAAATGAAGCCTCATCCAGGATTTGAACTTAAGTCACCAAATAAGACAATAAGCATTGTGCCTCCTTATTATTGTTGTTGTGGCAACAACAATAATAAGAAATACCTGAAGAAGGCCGGAGGGCACATCGTCTGAAACGTTGTACAGATAACAATAAAGATGAGGACAATAGTCCAAATAATGCAAATAATACTAATTATCAAGCCTCATCTAA
This sequence comes from Doryteuthis pealeii, assembly GCA_023376005.1. Taxonomy (NCBI): domain Eukaryota; kingdom Metazoa; phylum Mollusca; class Cephalopoda; order Myopsida; family Loliginidae; genus Doryteuthis; species Doryteuthis pealeii. Next base: position 52,503,445 of record CM042143.1, on the reverse strand, counting down.
AAAATTTAGAGAAAGAGGCTATTTAGATTTCATTTTGTGCTAATGTCCTTGGGAAAGACATGAATGTATCTCTTCTCCTCACTTAAAATAATAGGGCATACTGTTTTCTTTAGCATTGGTTATGCACACAAAAAAAAACTAAAAGTTGTTTTTCTATCCATATTCCCTATTGTATTCATATATAACTTGGTTCATATAAAATCAAACATTTACATGTGATTGTACAAATAGCCACTAAACTCAACATCATAATGGAACAATATTTTGTTACTTTAATGCAGAACACGAGTCACTTGACTTGTTCATACAGTGAAATTCTGGCCAAGAGAGATTAACCTGAATTAATATATAGCTCTGTTGGTGGGGCTTAGAATATACTGACTGTATCCTCTGCAGGGGGTTTACACCCTCGCAAAAAGTGTATGACACTAAAATATATCTGATGGTGAGGTTCCAGTTCTGGAGCTTTGGAGAGTGTGAAGTACCCCTTCATTGCCATTACTCCCAGGTCCACTCTGCACTAGAGTGGTAGTACCTGTTAGGTAGAATATGCTTGGTAAAATCCTTGCAAAAAGGGGTGCCTTGAGTACAATATTAATATTTTAAAAGCCAAATCAATGTAGTTAAAAATCATTTTAAACAGATAAACACTTCAAACTTAGTTATAATATCAATGTTTTAAGAGTCAATGTATAAATGAAGTTCAAAGATTTCTAAAAAAAAAAAACCTCTTTAAAAAGAGTTAACTTCAAAAATATTTTTGAATCTTGGCAAAATAGGGAATTAATTTAAATTCAATTCCTAATCAAATTTGTTTTATGTTCAACAAAAATAAATTTTTTTTTTTTTTCCTTTTCTATTAATTCTTATTTTAGCATTTATCTTACTTATATTGTTTACATGATGTTGTTGTGGAGTCCACGTATGCTTCTTTGTCAGTATTGTAGCAATTGTCTGCCCCTTGCTGGGATGGACTTGTGTCCAAAAGGGTTATCTTCCCTTGCTGCCAGGGTTTCGTCAGTAGGTGACACTACTAGCTGGGTATTTAAACTCAGCCCAGGAAGCCCTCTCTCTCTCTTTCTCTCTCTAGCATCCACAAAAGAATGGACTAGACGTGTGTGTCTCTGTCCATTAAGTGTCTCCCCAAATATCAGTAAGTGGCTCTTATATTCTTTATGAACTCTTTCATACTTCTAAAGGACTCTTGTCCTATCTGTTTGTATCTTGTCATGTTCCACATACTCAGACAATAAAGTCTGTATTGTTATGTTGTACTTCTTTGTTTGGATTTATTGATGTAAATATTCTAGTGTATTATAAGAATCACACATTCAATTCTTATAGTATCAAACATAACAGAATCCTTATTGTTTTCAAGTTTCCTAACAATTATTTTGATTTTATCATCTTGAAAGTTGTTAATAAGTTGTCTGAAAGAGTTATTACAGGTAGACCAAGTACTTTCGTTTTTTTGTTTAAAAAAAAATCATTATCAAGGTATTGTATCTATTAATAATGGAGATTCGCTTCCGGTTTTTGTCTGCAACAAAAACTACATCATAGCTCTATGTCACAGCTTACGTCACAATATTCTTATGCTATATACACCAAAGACTTGAGTAAGCAATTTTAAAAATTGTCTTTTACTCTCGTCCTTTTTTTTTTTTTTTACAGTAACAAAAGGTTAACTAAAAAGTTTACAACTAAATAAATGCCTACGATTTTGTGTAAAATTGATGTGGAAAATATTCAAAATAATTGTTTGATTATTACATGCACGCAACATTTTATTTGAGAGGGACGGGGCTCAGTTTTCATTTCAAATTGTTTTATTTATTTTTTTTTTACTCTTTAATAAATATGAGGATTTTGCTTCCTTATGATACAAACCCTCTGACATTGAATTTTTAACTTCCACCCTCTCATCAGACAATGGCTTTCAAAAATAAATTTTTACGACACCCAGAGGGTGTTTTCTGTTGCTAGTAAATAATAAATAAATAATAACTCTTAACAATTTATTAACAACTTTCAAGAAGATAACATCAAAATAATTGTTAGGAAACTTTAAAGAAAAAACTTAAAAACAATAAGGATTCTGTTATGTTTTACCAAATTTGTTTGAATGAAAAGATGCTGCCCAAATATACCTATTTCAAATATATATATATATATATATGGGAAAATAATTTTTTGGTTGTTTTAGAAGCATGAAATAAATGAAGAATTGAGTTGGATATTATGTTCTAAATTCCATTTACTTACCAATATTTTGAGAAGCTACATACAAACTTATATTGTTTATATATTTAAAGTGAATAAGGTATTATGTGATCACTATATACAAAATTAATCATTTATATATTTGCAGTTTCCTTAATTTCTTGCAAGGAAAAAAAACAGATGTTAGTAAAAGAAACATAAACATTAAACTAAATATCATTTTTCCTTTACTTTAAGCTTCTAGTTGCCATTAAGTTGACTATTTACAGAATCTCTAATATAATTAATGGATAAATAATTTTGATAATTATATCCAATCCGACAATATGATTAAGAAATATGGCCAAAAAATGAAAACCAAATCCATTCTTAACTTCAATAATCTGGTTTTCGTTTTTCAGTCATTTTTCTTAACTATATAATAATTAATAGCAATTAAATAATACCCTATATCTTATTATAATAACTGATACTAGTAGGACCTCTGGATATACCACAGTATGATAATTTAATTATTACAAAGTTTGTTATGTTTACTTAAGAACTATTTCAAAATAGTTCAATAAGTATAATAATCTTAATTTAACTCTCTCTCTCACTCTTTTTTTTTTCTTTCTTTCATTCTTTCCATTATGTTTGATTAAAACAGATTAGCATTATCGCTTCCGCACGCTCACCCCTCTTTCTATCTTTCTCCTACTCTTTCTTTCTTAGCCCCCTACCAGCTACAGGTATATGTGTATCTGTATGTGGCCCCTTTATACTCTATATGTCTTCATAGAGGTTTTAGCTCTCCAGCATTTCCGTGTGCAGCACATGTAGAGGTTTAGCCATGCATGTGGCATCCATCATGGAATGCACAGCAAGTCACCTTTTCTTCATGTTCCTCAAAATATCTTCAAGGTCTTCTTTCTTTAGGACATTTATCTACCTTGTTTTTGTATTCTTTCTTAGACAATAAAGTCTATTTGTTATAACTCTTTGTCAGGATTTGTTCAATGATTATGTTCTGTGTTAGGTTACTGTCTAAGATAACCTAATGCATTATAAGAACGGTGTTAGCTACTGAGTTAACACCTTGCTAATTCTTGAAGTAGCAAGGTCCAACACACACACACACACACACACATATATATATGAGAGAGTGAGAAAGAGATTATGAGCCTAAACTTTAATTTGTTATGGTCTTCTTTCTTTAGGACATTCATCTATCTTGTTTTTGTATTCTTTTCTGTTGGACTCTGCTTAGACAATAAAGTCTATTTGTTATAACTCTTTGTCAGGATTTGTTCAATGATTATGTTCTGTGTTAGGTTACCGTCTGAGATAACCTAATGCATTATAAGAATGGGTGTTAGCTACTGAGTTAACACCTTGCTAATTCTTGTAGTCACAAGGTCCAACACACACACATACACACACACACATATATATATATGAGAGAGTGAGAAAGGGATTATGAGCCTAAACTTTAATTTGTTAAGAATAGAAATTTGGCACCATACAGCCAATTGGAAAATGTCCATCAAAAAGTTAATGCCCTATTAAACCTGGCAAATTTATTTTGGCACATTTGATTTAAAAAAAATGAAAATTTACAACTGACAAGGAAAAAATATCTCTACTTGGCATTAGTTGTTTCTGTTATAATCATTTCATATGTTTCTCAGAAGTCAATTGAATTTAGACTTCTCAAGTAGTACCATGTATTTATGGAACACTGGAACTTTTGAAAAACTTCCATAAAAATAATGACAGCAGAATAAGATATTGTTAATGTGGGTTAACAATTTCAATTTGTGACCTTCGTGTTAGGAACACCTGACATTTTTTGTGTGTTTTGTGACCTCATGTACAGTGTATTTGATTAAGAGTTAAGAGTTCAAAATATTAAATTAAAAAATATTTATCAACAGTATGTAATAAACATTTATGTCTTAACCACTTTGTTATCAATTAAGTGTTTTATCTAGTTGGTAAGTATAATTAGCTGGTGTTTTTTGTTTTTATAAAGCCCTTCACAAATAGAATTATTAGAAACTTTGCTTATATCACATCCTCTCATAAAAAAAAAAATCTTTGGCTATATAAGCAAAATTTCAAACTGGTTTGTATGCATTATTTGGCCAATGATCTCCATCAGAAACGGCTGCCAAATATGGCAGGGGCAGATGCATGCAAAACAAACACAACAGTGTTGCCAATAGCTGTACACAGTTTTTCCCTGCGTACTCAATGCTTTTGACAGCTTACTTTTGGTATTACTCTTGTATTTATACTCAGCAGAGTTTAATAGTAAGTATTTACTGACATCCTACCATGTCAGATGAAAACAAGGTTCATTATAGTGGGGAACTATGCACAAACTGAAGCTCATGCGTGGCTAATGTTTAAAAATTGCATGAATCCTGTCATCATTCTCTTTTGAGGCACCTCAGGCATTGGGCAATAAATCCAGGCCTGCCCCTTTTAAACTAGGGAGCACATGCTGCTTGGGGGATGGCCCCCTGGATCATGCTGATATTAAATATCTGACTGGTTCAATAGCCAAAGCCACTGGACACAGGTTCCAAAGAACAAGGTAAGTATAGAGCAGAGTTTATAGATATCAACAATTATGATGTCATAGACGTATTTTACAAAATCAAATCACCCCACCCCGATTTAAAAAAAGATTACCAAAAATCAAGAATTATCCGATTTTGATAAAATTTTCTTAATGAATAAATCTTATAATGCATCAGTTATTTTATTTTAAAACTTTCTGATCTTTTTCAGCTCACTTAACTTTTCCCTCCAGCCCCTTATTTTTGGGTGCAAAATATTGATGGTGTTATATATAATTGAAACTAATTACAGTATGAATAAAAAGACAAAAGACCGAAGGTGTGAATAGAAAAAAAATTTTAAAGTACCAATTTTGGTAGAAAAGAAGTACTGAAAATCAGAAAATTTAATGTTAAAAAAAAAACAACAAAAAGATTTTTTTTAAAGATTTTTTGCTCTGTTGGTTATGTATATAATTGTCTTTTCGATTATCAGTGAAAAAATTATACATCAATATTTTTTCTGTTTGATGGGGTCCTAACTTTTCAATTGAGTTTTCTCCAAAAATTATTAGATAACAATATTAAAGTAGGCTTGTTATTAAATAATATTTGTTTTTAGAATCTAAAAAAATGAAATTTAAAACTTAAAATTAAGTGTTTTATATTTTAAATGAATTTTATCTATTAATCAGGTATATAAATTGTTGCTCTAAATTTGTTTTTACTCTGTTGTTTATGGAGATACTCAGTCTTCCCATTTATAAATACCACACAAAATTCTTTCGACCTATTTCTTTTTTTAAATTTCTTTTTTTCTTTTTTGTAAAAGTAATTTCTCGAAACATTTGTGAATCTACTTCGTATGAGCTAATGTCTGCTGAAACAGGATTACAATTATTTTTTTTTTTTTAAATGCGTGAAAGTGAAAGTGTTCCGCAAAAAACATGCTTAGCATGAAAGAGTGAATAATCAGTCTGAAGTTCCCCCAATGAATGGGTTTATCATCCTGCTTTCTCCGTGAAATAAGAGAAAAACGTAGCATGTGGGGACATGCTACGTTTAAATACAAACATGTCAGTCTATTGATTTGTGGAGTGCGTGGTGTTATTTGCCAGATATTCACAATCGTAGAAAGGCACAGTAATTTTAACTCACTTAAGTGAATCAGGTTATTGATTCGCATGGGATTTGAGATTCGAGTTTACAATTTCATCAACTGCATTTAAAAGATAAAGAGGAAAAGTGAAATAAATTTTTATAGCAAAGAAAAAATCTTTTTTTCTAAGTGACCTACTTATATATATTTGGAGGTACTATTATAGTATGTGGCCTACGAAAATCATGTCTCTCTTATAGTATGTGGCCTACCATAAAAAGCATATTATAAGGTTATAATAATAACTGCTAACCCTAACTCTATTTTAGAATACTTTAGAATTAAATAGATCTTTGATCGTAAATTAATGGATAAATTCTTTTTTAATTATTCTTAATTACTATATACAGCTTATGAATTCTTGAAATTGAATATATATGAAAAATGATTAGTTTCAATAAATTGCCTACTATTATATCTATAAATATACTCTTACTGAGGTAGGACACATTCAAACCGGGTATTATACTATATATGCCCTATACTATAACAGAATCAAAAAGGTAGGCCACATACTATAACGGCCCCTATTTGGAAGTGCCTGTTGTGTAATGGTTATCATTGAAGGAAATGGACACGGCGATACAAGTTCAATATTATTAATTTTGACTAGTATCATCCTTCATCTTTTTAATTCTAATTGCTTTTTATCAGGGCTGTGGAGTCAGAATACAAAATCTTTGTTGATTCCTCTATTTTTGCCACCTCCAACCCCTCTTTATGTAATTAATTCATAATAATTAATCTATATATTTATATATATATAAAAGGGCAGTTGGTATGTATGTATGTATGTCTGGATGAGGCTGGTCACATTTCATATGACAGTAATACCCTTGGTAAAGGTAGGAATCCAACTATTCTCCCTCAAACTATGGGTAAATAGTAGGGTGGACTAGACTCTTCAACCTTGCTACAGCAACTGATCTAGGAGAAGGAAAACTCTGAATGTAAAACCTGTTAAAGTATCTTATCCTGCTCGTGCAAAGGGTTGGTAAATATGTACTTATATATATTTACCAACACCTCTGCACGAGCAGGATGTGACACAAGGTTAATTTCTCAAACAGTTTAATTATGTAAAATTTCAGCTTATAATCTCTTAAAATACAATAAAAACTCTTGATCTGTATATGGTGATATACATATTTACCAACCCCTCCACACAAGTAGGATGTGACACAAGGTTAATTTCATAAGCGGAGTCTAACAGGTTTCAATTCAGAGTTTCCTTTCTCCTAGACTTATTACCTAGACAAGGTTAAAGAGCCCTGTATGCCCTAATATTTACCCATAGCTGGAGGGAGAGTAGTTGGCTGCCTATCTTTCCAAAGGGTATTAGCTCTATGTGAAATGCAAACAGCCTCGTCCAGGATTTGAACTTGGGTTAACGAGTCCATTTCCTACAACTCTAATCATTACTCCACATGCTCCCAAGTGACCTACTTATATATAAAAGCACAATAGATACAGCAAAATTCTGGATTAGGCTGATTACATTTCACATAGAGCTTATACCCTTGAGATAAGTATAAATCCAACTATTCTCCCTCCAGCTATGGGTAAATAGTAGGGCAGACTGGGCTCTTTCACCTTGGTTAGACAATCAGTCTCAGAGAAGGTTATAGAGCCCAGTCTGCCTTACTACTTACCCATAGCTGGAAGGAGAATAGTTTCCCAAGGGTATTAGCGCTATGTGAACTGTAGCTTCATCTAGGATTTGAACTCGGGTCGACGAGTCCACTTTCTACGACTCTAACCATTAGACCACGCGCCTCCAACTTTTTCATCACAGTTTATATTTCAACAGTCTCACTTTGTATCACTAGTCTTGCAAGGAGATACTTTAGTACCATTTCTTGTTGTTTCAGTTTTCAAACAAATTGGTTCTTGAACATAATTTTGTTCCAAAATTATGTTTGAGAACTGGGACATAATTTTGGAATGAGCTATCTGCAATAGTTGATTAGGATACATGAATAATAAAAGCATTATTTGCATTTGGGTGATAAGATAGGCTATTAGCTCAGAGAGAAAGAACTATTAGAATTTATAATTTGGGTCAATCAAATACTTGGCTTAATAAGAGAAGAAAAATCAGAAGGAGTTGTAACAACAGATGAAAAGTGAAAAGACAGCAAGAAAGGATCTCACACTTATTCAATATGAAATTGATTATCATTCCATTCACTTGTGTTCATTTCTGGGCCAATAGAGAAAATATAAACCAAAGCACTGCAAGATGCAAGGAAAAATATTGAAAAATATGCTGATCTAAGGATACCTGCTGATTTTGAATAATACCTACTATTCTGCCTTCTCACTTGTGCAAAGGAATTAGGCAGTCACTTAAGCAAACGGCCATGAAATAATATAAAATCATAGAATAAAAAGAAAACTTGAGACAGTAAGTATAAAAGTAAAAGTAAGGTGTTATTAAAAAAATACATTGAAAGAAAGAAAAAGGTAAAGGTAGCCCCAGGGTAAAAAACAAATATTATAAGAACTAGCAAATATATGCACCCTCCAGGTGCAAGTATTTAAGTTTTAATGTAATAAAATATTATATTAAATTAGAAAGGCTAATGAAACTAAATAAGAATGCAGATAAAACGATTTAAAACAGAGGGGAGTATAATCGAAAAATAGAACAACTGAAACTTACTCTTCCATCACTCCAGTCTTTCATGCTAAAGTTTTCTAATTTAACTATTTAGTTAAAATAGGAAGTAAAGAATAAAATTACAGTTATTTCTTTTCGTTAATGGATTTCTTTTAAGATTTATCCCCGAGATTTTTGCTCATATTCATTAAGATAAAACCAAACAATTAGAAATCAATAATACTAAGCACATATTTATTAAAAGCAAATTTTTATCATTATGCAATTTCCGTTCACACTGTAAACCACTATTGAGTTGTATATATAAATACAATTGCATGTTAATAGTATGTAGATAAGGCCAACAGTATTAATGTAAAAAAAAATAATTAATAAATGGGGTTTTGATAAAATCATGGAGAATGTGACATAAATAAGAAAGGGAATTGTGACTTGTGTAGTAATATAGTTTCGGTTACAGACAGACAAACACACAATCTCCATTATAATAAGATGTCAGTTTCAAGAGTTGAGATTACAATTCGAGGGACTTATAAAGTCTTGAAGAAACCACCAATTTGATGATCTAGCTGTCAGGTGGCCTAAAAATTGTCTTTTTGTTGATAGGTAGGTTTCAACCTTTAAGTCTTAGGGGCCTGTGGCCTTGATGAATAGGGATGGGTCTAAATAGAAAGGAGATGGGTGGGGGAAGAGAAACCTTAGATGAAGGCAGAACACCTACCAATATTTTCTTTTGTTTAAACAAGGATAATTGTATACAATTTAAATAAAAAATATTGATCTATTGTTAATTAAGAACAGAAAGGCAAAGCCTACATGTAAATCAAACTATCAATAAACAACATTAAATATCATTATGTAGCAAAAGAAATGACCGACCTCAGAGCTCAAAATGGATACAAGCGTATCTTGCATGCAAAATAAGTGAAAATTTGGAAAGAAAAGAACATATAGCTGTCTTAGCACCGTAATTCAAGGAAACGCAATCTCAAAGCCAGGAGAATTGGCAAGAACATATTTGCACGTATACAATTTTTTTTTAGATCAAGTTGTGCATAAAACAGCTGAGATGCTTTTTGATCATGGTATTAAGGATATATTAAAGGTTTCAGTGTTATTTTTGTTATCAATAGACTTCATAGTTAGACCTTTGAAATTATGAAAGTGATTACGGAATCAGTTTACAAAGATCACATTAGTTTAGTTTATTTGTTTACAGAATATCAACTTCTTATGGGTTATTTAAGGCCAAAATTTAATTCATTAGTAAATGTTTGGTTGTAATCATAACTATATTTTCAATGTTCCATTGCTTTTTTTTTTTAAATTAAACTTTTTTTTATTTGTCAGATAATTTGTTTGCACACAGTTATATGATATCAAGTATTCCTACAAATAATATTCATAGTTGATGGTCTAAAGTGTTCCCATCTAAGATTAATAATTTATACACAATTAAATGGTTTCAAGTAACAATGATAATAATAATAATAATAATAATAATTTGCACACAGTTATATAGTTTCAAGTATTCCTATCTGATACTAATAATTTTCAAACAGATCTATTTGACCCATAGATGGGACCCTAACAGGACAGAGGGATCATGGGAGTAATGGCAACAAAGGATACTCCATCCACACCCAGAGCTTCAGAACTGGTGCCTCACCACCGGATACAGTTTAGTCCCATGTCCAGAACAACCCCTTTTGATTGTTCTTACCCCTCTGCAGAGGACGTAGTCAGCATATTCTTAGCCTCACCAACACAGTGAAAAATATTATTGAATTGGAAAGTATGTGGAAATAGTTTCAAAGTCATTTGGGATGTGACCAGAATTTTGATGGAATTAACAACTAAAAATAATTGGGCAATTCAATTTTGAAAGAATTACGTGATTCATAATAGACCAACTCCAATTCTTATAAAAGAATTTTTAATTAGGTTTTCTTAATCACTTGGTAAATATCTATATTTAAATAGTTCTAATCCCTTGCTAGAAAGACTAAGAAGTATTAATTAGACCCAAGGGAGACTAAAGATATTTTTGCACGCTCACTGATAATCTTGGTCTGTCCACTTTATATATAAATAAAGTTAATCCTAATGAGTCAGATATACCTACTAATAATTTCACTTAGTAGCTCATCAGGGCAAGTATCTCTTGATTCTTGCCTTGATGAGCTACTAAGTGAAACTATTAGTAGGTATATTTGATTCATTAGGTTTAACTTTATTATTTGATCTACTTAGGTATTGAGAACTTTTTACATTTTAGCTTTAGACAATCCTAGCGGATTATATATATATTTTTTATATATAATTTTTTTTTCTTTTGGCCAAGTGTTATAGTGTTAATCGTTTATTTTCGGTTGGTGCAACCCTCTTGGTCTTTTCTTTTCTTTCATTTTTATCCCCAGGTGAAGTTTGGTAGTATATTTTTACTAACAAATTATTTGCCTTTTTTAAATATCTTACCACAAGGGTTTACTAATAGGATTAGTATATATATATATATATATATATATATATAATAAAGTTTGTTTCTTTATAGTATCTTTGAAGCATTGTGTGTATGTGTAATATAAAGATTTTGAAGGCAATTTACAATGCAATATGTGTTGAATTTATTTAACTTTTTTTTTTTTTTTTTTAAACTAAATATTTTCGGAAGTAAAATTCCATCTTCAGAGTTATTGAAAGTACTAGGTGTTTTTTAATAGTACTTATCCCACGGTGATATTGTAATCATCTGTTGTTTAAGAAGTTGAGGAACGGCGTATATTTAAAAAAATTTTCTGTGATGTTAAATCGGCTAATTCCGTGATGTTAACTCAGCTGCTCCCACACGTGGAAATTGTTCGAAATTCTTTTAATTTTTACTATAAATATAGCCTTGCTCGGCATAGTGAAATAAAGTTTGTTTCTTTATAGTATCTTTGAAGCATTGTGTGTATGTGTAATATAAAGATTTTGAAGGCAATTTACAATGCAATATGTGTTGAATTTATTTAACTTTTTTTCTTAAACCACAGATGATTACAATATCGCCGTGGGATAAGTACTATAAAAAAACACCTAGTACTTTCAATAACTCTGAAGATGGAATTTTACTTCCGAAAATATTTAGTTTTGAAAAAAAAAACAAAAGTTAAATAAATTCAACACATATTGCATTGTAAATTGCCTTCAAAATCTTTATATTACACATACATATATATATATATATTATATATATATATATATATAACCACAGGTAATGAATTTAAAGAAAAGGTTGACTTTTTCAGAGACACTGTATCACTTAACCTCAATTGTGAGATTTCTCTCAATTTTAAGAATTGAATACATTGCCAGTTAATTTACATTTATATAACTTTATAGGCTTAAAATGAAAATAGTTTTTAGCAGGTCAACAAAACAGTTCCTGGGTGATTGCAGAATCGCACATGATTTAAAATCTGCTCCAGTTTGATATCTTCACCATGGAACTTTTTCTTTGGGTAAAATGCACTTTTCTAGGGAAAGTTTAGATTCAAAAATTTTGGGGCCGGTTTCCATTACAATAAGATTATTCCAGTGAATAAATGAAACACCTAAAAATGAAACTAAAAATCTTAAAAAAAAAAAATACTAGTGAGCATATGAAATGAAAATAATGAAATAAGTCCAATTCAGTATAAATTAATTTTTCAAACCTTTTTTGTCTTTGTATTTTTTATTTTATTTTAATTTTAAAAGGTAAAGATTTTTACAGAGCATAATCAAAATATGACATTTTTTCTTTTGTTTATTTAAAAATCTAATGAACAGATAAATAATATATCTATATAATTAATTTATCAAATAGATTTAAGAAAAACATAAATCTACTCAGTCATATAATTTTCTTAGTTGGAAATGTTATTTTATCATCATATATCATCATATTCAACGATATGTGAAGGATCATGGCGTAATGGTTATTGACATAGGAAATGGACACTAAGAGATGAGTTCAAATCCTGGACAAGGCTGTTTGCATTTATATAATGTTAATACTCCTGGGAAAGGTATGCATCCAACTATTCTCCTTCCTTATAGATTAATATTTGTGTTTCTTAATTGTATGACCGTTATCATCTTGCAACACTCTCAGCTAAAAATGAGACTGTCCAAAGAGTATTAGTGCTATGTGAAACACAAAATGTGTTGTCAGAGGCGTCAGAGTCCTAGGAAATGACTCGTTGACCCGAGTTCAAATCCTGGACGAAGTTACAGTTCACATAGCGCTAATACCCTTGGGAAAGGTATGAATCCAAATAGTCTCCCTCCAGCAATGCATAAATTAGTAGGGCAGACTGGGATCTTTAACCTTGGTTAGACAACCAGTCTAGGAGAAGGAAAACTCTAAATCTAAACCTGTTAAACTCTACTTTAAAAAATGACCTTTTAAAATCACAAACAAGTATAGAAACTGTTCAGTAAGTATTATTTTTTTTTGTTTTGTTTTTACTTAATTTTTTTTAAAAATACCAAGCCATTTTTTGGGAAATTTTACATGTATAATAAAAAGTTGTCAGGATGGCCTAAAGTCAGTATCAACCAAACAGCGAGGGAGTCTATCCCCTTTTCACTAGTGCTAGACCAAGGAGATTATTAGCGTCTGAGGTGGAGTGTCACACCTACCATCAGCTCCTTACTTTACCGCACAGATCCCAGTGCTACTCATCGGTCCTCACCACTCATTGGTGAGGACTGGTATCGAAACCGGAATCTTGTGGTTCCTAGTCAAATGCTGATGAGAAGAGTGGAATTGCTAAATAGCTTCAGTTCACTTCACACTAATGCCCTTGGGCAGTCATAAATTGTGAACGTATCTGTAGCTAGGAATTTGAATTAATGTCTCTTAGATTCAAAATTGGGGAGTCCTATGGAAAAATCACCCGGTGGGCGGTTAATAACCCTTGACCCCTTAGAGGCATGCAATAGGGTGCCATGAGGATAGTTGTAGTTTCAGTTAGCAGATGCGACCCAGCTTTCAGGGAGTGCAGACATAATTGTCGACTCTGACAAGGTCCATCTCCTCTCTGCAGCGGAATCAATATAGGCTAGAAAATAAAAACTTGATCAAGTATAACCAAGTCTTGTTGTTATATTAATTAAACACTAAAGACAATGTTAAGCCTAGCCCAGCAAGAAGAATTAGCAAGGAAGAAAATCAACCCTTAACAGCAGATAGAGATCCGGCCAGACAAGTAGTAAGAAGAGTTATCTGTAATCATTACTATCTCCTATCTCTAATGTATATCTATCTGTCTCTCTCGATTATATACCTGAGATGACTCTCTCTGTTTTGTAGAATAATCATACTAAGTTCCAATTACCGTCGAATTGGTAAGACAGGGCAAAAAGGTGCCATAACTCAATACGGATCTAACCTTGAATGCCAGAGTATTTATGAAGCCTCATAACATCATAGAAACCAAGCAGCCTATCAGGACTCAAGGAATGGAATCACCCAAATACATGAATGGACTATTCTTGAGTTCCACAAGTACTAGCTGTTTTGGGCACTAGTTCAGTTGTGCTTAGCCAGTTGCTGTTGTCCAAACCAACAGTATACTGACTGACTGAGTTCTACACGTCTGATTGGCTGCTTGGTTTCTATGACATTATGAGGCTTCATAAATACTCTGGCATTCTGCAGTAGGATTGCAACAAGGTTAGATCCATATTGAGTTATGGCACCTTTTTGCCCTGTCTTACCAATTTGAGTAAACTACTATTTATCCATAACTGAAGGGAGAGTAACTGGAGGCTATCAGTGCTATGTGAAATTCAACCAGCCTTGTCCAAGATTTGAACTTGTGTTGCTGTGTTCATTTCTTATGATGATAACCATTACATCACAGGCGCCTCCAAATAGTTATCAATCAATATTTATAGAAGAAAATGAGAAAAGTTGATATAGAATAAATGTAAACAGCATTTCATAAGTGGATGCAAATAAATAATGAGCTAGTCAGAAAGAAAGAAAAATTGTAAATACTAGAAAGATTGTTAGTTTTGAGTAGGAAAGAAAATTGTGTTATTGGTCTTGAGATATTTGATTATCTGCCCTTGAGCAAATTTTTTACCATCAGGCAAATCTTGGTACTAAGGAAACTAAAATCAGCAGCAGCAGCAGCAGTCTTATAGAAAAAAAAAAAGAATTCTTGGATGCTGGCAAAATGTAACAACCAATCAAATTGTATTTTGTCTGATCAGTTCAAACCATGAAGCTATGGCTGCTTAACTCTTAACATCTTATACCACCTCATTCCACCCAGCCAGAAGTCACATTCATTTTCCTAATCTGCCCCAAATGATAGACTTTGTTTAAATGTAATATTAAATATATTTAGAAGTCTTTATTTTAAGGTAAATAACAGGTAACTTTAAATGAAAAGGCCATTTTTAGTATTTTTGATAGAT
Organism: Doryteuthis pealeii; assembly: GCA_023376005.1. Taxonomy (NCBI): domain Eukaryota; kingdom Metazoa; phylum Mollusca; class Cephalopoda; order Myopsida; family Loliginidae; genus Doryteuthis; species Doryteuthis pealeii. The sequence continues at coordinate 52,488,438 of CM042143.1, read as the reverse complement.
CCTTATAGGAATACTGCTCTGGACTGAATTCTCAATAGGATGTTAAGAGTTAACCATATTAAAGAAAATCTTATTTTCATCTGATCAAGCCAATATATCAATGTCAAAATAAACAATCAATAAAAAAATAAGTTGTTGGGGTGGCCTATTGTCAGTATCAGCCAGACAGTGAGGGAGTCTATCCCCTTTTTACTAGCACTAGACCAAGGGAAGCCATTTTTAATAGTTTAACTTTTTATCAAACAGGTGCCGAAGAACTTTTGAAGATCTTATTCAAATGATCACATCCAAAACATGAAAATTATTCACATCAAGCCTCATCTAAAAAATACAGACAAATAATATATATTTTAACTGTAATATCATATTATAAATTATTCTTATCTGGGGAATACCAGGTATCCCTGCTAGTTTTCAATATGATTCATGTCAAGAAATATATTTGTCTACAAGATACTTAATACATTTTTGAATGTGCTTTCTCAAGTCTTTTGTTGTTGTTGTTGGTGGTAGTTCCCAAAAGATCCCTGAAGTTAAGCTGCAGTGAGCCTGTTCAATACTTAATTGGGTGACCACTTAAGCAAAAACAGGTACTGACTAAACTAAAATCAGCAGCAGCAGTCTTATAGAAAATTGTTTTTTTTTCTTGGATGCTGGCAAAATGTAACAACCAATCAAATTGTATTTTGTCTGATCAGTTCAAACCATGAAGCTATGGCTGCTTAACCATATTAAAGAAAATCTTACTTTCATCTGATCAAGCCAATATATCAATGTCAAAATAAACAGTCAATAAAAAAAGTAAAACAAAATACAAACACTATTTAGTGAGTACTGAAAACTACTTATCTATTACAATCAAGTCACACCAAAAATACCGGTTTCTGCTAGATCACCAAAGTTAAGCAGTGATGAGCCTTTTCAATACTTAATTGAGTGACCACTTAAGCAACAGCTGGTATTGTAAACAACTTGAGTCCTTTGTTTATCAAAATGACTTGATTCGGTATTAAACTACCTGAAAAGAGTTCATATGCTGTAAAACAAACCAACCAACATTTATATGATTATAGTTAAGTCACATTAAAAACCCAGTTCCTGCTAGATCACCAAAGTTAAGCAGTGATGAGCACTACCACTCTGGGTCAGGGTAATGGTAGTGAAGGGGTACTACATACTCCCCAGAGCTCCAGAATTGAAATCTCACCTCTAGATGCATTTTAATGCCATACCCAGGACCCTAAGACCCTCAGCCACCACCTTCTAGCTTGTATATTATAAAAAGGGTTACGGTTTTCCATAAGGGCAAGAGGGTCATGATAATCATATAGCTGCTAGGGCTTGATGTGACCATCTGATTGATTGGAAGGGGCCTCTCTGACCACCCATCTAGCCCAAGTAAGAACCAAAGTGGAGTGTTGCATGTTATGGACTGCTCAGCCACCAGGATTCTTCTTTAAGCATCATGGATTGCCACCCACAGTCAACAGGTAACTCTATTGGGCTGTTCTTACCCCTCTGCAGAGGTGCAGCCTCAGCCGATGGGGATGGATGGAAAGAGAAATTGAAAGAGAGACAAAGAATACAAAGTTTTGTTACAAAGCTTCAATGCTGTAGTGTTAAGTAATAAATAATACCTAATGACATCCATTTTGAAACAGCAAGGGAGTTTATCTTATTTTCCCTATCGCTAGACCAAGGAGATAATTTTGGGTGCGCCACACCTACCGTCAGCTCGCCAAATGCTTTACACAATCTGCGTAACTCATATGCTGAGTAGGCGAGGATGAGTATTCTACCCAGAAACTTGTGATTCCTAAGTGAATGCTCTATTGACCGAGCTAAACCAGCCCCTTATTATCGAACATTTCCAAAAGTTCAATCAGCCACAGAATAATTATTGTCAAGAAAAGACAATTAATTTGTTGAAACTTGTTGAAATAAAGAAACAATTTATCTTGTTTGAAAGAAACGATAATGGACAATTTATATGCCTTAATATATATGAGTTGCTGGCAGGTGTTGTGTGAATAAGATGTTAATCTATGAAAGCCATTAGAATAAATCATTCATAAAAATAAAAAAAAATAATTTGTTTCTATTGACAGACTTGATTATCTCCTCCTTAACCCAGAATCAACAATAACAGAATCATTCCTAAATCCATTTATATTATTTCAATTAATATTTGATTTTTAGATCAATAGTCATCATTATCTAAAACACAAGATTTCAAAAGTACATCCTTTCTCCTTTTCAGTTGCTACACCTGGCACTTAGGATTGTTTTTATTTAGCAGTAAATAAACTAATAACAGATAAGATGCAAAACATTATCAAATAAAGTGCAAAGTGCATCCTTTTTCAGTTACTACCCCTGGCAAAAAAATTATGGAAATAGCACACTTAGAGAATTGTCACAAAGTATATTTTTTTTATTTAGCAGTAAATAAACTAATAACAGATAAGATGCAACACATTTTTTATCAAATAAAGTGCAAAGTATGTCCTTTCTCAGTTACTACCCCTGCCAAAAAAGAATTATGGAATTAGAGAATGTTCACTAAATAAACTAATGACAACAATTATATGGACTGATTAACTTTAACAGACATATCAACCCATCTGGGGTTATTTTATGCCTAGAAGGTACAGAGTCACATACATTTATACAGCATCAATTTTAAAAAATCAAATATAGCTTTACTTTTTGCATGTGCAGCTCAAGAATTGTGATATTTACTGATTTTTGCTTTATTTTTCTTAATTAGTAAAATAGATCACTAATTAGGACTGAGCCTCTTCTAGTAGTGACCACCCCAATTTTTTAAGCGAAGTTTAACAGGTTTGAATTCAGAGTTTTCCTTCTTCTAGACTCGTTGCCTAACCAGGGTTAAAGATCCCAGTCTGCCCTACTATTTACCCATAACTGGAGGAAGAGTAGTTGGATTCATACCTTTCCCAAGGGTATTAGCGCTATGTGAACAGTAGCTTCGTCCAGGATTTGAACTCAGGCTGATGAGTCCATTTTCCATGACTCTAACCATTACACTACGTGCCTCTCTTATGAAAAAAATTAAATTTAAAGAAAAACCAAACAGACAACTATGAGAATTCTTGTATTTGCCAAACAAATGGTATGAATTTTACTTTTGGTAAAAACAACATTCTTTAAGAAAAAAAAACTGCATGAAATGTTTTTTAAAGATTCTTTGAGGTTTATTATTCAGCTGTAAAGAAGAAAAAAAAGATTTATTTTAAAAATGTTTTTTTGTTTTTGTTTTTATTGTTAACAAGAGACATGCCAAAATAAAATGTGCATCTTGGAAATAATCAGACTTTTGATTCAAGCAAAGAATCGGAAATATTTTTTAAAACTACGGATCAGTGCACAAGGTATTTGTACTTCAAGAACAAATCAGTCTCTTTTAATAATTCTTTACGAGTTCTAAAATTTGATATATTTGTATGTGTATTTATGAGATGAGGCTTGATATTAATAACTGATATGAATGGTCTTAGCAGGAGGTTGGTTGGTTGGGTTTTACGGCATGTCAACCCATTGGGTTATTTTATGCCGAAGATGTTTTTATTTTATTCATTCTTCATGGTTACTCAACCAAAATACTTTTCTATTTAACTGTAGTTAACTGGGTCAGAGTGGACCTGGGAGCAATGATGATGAAGGGGTGCACCACATTCCTCAGAGCTCCAGAACTGGAACCTCACCATCAGATAGAGTTTAATGTCGTACCCACAACACTATGAGTCCCAGCCACCACGTTCTAGCACATATATGATAAAAAGGGTTGGTGGTTTGCCATAAAAGCAATAGGGTTGGGACAATCATATAGGTGCTACATGACAAGCCAATGGATTGGAGGGGGCCTCTTCGACTGCCTGTCTAGTCCAAGTAAGGGCCAAAGTGGAGTCAAGGTATTTGTGCTTCAAGATCAAATCAAATGCCTTTTATAGTTCTTTACAAAATTAGGAGTTATTAAGATGCAATTACTGCATTTTGAACCTTCTCATTTCATGTTCAAATTAAGGTGGTTAGTAAGTAATAACATTCTTTATGACATTTTGAAAATTCCACTTTTTAGAATAAGTAACTTCTTTCATTTTAATTTTTCTATATCTAATCACAATTTTGTCAATAAGTCTGGTGGCATTTATGCTGCTTGGAATGCCCTTGAGTGAGCAGTAATGATTAAGCTTGAAACTGCATTTGAATTTATGGGTAATCATCTAAAGATAATATTAAGGTAATTAAAATACTAAATAAAAAGCATCTCAAACAGAGCCTGAGGTTACAGTGATGAGGAAAACTGTCCAAAATATCATAATTATTCAAGTTCTAAAAAGTTTTGCACATTTTAACCAAAACTATTATCAATTTAAGAACTCAATCAACTGGAGATTGTATGTTAAGATATTATAACTTGACCTATAAAATATTAAATTTAAAGAAAATTCTAATTCTAACTGGGAGTTGAAATACAAAACCTTTAACTCTGACTCTGCTATTTTTGCCATCTCCAACTCCTCTTTATTTAATTTAGTTATTATGGCTTACAAATAAATATAAAAAACATGATTTTTTATAATCTATTTGTAAGGATATTGCACTGTATAACTTTACAGACTAAACTAGGGCCATATAAAGTGTAAGTTCAACTGGAGTCGGAGTCTGTATAGTTTTACTGAATCTGACTCCAGTGACCTCTTAATTGATTCTGACTCCATGACTCCAAGTCCACAACCCTGCATTCTAAGTGATATTTGTAAATAATTAATTACCCTACAAAACAGCAGCTATACAGCCACTTGCCTCCCATCACACAAAGTATACAAGTAAGACATGTTGAGCACTGCTGGAGATCTAAGGATAACTCATATGCAATGTTCTCCAATGGACTCCTACTCATGGACTCACCAATGTTGGCTGACCAACAAAAACTCATTTTCATCATCTCTGTGCAGACACTGGATACCATCTAGAAGACTTACAAAGAGCAATGGCCAATAGAAACAGATGATCAGAGAATGCCAAAGGAATCTGTGCTGCAGGTACCCTTTGATGATAACTTCAAACAAGTGATACACTGGAAAGATTTATTAAGATACTTAGATAATAAGCAAACTGAATTTTTGTGATGAGGCTTGATAATTTGTATTATTTAGATTTTTTGGACTATTGTCCTCATCTTCATTGTTATAGTTATTTATATATATATTGGTTGTGTTATATATATAACCAGTGATGTTGATAGCTTTTTGATTTAGTGTGTCCTGAGATGCACATATTTGCTTTGAATGAGTCCCCGGAAAAATTAATGGGTCCCAACTAAAGTTTCTTAATAGATTGTAGGGTTTTTATTTATGATCTGGAGAAGCAACTAAAGCTGTCTAACTCCTACCTTGTAACCTATCCTGTGTAATTCATTTCTAAGAAACTATTGAAATGCATTTACAGTTAGCTTGAAATGGTGAGGGAAGAAAAAAGAAAAACACTGGGACGCATGGATATGATTTTACTGCATCCTTTTAGATTTTTTGCACATCAGGGACGCATGACGTGTACCTATCAGCATCTCTGACAACATTTTGGCCAATGTGCCCTCTGACCTTCTTCAGTTATTTCTTTTTGAACTCAGGAACTTTCACGGAACTTTGAACTGAACCCTTTATTTAATCCATTGAGGGTAGATTTTTTTATTCTGTTAACCATGACTGGGTACAAGTGTTAAGTATTCTATGTTATTTTCACCTGGTAGCAGGTTCAATCCTGACTACAGGCAAAAATAACATAGAAAACTTAACATAGCTTAACACTTGTACCCAGTCAAGGTATTATGGTCAAGTCACTGTAAGCCCTGGTTCCCGTTCAATCACCGGTTAAGCAGTGATGAGCCTGTTCAATACTTAATTGGATTACCACTTAAGCAACCATAGGTACTGTAAGCAACTGGAGTCCATTGTTTTAAAAAAAATAACTTGATTCAGCATTAAATGACTTGAAAAGGGTTGATATGCTGTAAAACCAACTGACCAACCAACCCAGTCATGGTTAACAGAATGAGAACAATTTAGCCCAATGGATTGAATAAAGAGTTTGGTTCGAAATTCCATGAAGGTTCCCGATTATGGCAAGAAGGTTCCCAAGTTCAACAAGAAACACCTGAAGACACATCGGCCGATACATTGCGCATATAACAATAAAGATGAGGACAACAGTCTGAAAAATCTAAATTTTACAAACTGATTGTAATTATGAACTACTTCTCACCAGAGTTGGCTGACCAACAAAAACTGTGCAGACACTGGATGCCATCTAGAAGACTTACAAAAAGTGATGGTCAATAGGAATAGATGATGAGAGAAAGTCAAAGGAATCTGTGCTGCTAGCACACCTTCATGAGAATGACTTCAAACAATTGTGAACTGCTTCTCGGAGAGGAAGTTTAAAGAGAAAAGGAGAAAAATGTAATAATTTTTGCAGATAAATTTTATTAGCAATTAGTTGTATTAGGCTCATGACAGACTCCATGAGCTAGAACCACCTCTAACATTTCTCAACCAGAATCGACCATATTGCTACATTTAACAACCACTTCTGGCTGTCAACCGTGAACATAACCACTTATGACTGTCAGCTCTTGATAGGCAGTTCAATAAAATATTGAAATAAACTAGACAATAGACGAAAATAAAAGAACAATTTTTTTTTGTTATTTTACTTAATAAACCAAATGAGTTTTTTGGCCAATGTACTAAGTTGGATTTAAAGATAACTTGACTTGATTGTGCCAAGAGAAGATTATGAACCAGAGATAATTGGAAAATTTGGTCTATTGTTTGAATGCGGGTTGTTGGGGTCATTTTTTTATTAGTCAAAAAAGATAATAAAGAGAATTGCTATTACTTCCAGATTCACTCTAACCTGGAGTGGCAGTTGGTTGGTTGGTTGGTTGGTTGGTTTTGGTTTTGGTGTGGTTAGAAGTGTTGTGAATGGTTAAATTGTAAAAATTACTACTAGCTATAATGTTGAGAACTAAAAATAAACTGAATTCTCACTATCTCTTAAAGTATCTATCAGAGCCTTTTTTTTAAACATAGATCATCTCAATTTAATCTGCTTGGGGTGGTCACTACTAGAATATCTCAGTCCTAATTAATGATCGCAAAAAAAAAACAAAAAAACATGTCAACCCTTGTTGGGTTATTTTATGCCAAAGACATTTTCATTCAATGGTACTCAAATTTAAAAAAAAACTCAATAAGCTTAATGAATTCAAATTTATTATAGAAAATTGTTTACATGGTAAAACACAATGAAAAGATTTATTATTTCTAATTGTGAAATCTCTTTTTTTATGTGGTTTTATGTTTTATATTACGGCTTGTAATCTGTGGAAAATTTGAATTAATAAACATTGTAAAATTACCAGCCTCAAATCAGTGAACTTTTTTTTTATATATGGTATATGGCTACTTCCCTTAGTAGTTTACATAATCACCTCTGATGATTGTGGTAGTATCTGTTAGGATCTCATTTATGGGTTCAATAGAAAAAAAATGAGTTAAAAATTTTTTTTAAATCGAGTTTAAAAATTTTTTTTTGAATACCCATCAAGAATTAATTAAACAAAACGTCTTCAGTATAAAATAATCCAACGTGGGTTGACATGCCGTAAAATCCAACCAATTAACCTGATGATTGCGTCAATGCATGAAACCCAGAATAAGAGAAAGGAGTAACATGGGGTTATAATTTAAAATTAAAAACATGAAGCACTTTTTTAAGCTCTCTTCTCATACACAATCTGTTATGATTATTTTTTATAACTTAGTCTATGTTTTATACCAATAAAAGCCAATCGTATACAGTAATAGGTTTTTCAATGAAGTTTATACACATATATCTTGATTCTGATGTGTATAAAACATTAATACCAATGCAATGAAGTTTATACACATATATCTTGATTCTGATTGGCTACAGTGTATAAAACATTAATACCAATTTTTACCAATAAAAGCCAATCATATACAGTAATAGGTTTTTCAATGAAGTTTATACACATATATCTTGATTCTGATTGGCCGATGTTGTAATACAGTGTATAAAACATTAATACCAATTTTTATACCAATAAAAGCCAATCATATACAGTAATAGGTTTTTCAATGAAGTTTATACACATATATCTTGATTCTGATTGGCCGGTGTTGTAATACAGTGTATAAAACATTAATACCAATTTTTATACCAATAAAAGCCAATCATATACAGTAATAGGTTTTTCAATGAAGTTTATACACATATATCTTGATTCTGATTGGCTGATGTTGTAATAGTGTATAAAACATTAATCAATATGTTTAAAATTCAACCTTTGTCAATGATATGTTTCTTAACGTCTTCTTTATTCATTGTAATGGATACAGATATAATCATCCTGAAAAGGATTTAATGTTGACAACACAGAAAATATTTTCAGTAGTCTTTAATCAGTATCTATAAAAATCCAAGTAAAAGGCTTATACCAAATTTTATTGTGTTTTTATAAGCACATCTCATGTGTAATTCCATCCCCTATTGATTTTTCTATTAAAATCAAGCAGGATTATAAATCTTGCCCGACTCGGATTCCCTCAATGATTGTAAAACAAAAATTAACTTCAAGCGTAAGTTTTTCAACACCTTCATTTGAATGAGCAGAAGATTTGCAGCCTCAATCAGTCGAACAGACAGCCATTGTTTGACTTAATTTTTTATTTATTTATTTAATCCGTCAGAAATTTAAGAGAAAACTGATCTTGCCATTCATTATTTTTTTTCTAACTTTTCTTTTCTTCTTTTTATCTCTGAAACCGAACGAGCCTAATGAGTTGGTAGCAGTTACAATGTGCAGCAGAATAAAAGTCAATCATTGATTTTAGAAGGCATGAGTTGTTTCCAGCGATAACTGCAGGTGATGAGCTGTATGTGAGCAAGTGAGAGATAAAGGGAAGGAAGGAAATGGCATAAACTCATTCATATTAACTCTGTGCATCCATGGAGAAATTGAGATGATTCGGAGGATGTCTTCCTTTCTCTTCCCTTCTCTTCTCTTTCCTTTCTTCTATTCACTATTCTTGATAGTGGATTACACTGAAAGCTGTCAGCGCTTTTTCTAACCGTGAGAAAAGGTTACATAGCTTTTAATGATTTTCTCTTTTATACAAAATCTAAAAACAATTATTCTGGTTTTAAAGATTGTGTTTATCTAATTTCATACAAATATATTGTTTATAGGAAAAATTGCTCAAGCTATTTAAAGGAGCTGATGGTAGGTGTGGCGCTCCACCTCAGATGCTAAAAAAACAATCTCCTTGGTCTAGCGCTATTGAAAAGGGGATAGACTCCCTCGCTGACTGGCTGATACCGACTTTAGGCCGCCGTCGACTTTACTTATTTAACTGGACAGAGAGAAGATAAGAAACATTGAAGATGAACATGCTAGATAACCTATGAGGTTATGCTGATTAATTCAACTTCATGCCCCACCCCCCCATTAATATGCGACAGATTTTACTGGGTTACAGGGTACCAGAAGCAAGGAACAATCCCTGATCTAACCTATTACCAAATATTTATATGAATTACTTTTACTACTCGTAGCTAGATTCATGCATTTTCCAAAGGCAAGTGGATTCATGCCATAAACAGCCTTGTCCAGAGTTTGTATATATGATTTAGAAGTAAACTGTTTGTAGGTAAATATTTTTGTTTGGTTTGATTTTATGATCATCATCATGTCGCACATGCAGCATGGATATACATGACAATCTCTCGCCAACCTTCCCTATCATTCATTGCACCTGGGAGGTCCTCTGCGGAGCAACCAGCATCTTCACACATATATATATATATATATATATATATACACCAACCCCTCCCCACAAGTAGGATGTGACACAAGGTCAATTTCTTAAGCGGAGTTTAACAGGTTTGAATTCAGAGTTTTCCTTCTCCTAGACCAGTTGCCTAACCAAGGTTAAAGAGCCCAGTCTGCCCTACTATTTACCCATAGCTGGAGGGAGAGTAAGATTCATACCTTTCCCAAGGGTATTAGCGTTAAGTGAAATGCAATTACCACGTCCAGGATTTGAACCCGGAGCGACAAGTCCATTTCCCATGACTTTAACCACTACACCATGCGCTTCCTACTTGACCACATAGCTGGTCAATGTAGGTCCTTACTGGGCTCCCCACACACAAAACTGGCATAAATATATTTCATTGACTTTATATGTATTATAGGGCCGGTTTAGTTCAGTCGGTAGAGTGTTCGGCTAGGAATCAAAAGGTTCCTGGTTCTATACCGGCCCTCGCCAACTCAGCGTATGAGTAGCACAGGGATATGTGCGGTAAAGTGAGGAGCTGATGGTAGGTGTAGCTCTAGTGAAAAGGGGATAGACTCCCTTGCTGTCTGGCTGATACTGACATCAGGCCTCCCTGATGACTTTTTACATGTATTAATAAACTGGTGGTTAACCCTCCTCAGCCACTGCCTTGTAGCACCTTTAAGGTAAAAGAGTTGTGTGTTTGTTTGCCATATGAGTAATTTGAAGATATAGTCAGGACTTCATCATATAGATTCTAGGGCTAGAAATGCCCTGTTGATTGATCGGATTGGGCCTCTCCAACTGCCTATCTAGTCCAAGTAAGGGCCAAAGTCGAGTATTGCATGTCATATGATCACTTAATACCTGGGTCATGGACCGCTCAGCCACCAGGATCCCTTCCTCAGGCATTATGGGTCACCCTCCCTCCCCCTTTACCCCTCTGCAGAGATGCAGTCAGCATATTCTACAGTCCCAGCTAACAGGGTGATGGGTTTATGGAGTATCTAGATTTCAACAATGAGACAATAATAAACATCAAGTATTTCTCTGCAAAACTGTCTATCATGAGTTCCAATATATTTAATAGTTTTTTGTTTATTTGTTTTTATTTTAATAAATTTTTTGAAACAGTAATTCTTTGGTTTGGTTTGGTTTGGTTTGTTTTAGGGCATATCAACCTCAGTGGGTCATTTAATGCTGACAAAGTTTTGAAATAAATTCATTCTTAATGGATAATCATTTTTTTTATAAACATATTTTTCTATTCAACCCATAGATGGGACCCTAACAGATACTACCACTCCGGGTCAGAGTGGACCAGGGAGCAATGGTGATGAAGGAGTGCTTCACATACCCCAAACCTCTAGAGCTGGAACCTCACCATCAGATAAGTTTAACGTCATTCTCAGGACATGAAGACCCTCAGCCACCGCCTTCTAGCATTGATATGATAAAAAGGGTCGGGGCTTGCCATAAGGGCAATAGGTTTGGGGCAATCATATAGGTACTAGGGCCTGACATGACCAGCTGATTGATAGGAGGAGGCCACTCTGACCACCCATCTAGTAAAAACTAAAGTGAAGTGTTGCATGTAATGGACTGCTCAGCCACCAGGATTCCATCCTTAAGAATCACAGGTCGCCACCCACGGCCAACAGGTGGCCCCATTGAGGTGCAGTCAGTGTATTCTAAAGCCCCAGTCGACAGGGCTTAATTCTTTTGTAGTCATCACAGAAGTAGAATATTAATCAGTCAAGTAAATATATATCTTACTTATAAAATCTAGTATCTATTCCTGGTTCTTTCTTAATGGTAAAATAACAGTCAGTATGATATTTATCATAATATTTAGGTCTTGTATGTAAAGAGAGAAAAAAAATAACAAGAGCCCAGTCTGCCCTATTATTTACCCATAGATGGGAGGAGGAAAAAAGATGGATTCATGCCTTCATCAAGGCATTAGCATGAAGAAAATTCAAACAGCTTCAACCAAGATATGAATGTGGCTCACTAAATTTATTTCCTACAATAAGTAAGTGTATTCTTTCTGAATGCTTTGAGAAAAAAGTCAACATATTTATCATGATATTTAGAACTGTTTACATCTTATAGGGCATCCAGAAAAATGATCAATTAATTTTAATGGCATGTCAACCCATTTTGGCTATTCGATAGCTAGAGGTTAGGGAATCACATTCATTGTATGTTCATGTTTATATTTTTTGTGTAGTTTTTTCTCAAGAGTCTTTTTTGTACATGGACATATTAAATACAAATAATTTTCAAACAGATCTAATTGATCCATAGATAGGATCTGAACAGGCATTACCACTCTAGGTCTGAGTTGACCTGGGAGTAATGGCAATGAAGGAGAACTTGCCACTCTTAAGATTTCCAGAACTAGAACCTCACCAAACTTCTAGAAACCAAGCTCTGCTGCAGGAAGATACTCTGGACCATTTTTAAGATGAACAAGAGAAGAAATCAAAAAACACGAAAATCAATGGCAATTACACCCAAAATATGATAGAGACAGACTATACATATCAAGAAAAGAAGGTGGAAGAGGTTTAGCCAAAATTGAGGATTGCATATATGCCACAATCCAAAAAACATAAAAAAGGGCAAGGGAAGATTACTTACAGCAGACAATAACAGCAATATTATTATTATTATTAAGGTCTTCCACACCCACCTAAGCTGGTGGTTCACTGGAGGCTGAGTGACAGCAAGTCTTCTCAGGTCTCTTCTGAGTATTCTAAATGATCTCAACAATGCTGTTGTTTGGATGGTCTCAATTCTTCTTTGGATTTCCAATTCCTCCAGACTCTTTTCCAAACCCTTTAGAACCGTTCCAAGGACCCCAATTACCATTTTCTACAGTTTTTTCAGCTCTTTGGCCAGGTCCAACTATTTTTCTATCTTTTTATTTTCTTTCTTCTCACTCTGTGATCTGCTGGGACAGCAAAATCCATGAGATGACACATTTACTTCTTATTATTATTAATTAATACCAGGTCTGGTCTACTAGCCGTCTGAATTTCAAAGTCCCAAAAGATTTTATGCATCCCATTCTCTAGGACAGATTCCAGTTTGTGCATATACCATTTGGTAACATGGTGAAAATTGAATTTCTTGCACAATTCCCAGTGAATCATCTTTCCCACCCAATCATGCCTAGTCTTGTACTCTCTACTAGTTGGCTGCATTCACTTATTATATGATTAACCATTTTGTCTTTGTCTTCACACATTCTACACTTGCTATTCTGTTGTATCTTATTAATTTTTACTTATATTAATTTGTTCTTATGACATTGACGTGCTGCAATTATTTATTATTATCATTGTTTATTATTATTATTATATTATTATTTCACTCCTTGTGAGTTTTTCATGGCAGCGTTAGCTGGTGGTCTTTCATTGGAGTAACATCAAGTCTCCTCAGGTCTCCAGGACTCTTCTGAGTATTCTAGCCGATCTCAACAATGCTGTTGTATACATGGTCTCAGTTCTTTCTCGAATTTCCAAGTCTTTTCTACAATTCCTTGGAAATCATTACAAGGGCACCAACAATTAGTATCACGTTCAATAATCAACATATGGACAAGCAGAATAAACAACAAAAATGAGAAAACAGAAATGGGGGAAAAAAACATTTTTTCTGGATACTTCAACCGACAAACTGGAGAGACATGGACCTGGTTAAGAAAAAGAAACCTCATACAGTTTAGTGTCATACCTAGGACGTGAGGGGTTTCTTATCCCTCTGCAGGGGGGATACAGTCAGTGTATTCTAAGCTGGTTTAGCTTAGTCGGTAGAGTGTTTGGTTGGGAAACTCAGATTCCTTTTCGATACCGGCCCTCGCCAACTCAGTGCATGAGTAGAACCGGGATATGTGTGGTAAAGTGAGGAGGTGATGGTAGGTGTGGTGCTCCACCTCAGATGCAAAAAACAATCTCCTCAGTCTAGCGCTAGTGAAAAGGGGATAGACTCCCTTGCTGTCTGGCTGATACCGACTTTAGGCCACCCCAACGACTTTATTCTAAGCCCTGTTGACAGAGTGATGCATCCAAAGAAAGTTAGAAAGAAATCTGAAGAGAATGCTTTTATTTGACTAATGGAAATTTACATTGAACATTTATTAGCCTGTTTATACAAAGCATTGATATGGAATCAATCAATTCTATCTAAGTGCTACAATTGATTTGAATGGAAAGCAAAATCCCAGTGGGATCATGGGATACTACCAGTAAGTAGAACAATGGACAGTCAGCATGTGACTGTGACAAACGAGAACATCTTGTTTAATGAATTTGAATGGATCTCTCAATGAAGAGTTCTAAATATAATGATAGATATCATGTTGATTAATATGGATAAAGAATAATAATATGAATAATCTTGTTTGTAAATCTGATCCTATTCACCTATCATTTGTGTATCATTAAGAACTGTGTGTCATGTATATACATACACACATATATATATATATATATATATATATATATATTTATAAGTATTGTGTATGTATATACATATATATGTAATAACTATATATTATAAATATAATCATATATAAGTATTGTGTGTGTGTATGGTATACATATATCTGTATTTATAAATACTGTGTGTGTATATACATATATATATTTATGTTTATAAGTATTGTGTTTACATATATATATATATATATATATATATATTTTATTCATAAGTATTGTGTGTACATATATATATATTTATTCATAAGTATTGTGTGTATATACATATATATATATATATATATATATATATTCATAAGTATTGTGTGTACATATATATATATATACATTTATTTATAAGTATTGTGTGTGTGTATATATATATATATATATATATATATATAATATATCAGTATTGTATGCATGTGTGTATATATATATATATATATATATATATATATATATATATACACATGCATACAATATAATAGAAAAGTTGCAGAAACACACACAACCAATCAAATATCGGACATATTCTGCCAAAATAATAACTCAATGCCTGAAGAAGACAACAGATCAGAAACACGTGTCGCATATGTAAGATAAAAAGAATTAAACATTTTTTCTGAGAACATAATACATTTTGTGGACCTTCTTCTTTTTTATAAAATATTAAATTTTCTCCCGTTGGAACCAGAACAATATTTATATATATATATATATATATATATATATATATATATATATATATATATTATAAGTATGCATATATATATATATATATATATATATATATATTTTTAATAAGTATTCTGTGTCTTTATAAGTATTGCATGTATCTATTAAGTATTATGTGTGTATGTCTCTCTCTCTCTCTCTCTCTCTCTCTATATATATATATATATATATATATATATATATATATATATCTAAGTATTATATATATATATATATATATATATATATATGGAAAGCAATCATAATACTGAATGTGACTTGCCAGAAAACTGACTTTATGGAACATCATTATGCAGAAATAATCACATCATTGAAGGCTTGTTTCCCTGAAAATTCAGCAAGCCCAACTCAAAGAAAAATATATTAATCAGATTTTTCAAAATTTTGTATAATTTTGAAATTACAGTGTTGTAAATACTATTGCTTTATTTATGATAAAATATATCTAAGAATAAAATTGATTCAAAAAGAATTTTATGAATAAAATACCTTTTTTCCACAAATTCATTGCTAATTTTTTTATTCGCATAAATTTATTGTTTTTAGCTTTATAAAACAAGTATGAAAAAAGAAAAAAAAAAAAAAAATTCAGAAGACTTTGAAAATAAACATTGCATCCTGAAAATATTCACTTTTTTAAAAAATTTATTTATTTTATTTCACTTTGTCCTCGTAAAATTTAACAGGTCACATATATTTGGAAAGTTTTCTCTTATTTCCATAGGTGGGAGGGATTTATTGACCCTCCACCAAAAATTTATAGAAAATGAATGAAAGTTTTTGGGTTTTTTACAATCATAATTTGGAGTGCTTAAACTGAATGTCAAATCAAATATTACTATAGTCCACCATAAACTCATTCATTTTTTGATTTGACCAACCCAAAAATACACATGAAAATAAATTGAATATCTTGTTTTTAAATTCTTCTTTAAATCTAAATCTATTTATTTAACATATCTTAATTGTTTCATTTATTTATACTTTGTTTTTGTTGCAAGTTACAACAATCTCCTGGCTTATAGCATTAACAAAACAAAAAGGACCCATCAGGATTATTCACCAATCTAAGTGTTTTATTATTGCTGTTGTTTCTGTGATGGCATTCACCATGGATGGGGGTCTTACCCTTCTGCAGAGGTGCAGTCGGTATATTCTAAAGCCCCACCGACAGGACTGTATAAACTTTATAATTGAATAGAATAAAATACAGTTTTATCCTGTTTGTTTTGGACATCAATCCCTTTACTTTTCAGAGACAAGTATTGTGTGTGCATGCGTGTATATATATGTTGGCTGTCAACTCGTGCACAAACAAAACCATTTCCTGTTCTTTCTTTTTTTCTTTTTATTGGCAAACAACCAACAGAATGCGAGCACAAAGATGACTCTTCAGTCCACTGAAACTCCTGAAGGATCTACTACATAGTAAACATACTTGAGTGCCTGTAGCATTTGACACTGTATCCTTGTGTTTTCTCAGATGACTCACCAGGCCAGCCCTGGAGAAACATACTCTTCCACATAAAATACATGATTTTCAGTCCTCATCCACTTTGGATGTTGCTGGACTGAAAATCACCCTTTCTAACAGCCCACTTCTATTTTTGGTGTTTAATTTGGTTGGATTCAAATTCTTTCACAGACCGGTAGAGTATTGTGTGTGTGTGTGTGTGTATGTGTATATATGTATATATATATATATATATATATATATATATAGCAATAGCATAATCTTTACAGATCACTGCTGTCCCTCACAATCCTACAACATCACCACCAGAATCTTTCCTCATGAGCCCTCAAATGACTTATCAATCCACAAATTTTGATGCAAATATGACATAGGAAAGACGTCCTTCCCACTGGATCAGATGGATCCGATGATAAAATTTGATGTTTATGCACCACCATATGTCACATAAGACCAGAAGCCATCTTACAAACTTTGTTTGTTCCTGAAGTGTGCATGTATTGTCTCTGATGAGATTTCCTATGATTGACATATCCGATATATATATATATATATATATATATATTATATATATATATATGCACATTCATACATACATAAATGCACACACACTTAAGGTCCCATCTTTACCGCACAGATCTGAACCTTGTGATTCCTAGGTGGTTGCTCTACTGACCAAGCTAAATTGACACAGGGACTTTCAATCAATACATAAAACCATTATCTGAAATCTACTTTTCATAAAATTGTTAATATCTGATGCTTAAGATAAACAATAACTTTAAATTATAAATTAACATTGTATCAAATCAATTTGGTACAGTGGGTTGCATTATGTCGGAGTCCCTAAAGTGTGAAAACAGTTTATGAAATAAAAATGAATTGCAACAGATATCTCTTGGCAAACATATATAATCTAGATCAGCAGACTCCTAAGTAGACTCATTATAAATTCAACTTTTATCATAAATCAATAAGAAATTTATAAATGCTCCATAAAACTTTGGTCTAATATTTTCATTCTCACTGATCAGTCAATTTTTTTAACGTAAGATCATATTTTAGAAAATAGTTTGATTGATCTGAATTGGGCTGAAGGGGAAAATATGAGAAATGTTAAAGGAATTAAAAATCAACTATGTCATACTTCATAGATGAAAGAAATTAGAAGAACAAAGACTATTTCTCCAAAGAGATCAATATATCCTATTAACAATTATGAAAATAATAAATTCTTAAATAAAAAAACTACTACAATTTAGGGGCCGGTTTAGCTAGGGCCCGGTTAACTCAGTCGGTAGAGCGTTCAGCTAGAAATCACTAGGTTTCTAGTTCGATACTGGCCCTTGCCAACTCAGCATATGAGTAGCACAGGGATATGTGCAGTAAAGTAAGGAGCTGGTGGTAGGTGTGGCGCTCCACCTCAGATGCAAAAAAAAACAATCTCCTCAGTCTAGCGCAAGTGAAAAGAGAATACTCCCTTGCTGATTAGCTGATACCGACTTTAAGCCAACCCGACAAATTTTTGGCTCAATTGGTAGAGCATTCGCCTAAGAATTGCAAGGAATTTCTACTTAGACTTGATGAGAAATTTACAGCCTACCCAGAATGGACAATCGTGCTGGTAACAGAGCTTTTAGAATGTTGTCCTGGGTATGACGTTAAACTGCAACTAATGGTGAAGTCTCAATTTTTGAGCCTTGGGGAGTGTGGAGTACCCCTTCATTGCCATTACTCACAGGTCCACTCTGACCTGGAGTGGTTGTACCTTTTAGGGTCCCATCTAGGGGTTAAATAGATCAATGAAATGAGTCTACAAAAAATGTGTTTAAAAAAAAATGGGATACCCAACAAGAATGAATAAAACAAAACATCTTCAGCATAAAATGACCCAACAAGGGTTGACATGCCGTAAAACCCAACCAACAACTTTTAGAATGGTAATAAGTGCAATAACAAAGGACATTAATAAATACTTATAATTATCTAATTAGGTGTAAATTGTTTATATTAAAATAGTTTCTTGAAGCTATATAAAGAAAAGTTACGAAATAAATTTGTATTTTAATTTAACTAAGAATTTAAGAAAGAGATGTTTACTTTTTACAAATACTTAATATTCTTTAAACCTTAAATATTTGCCAAAGTTCTAGGTCATAGATGCCCTACTTACTTGGTTTTAGAGCCACCACTGATCATAGCTAACAGAATTCACTAGCTTTGGCAGTACATATACTATTAGAGGTGATTGTTGGTTGCGTTAGTTGAAAGGGTATCATTGAAACAAATCACTAAGATGTTGATGTTAATTTCACGAAAATATTCCCAAATTACCGTCTTTAAACCTGTTGTAAAAGAAGACCAAAATTCTTTACAATCAATTAATTAATTAAATTATACCTTTTTTATGTGTAAACTCTCAAGTGGAATTTTTTCTTTTTTTTTCACATAGATTTGATGAGAAAGTTACAGCCTACCTAGAATGGACAATCACACTGATAATAGAGATTTTAGAATGGGAATAAGTGCAATAACAAAGGACATTAATACCTTTGGGCTTAATTTTTGCTGAGCTCAACAAACACGAGTGCTATAAATTATCTGCTTACCTTTATCTTAGTTTTTTTTCCAACTTTTTTCCACTTATTGGCTGATTTTTGTAAATCTGTTCATCAAGAAACCTTTCATATAGTAATAATGGTAAAGAAGGGCTGGTTTAGATCAGTCGGTAGAGCATTCGCCCAGAAATTGCAAGGTTCTGAGTTTGATACCAGTCCTTGCCAACTCAGCACATGAATAGCACACAGCTTGGGTAATCTAATTTGTGAGGCAAAGCATCTGGGAGCTGACATTAAATGTGGTGCTCCACCTTAGCAAAACAATCTCCCTGGTCTCTGCAGACTTTACTCGCTATAAAATACATGCATATTCATTTTTTGGCTGTAATACCCAAAGTCATTTAAGTTTCATAAAAGATAACGTAAGAAATAAATTTTACCTCCCTTGAACACATCGTTTACAAGAGTAAATAGAGATTGATACGGTTGATTAATGGTTAGTAAGTTAGCTTAGCTAATCATATTACATGGGATCCTACCTATAATTGGAAAAATTACTTAAAGACTATATTAAAACCTTTGAATAGTAGGAAAGATTTAGCAAAATGTCTATTTTACTTTTGATTGTACATTGATTGACTGATTGATTTTAATGGCATGTCAACCTATCTGGGTTATTCATGTCTAGAAGTTAGTGAAATGCATACATTGTTTACATTTTCATTTTTGTGTAGTTTCTTAAGTTTTTTGCAGAGAGTTATATGAAATCAAATATTCCAATCTAATATGAATAATTTGCAAACAGATCTATTTGAGCCATATAGCAATGAAGGGGTACTCCACACTCCTCAGATTTGCAAATATATTTACCAACCCCTCAGCAAAATTAACACAAGGTTAATTTCACATTGCCTAACCAAGTTTAAAGAGCCCAATCTGTCCTACTATTTATTTACCCATAGCTGGATAGCATAGAGAATGTTTGGATGCATACCTTTCCCAAGGGTATTAACACTATGCGAAATGAACATTTAGACTGTAAATTCAAGGATATTAGTTTTAACCCAATGATAATGCTGGAGAAGAAATATTTGAAAGTATATATATTTACAAATCCCTCCATACAAGTAGGATGTGACACAAGGTCATTTTCAAGTTAACAGGTTTGAATTTAGGGTTTTCCTTCTAAAGATTAAAGAACCCAGTCTGCTCTACTATTTACCTATAGATGAAAGAAGAATAGTTAGATTCATACCTTTTCCAAGGATAATGACACTATATGAAATGCAAACAGTCTTGCCCAGGATTTGAACTCGGGTGGCCAAGTCCATTAAAAATCCCAGCTATGGGTTAAATCGTTGTGACGGAGAACGAGAAAGGAAAAAGAGCAAGACATTGTCTTGCCTGCCGGGATCGAACTTGCGTCCTCCCGCATACGAAAACAGATGCAATGTAGGAACTGGACGGACGCGAGGTTTGACTGACGTGCCCGGATGTTTGGCTAATATGCCCATAAAATAACAAGTGAGTCGAGCGCTGGGCAGTCAGGCAGCAGCAGTCGACGACGAAGCACTTTTCAGTAAAGAAATGGATTTTAGTCAAACAGAAACAAAACTAAATAGGAAATATTATTTTGAACTGCTAAAGATTATTTCGACTACGACGACGGATTTTCCAGCTGGTAGACGAAGAATGTGTTGACCAAGGGAAAGTCTGGCTTGTGAGAAGGCGGAGAACTCACTTGTTTTTGGTTCCCCTCGGTGGGAGCTTGTTGATTCGAAGGTCTATTTCGCCCCATATATCCCCCCCCTTCTATAATAGTACCACTAATGTTCTTCTATAAGGATGTCTTTGGCATTAAATAACCAACAAAAGTTGATATACCATTAAACAAAGAAACCAAACTAACAATTATACTGCTGACAGGAACACAAATAAGACTTATAAAGCTTCATAAAACGACAACCCAAATTTTTCACTGAGAATTGATTTTTTGACATCAGAAAAATTTTCTGATACAAGATCATATTTCTTGAAAATAATCTGACAGATTTGAATTAGAAAAGAAGAAAAATCAACAATGTCATCTGTTATAGATGAAAGAAATCAGAGAAATCAATGGCATTCTCTAAAGAGATCAATATATCCTATCCATTAACAATTCTGAAAATAAACAAGTTCTTGAATATAAATATCACCTTTGTCCCATAAGATTAGTTATATTTAGTGCATGAAATTTATATGTAAACTGTTGAAGTGAGTTAGTGTACTGTTGGTTTGAACAACAGCAACTAGCTAAGCACAACTGAACCCGTGTCAAGACAGTTGGTACTTATTGAAATCAAGAATAGTCCATTCTTGCATTTGGGTGATTCCATTCCCTGAGTCCTGATTGGCTGCTTGGTTTCTATGATGTTAAGAGGCTTCATAAATAACCTGGCATTTTGCAGTGGTATTTCAGCAAGGTATTCGTATTCAGTTACGACTACTTGCTGCCTTGTCTTACTAATTCGACGGTAATTGGAACTAGTATGATTATTCTGCATAAACTAGAAGCAGCTACCCAGTGTCGACTGGGTAGAGGGGGTGTCAAAAAAACCCTGGTGTATTGATTTGTTTACTTTTGAGATTTACAAATCTTGGAAATTTCAAAGTAGAATTTCAATGCTATTTCTATGTATATTTTAATCTTTGAATATCTTCAAATATAAATCAAATCTTCATAATTTTTGCACAAAAAGCAGGAACCATTGATATTTAAAGTGTATATATATTTACTTTGTCATTAATTGTTTTATTTTCATAGTTTCATCCCCACTGCCCTTTATATATGTATAAATAGATATAACAACAATTATGAGACATATGTACCATGTTTATCTTTCCCTGTCCCATACACATTGTTGCATTTATTGCAGGAAATTTATATGTAAATGTAACAAACATTATTGAATAGAACAGAGACACTTATATAAATGCAATAAAAAGATGTTTATGTTAAATTTTTTTCTCTATATATTTTATTACATGAGAATATATCAGTTATTTCATTGAATATACTAGCAAATATATGCACCTTCCGGGTGCAAATATTTAAATTTTAATATAATAAAATATCATATCAAATTAGAAGGGCTAATGAAACTAAATAATAATGCGAATAAAAAGATTTGAAACTTTACTGCACAAATAAGATTACCCAATCTATGCTACTCATGCGCTGAGTTGGTGGGGACCAGTATCGAACCAGGAACCTTCCAATTCCTAGCCGGGTGCTCTACTGACTGAGCTAAACAGCTCCCCCCCCAAAAAAAAAGTATGTATCACTGGTTGTTAGTTTTATATTATTACATTAATCATGTTGTATGTAATTGATATATCTGGGTTAAGGGATATATCATGAAGTTGTAGTAAGATATATTCTTGTAGATAAATAGAAGCTGGTGCGTCGAGTAGTAGCAGTACGTCTTCCGAGCAGTCGGCATGGTAGTCTTGCTAGTAGGCTAGTAGGTGCTTGTACCACCACAGTGTCGAGTATTTATGTAGGACACTATCCAATCAGATTATAGTGAGGGGGGTACCTAGGTATTTGCATATTCATTACATCAGTAATAGAAATAAAAAACAAATCTGTTTATAGGTAATTATTATGCAGTTTAAACTGTTTGAACCTTTTGTTCATTGTTTTATTTCTATTTAAATGCAAACTAATTAACTTTACACAATGTTGTAAAGAGGGTTTATATTTCAAAGCCTTTTTTTTAAATCTCAACTATATTGTCTTAGTGGTATTAATTAACTCTGCCTGCTTATCGACTATTTCAGCCTCCTGTTACACCAAACTGTTACGACTAATCATGTTGGGCATTGTCCAACAAACATTTTTCTTTTCTTAAACTTTATGTATTACTAGAAGCAGCTACCCAGCATCCCCTGGGCAAAGGAGGGAGGCAAAAAACCTAGTGTATTGATTTGTTTACTTTTGAGATTCACAAACGCTGGACATTTTTAAGTTGAATTTCAATGCTATTTCTATGTATATTTCAATTTTTAAATATGTCCGAATATAAGTCAAATCTTTATAATTTTTGCACAAAAAGCAAGAACCGATGGTATTTAATGTGTAAATATATATATATATATATTTTCATTAATTGTTTTATTTTCATAGATTCATCCGGACATACATACATACACACCAACTTCCCTTTATATATGTATAGATAGATTAACTCTTAACAGGCTATAAGCCTGTTAAATAAGATTACAACATTTTATGGACAATAGCGATGTAGACATGGGGATTTTCTAGCTGGAATTCATTGTGGATGATTTGATAGGCAGAACCATGACTAATCTGCATAGAAAACGCTACTTCATTGATGGTAACTGGCCGGTTTGCCATTACCATCTCTCAAGATTGCTGAATCTTCTATTCAGTGGTGGAAGAGATTCTATAAAACAAGAGTGCGGATAATTTTTGAATCTGCCTCAGTGATGTTGATAGCTTTTTGATTTAGTGCATCCTGGGACGCATATATTTGCTTTGAATGACTCCCTGGCAAAATTTATGGGTCTCAATTAAAGTCGTCTAACTCCTACCTTGTAACCTGTGTAATTCATTTCTAATAAACTATTGAAATGTATTTACAGTTAGTTTTAAATGGTGAGAGAAGAAAAAAGAAAAACACTGGGACATATAGATAAGATTTTACTGCAACCTATTAGATTTTTGTGCATCAGGGATGCCGAAATAGCTTCTAGTTGTTAGTTTCAAGTGACGACCGACTTTAAGAAGATCAAAATACAACACCTGTTCTCTTCACTGAAAAAGAACTCGCCTCTGCATTTATTCCTCTCAGTGGCCGAACCACTTCTGCTAACAGAGGTGACAGCAATCCCACCACTCACGATCAGGAGGTTGTGAGTTCAATCTCTGCTATGTACGTGTACTTATCAGCATCTCTGCTCCCTCAAAAGCAATTATCTAAAACCGCTACAAAAATTGAGTATTTCAACAAGAAGTTATGATTGAAATATTTAAACTGCCTCTTGCTGCATCCTTCCAATTTCAACATTTTAGCAAATATTTACACTTTCTTTGCTTCCTGATTCTGTTTCCTTGTTGCTTTGGTTGCAATTTCAAGTAAATCAGGAGGAAATCCACTTGGTGACAATATTCATTATTATAGAGATGTGATGAGAGAAAGAAAAAAAAAGGGAGAGAACGGAAGTTAAAAAAAAATGAACTTGTATAAAAGCTAATTTTATCTTTCATTTTGAAAGAGCAGGGGATAAAAAAAAGAAAGAAAGAAAATGAAAAAGGAAGAAAAATTATATTTAAAGAAAAATAAAATAAAATAAAATAGAATGAAAGCAAACTTCAATTTTCAAAGTCCAACTAGAATTTATTCTGGTCTTCACTGTTTTTTTTTCCAATGATTTGAAACTTGCCTTTAGCAAAGAAATATCAATGATGGGGAGGGAGGGGGTAATATGGCAAGTAAACATTAAATTGTTTCGCTACTAGCAAGATAACCAAAACATAAAAAAATTGTACTTAGAAATTTTCACAAATAATGAATAACACAAGGTATCATTGGTTGGTTGGTTGGTTTTAGGGCATGTCAACCTATGTTACTTTCTGACTGATTCTCTCTGACTCACTATTCAAAAATATCTATTATATCTATCTATCTATATATATATATATATATAATATAATATAATGGAGAATGAATGTGAAATGTATTAGCATATGAAGGTGCTCAATGCTAAAATAGCAGAGCAGTTTTAAAATCAGAGATGAAATATTATGATATTAGTATTTTTTAATATTTTTGACCATCTGAAGATTGCATGATATGCATGAAACTGCAGTTATGGAATATTAACATCATAATATTTAATCTCTGATTTTATATCTATATATATAAATATATATATGCTCCCAAGCCCCTGGTAGGTTGAGCACTCTGGATGGTATTTATCTGTATAAATTCCCTCTACCACTGATGGGTGTGCCAATGGCTCAGGGGTTGGGGACTCTGACTGAAGAAAAATTGGTCAGGTTTTGATCCTGGCTGGAGGTAACTTGCTAAGACTAGTCATACGGAGAAGACATGACACATTGTTTGTTTGTTTTGTTTTACTGCATATCAACCTTGGTGGGTCATTTAATGCCGGCAAAGTTTTGAAAGATTTGTAGTGATAGTTTGGAAGAAAATTTTTTAAACTCATTTTTTTTTATAAACAAATTTTCTATTTAACCCATAGATGGGACCCTAACAGGTACTACTACTCTGGGTCAGAGTGGACTTGGGAGCAATGGTGATGAAGGAGTGCTCCACATTCCCAGACCTCTAGGACTTTGGAACCTCATTATCAGATATCACCCAGGACAATAAGACCCTCATCCACTGCTTTCTAGCACATATATGATAAAAAGGCTTGGGGCTTGCCATAAGGGCAATAGGGTTGGGACTATCATTTAGTTGCTAGGGCTTAACAGGACCAGCTTGGCGGGGGCCTCTCCGACCACCCGTCTAGCCTAAGTAAAGTGACTAGCTGATTGGATGGGGGGGCTCTCCAACCACTTGTCTAGCTTAAGTAAGGGTCAAAGTGGAGTGTTGCATGTCATGGACTGCTCAGCCACCAGGGTTCCATCCTTAAGCATCACGGGTTGCTACCCACAGCCAACAGGTGGCCCCATGGGGTGGAATCTTACCCCTCTGCAGAGGTGCAGTCAGTGTATTCTAAAGCTCTAGCCGACAGGGAGGCTGATTATTGTTAGAGACAGCTCTTAATTTTTGTCAAAACATTTCCCTGGACCCAATGAGTATTGCATACTAAATTTGGTTAGTTCTTCATCAAACTGTTTTGGTATCCATAGAGGATAAACAAACGATGTGTATAAAAGAGTCTCAAGATCTTAATGGATTAATTTAATCCCAATTCAGATCCTCTAAATATACCAGTGGCACCAGATGAAAGAAAGTAAATAACAAAAAGGTAAAAATCCCTCCAAATTTTGCTGTCTCCATTCGACTAAAATCAATATTCAGGATCAATATAAGTATTCTTAATCCCATCTTAGTCTTCCCTGAAAATATCCTATCTTGGAAATCTATGTACAATTATAGAGCAAGGCTATCTTCTTCACCTCATTTAATAAAAAACAAAAAAAGATCAGAAAATCAAACCAAAATTTTATCTGAAGTAAATATAAATCCTACTGTAAGATAATACAAACCATATATTTAATAAAAAATACTCTCTCAAAATAACAAAAACATATGTCTGTTTTTGTTATTTTAAAACAGCATTTTTAAAAAATTCATGGTTCATATCATTTAACAGTGAGACACACACAGATGCTGATAGGTATGTGTCCTGCGTCCCTGAAAAATCTAAAAGGACGCAGTAAAATCATATCTTCAGTTTAGGAAACAATAGAAACTTATATGAAGCTAGGTTTGACAACTATGCAGCACACACTTGCACAATTCTGTGTTTCATCAACATACTATAGTTCAAAAAGTATCAATAACAACTTAATTTTTTTTTCAAATTGGCATTACTGACTCATCTAGATGAAATCTAGGTATGTTAGGCACATTTTCATTTAAATTTAAAAAAAGAATTAAAAACTATATATTTATATCTAGTGAAGGCACGTGGTGTGATGGTTAGAGTCATAGGAAATGGTTTTGTCGACCCGGGTTCAAATCCTGGACAAGGCTGTTTGAATTTCACATAGCGCTAATACCCTTGGAAAAGGTATGTATCCAACTACTTTCCTCCCCAGCTATGGATAAATAGTAGGGCAGACTGGGCTCTTTAACCTTGGCTATGTAACCAGTCTAGGAGAAGGAAAACTCTGAATTCAAACCTGCTTGTGCAGAGGTGTTGGTAAATATATATATATATATATATATATATATATACCTACGTCCATTGCTTTTTAAATGTTCAGAACATGTCACACTATATTATGGTCCATATCTTAGAATGTATGTATAGATAGCAGGTAGGGTATATGCCAGGGTCAGGGGTCACCACTGAGAGGTACTAGCAGTAGGACCATTTATCTACATAAACTAGGAAGGTAGTCTAGAATTGTCCAAGATGTAAAGAGTTGTCGGGGTGGCCTAAAGTCGATATCAGCCAGACAGTGAGGGAGTCTATCCCCTTTTCACTAGCATTAGACCAAGGAGATTATTTTAGCATCTGAGGTGGAGCAACACACCTACCATCAGCTCATTACTTTACCACACAGATCCCTACGCTACTCATACGCTGAGGTGGCAAGGGCCCTGTATCGAACCTGGAACCTTCTGGTCCCTAGTAGAACGCTCTACCGACTAAGCTACAATTTAAAGTACTTGATTACTTTATCACAAATCCATCCAAGACATTACCGTTCGTATCATATTGATAGAAGTGGAAAATTTCAAGGCAACTCCAATTTATAAGAAGATTAAAGTGAAAGAATCTTTACTTCTAAAATACAAAATAAATATAAACAATTATATAACAAATAAATTCCAACTGCATTTGCTTTTATATGTTAATAGGGCAATGTATTATTTTTAATTATTGATTTTCAATGACATTAAATTTCATAAGATAATCCTTTGTTCTTATTAACAGGAAAAATTACTAATTATGACATTGTATCAATTATTATTGCAATATGATTGCCTCGCGGACATATTTCTTTTATTTGATCTTGTACTATTAAAAATGAAAACATCTTTAGAGTTTGATTGGCATCCTTCCATCTACTAAAGATGATGGCATAGTGTCCAGTTTTTTTGTTTTTTTTTAATTAACTACATCTGCACGAGTGGCCAATTTTTGAGTGACAATCTCTGGTGCAGTGGCTGCATACGAAGAGTGGTGCTTACTGGGGTTGTTGTTATCTCTCCTTCCTACTGGCTCTCTTTGCTGTGGCGGCTTCTTTCCTCTCTTTTTCACTCCTTTATGCCTTGTTTGACAAGGAGGCGCCAAGAAACTCAGTTTTCTGCACCAACCTTCCATGTGTTGGTGTTGATAGTTTACTATTTGTAAGGTTTGAAAATTTGTATTATTTAGATCTTTCAGACTGTTTTCCTCATCTTTATTGTTATATACACAAGGTTTCGGCTGATGTGCCCTCCAGCCTTCTTCAGGTGTTTCTTGTTGAACTCGGGAAACTTCTTGAGCTTGCAATAAGAAGGTTTCGGAGTTCAAAGAGAAGATTTCAGAGTTGGAGAAGGTTTCAGAGTTCAACAAGAAACACCTGAAGAAGCCCAGAAGGCACATTGGCCGAACTGTTGTGTATATAACAATGAAGATGAGGACAACAGTCGATTGTTCTCATTCTGTTAACCATGACTGGGTAAAATAGTTAAGCTATGTTTAGTATTCTAAGGTATTTTTGCCCATAGTCTGGATTGAACCTGCAATCTACAGATGATTTTCACTTAGAACTGTATTAACTCAACCCACTGCATCATATGTTCAACTATCTGAAATGTTGTGTATATAATAATAAAGATGAGGACAACAGTCTGAAAAATAATACAAACAAAAGTTTAACTCATATTCAGTGATAGAAAGGATACATGAGTGATTCCTAAACTGATGTCACAATATATTTATCTACTATTTATCTATGCATTATCTACTAAATCTTATGCGGTTACTTTCAAAAATAATATTAACCCTTACATCCATACTTCACAGAGATTACGGTCAAGTCCTACTAGTTAAGCAGCCATGAGCCTGTTCAATACGCTTAAGGATAGAACCCAGGTGGATGAGCAGTTAATGACTTGCAATACTCCACTTTGGCCTTATCTTGGGCTAGACAGGCGGTGGAGAGGCTTCCCCCGATCAATCGGCTGGTCACGTCAAGCCCTAGCATCTATATGATTTTCTCAACCCTATTGCTCTTATGGCAAGCCCCAACCCCTTTTTATCATATGAGTGCTAGAAGGCAGTGACTGAGGGTCTACATGTCCTGGGAATGACATTAAACTCTATCTGATGGTGAGGTTCCAGTTTTGGAGGTTTGGGGAATGTGGAGCACCCCTTCATCACCATTGCTTCCTGGTCCACTCTGACCTGGACTGGTAGTACCTGTTAGGGTCCCATCTATGGGTTAAATAGAAAAACATGAGTTGATAAACAAAATTTGTTATCCATTAAGAATCAATTTATTTCAAAACTTTGTTGGCATTAAATGACCCACTGAGGTTGATATGCCGTAAAAAAACAAACAAAACCAAACCTGTTCAATACTTAATTGAGTGACCATTTAAGCAACATTAATTACAGTAAACTATTGATATTTTAACTGTAGTGACATTTTTGGAGTAATGGATACAGGTATCATTGCCAGGCAGACTGGGAATTGTAAACTGGTTAGGTGTTACAATTCATGAAAAGTCATAAATTGTGAACAGACCTGTAGCTAGAATATTTAAATTAAGGTCTGTTAATTTAAAATTAGGTAGTCTATGAAAAATCACCCGGTGGACAGTTAATAAACTTTGACCCCTTAGAGGCGCACGGTTGCGTGCCATGACAGACACTTGAGAATAGTTTAATTTAGCAGAATCAACCCAGATTTCAAGGAGAGTAGACGTGTTGTTGGCTCTCTCAAGTTTGGTCTCTCCCCGCAGCAGAATCAAAGATGGGCTAAGAAGAAATAAAACTTGATCAAGCAAAACCAAGTCTTTTGTAAATTATTAAGACAATGTTAAGCCCAGCCCAGAAGAAGAATTAAGAAGGAAAGTCAACCCCCAGCAGAAGCCAAGATAGAAGTCAGGCCTAGACAAGATGGTGGCCAGACAAGATAGGAGAAGAAGAAGCAGTAAGCAACAAGTACAAGTGTACTAAGTAAGATCTACCATCTCTAATCTAATCTATCACTCTGTCTCTCTCTCTATTATATACCTGAGAATGTTAGAAGGGTATATACGGCTATACAACATAGGTACCAATTGCTTTCAAATAGATTTCTTTTTGTAATTATTTGTTTATTTTCAGGAATTTTCAATATCAATTCAAACTTAAGAATGTATGGAATAAATAGTTTCAAGAGTTTCTGTCTTGAGAGTATTTCAATACTTTTATTTTTGTTTTTAATTATTAGTGGCAAATTGAAAAAAAAGAAAAGGTCTACAACAATGATAGTGATGAGATGAAGTAAATAAATAAGTTAGTGTAATAAGTAATTGAGAGTTACCCCCCCTTGGAGAACTCTTTGGTGTCTACAAAAGTATATAAGCCCTCAGTAAAGTGTACCATTATTCCAAGTAGAATAAAACTTTCTTAAGCCTATCCATGTTATCGTTTATCATTACAGTTAGTTACAAGAAAAAAAAAATTCTTTTGTATCATATTTGAAATAAATACAGTGTTCATAAAGTCTGTGTGCACTTTAAAGAATTTAAAGTTTTAATGTGCCCACTGACTTTGTGGACTTCCTGTATTATTGTTTGGATTTTTTTCTCTTTTATCCCACTAGCTGAAAACTTGTCCTAAAAGTGAGATTTTAAGCTAGTAAAAGCAAACTATGTTTTTGAGGACTTATAAGTAAATAAACATTGTGAAGAGGTGAATATTTGTTGATTTTTTTTAAAGTTGTAGTTTTTTTCTTTGCTGTAGAAAATTATCCTTATGGTGAAATATAAAGTTGCTTTTGGTTGTTTGGTTTTTATGGCATATCAGTTCTTGGGTTATTTTATGCCAAAGATATTTTGTTTTATTTATTCTTGTTGAGTAAACACATTTTTAAAACTCATTTTTTATCTATTTAACCCATAGATGGAACCCTAACAGGTACTACCATTCCAGGTCAGAGTCGACCTGGGAGTAATGGTGATAAAGGGGTACTTCACATGCCTCAGAGCTCCAAGATTGGAACTTTACCATTAGATGCAGTAGCTTTTGGTATATGACTGTAAAAGTATAATTGAACTTGATAGATAATCTCAAACTATCAGATTATGATTCTTGGTAGTCATTGCTTGTACTACAAATGTAAACATAACATGATTTTCTTTAGTTATGATTTTCTGATGATCAGAAAAAATGTCTTGGGGGGAAAAGGTTTATAACTTTTGTTTCTTGTTTGGAAATTTTCAGTTAGATGTCTACTTCATACAATTTAGCAAAAAGATAAAGATTTTGTTTAGTTACTCTAATGAATGCAAAAAAAAAAAAGAGTCTAGTTTATCTTTATTAGATAATTGAATCCCTCACTAAAAACTTAATTTTTTTAATTTAAAAAAAAAAATAGATGGAAACCACACAAGGATGCTGCATGCTGTTTTGAACAAATCTTGGAAGCAGCACCCCACAAAAAGCAGCTGTACAGCCACTTGCTCCCTATCACACAAACTATCTGAGTAAGACAATCAAGACATGCTGAGTACTCCTGGAGAAGTAAGGACAAACTCATAAGTGACGTTCACTGTGGACACCTACACATAGACATACCAGTGTAGGCCAACCAGCAAAAAACTATATCAATCAGCTGTGTGTGGATTCTGGATGCTGCATGGAGGGCATCCAAGGGCAATGACCAATAGGGACAGTTAGAGAGAGAGAGAGAGAGAGTCATGAATATCCATGCGACCTGATGATGATGAATATACTAAAAACATGCCCTAGTCTAATTAGTGACCATAGAAAATTTGGAATGATGTTAAACTCTGGTGAGGTTCCAGTTCTGGAGGTCTGGGAATGTGGAGCACCTCTTTATCACCATTGCTCCCTGTTCCACTCTGACCCAGAGTGGTAGTACCTGTTAGGGCCCCATCTATGGGTTAAATAGAAAAATGTGTTTATAAAAAAAAATTGAGTATCCATTAAGAATGAATTTATTTCAAAATTTTGTCCGCATTAAATGACCTACTGAGGTTGATGTGCCATAAAACAAAACAAACCAAATGGACTGTAAATGTACCATATATAGATTGCCAACCTCAAATATATTCCTACAGGTTGTGCGTATTTGCTGAAAAGCTACATGTGGAGATCTAACCAAATATTGCAGATCATTTCCGAAACTACAAAGAGATGTTGTGAAGCTGCCAATAAAATTTTGGATACAAAACTAATAATAACCAAGGAAACATCCAAGGAGGAAGTTGCAACAACTGGAGCATCACTGGATATTTGGAACATCATCTCACCTTTACATCTGAGATGATGATAAAAAATATTGTGAACGGGTCAGTTAATTCAAAAATATTTTATGTAATTGAGTTAAAGGTTCCAGCCTATTTAACTCAGTCAGTAGAGAATTTGCCTAGAGACCACAAGGTTCTGGGTTCAATAGCGGCCCTTGCCAACTCAGCACATAAGTAGCACAACTTGGATCTGTGCAGTAAAGTTGGGAGTTGATGGTAGGTGAGGCACTCCATCTTAGATGCAAAAACAATCTCCCTGGTCTAGCACTAGTGAAACGGGGATAGACTCACTTGCTGTCCGGCGGATTCTAAAGGTTCTAGCCTGTTTAACTCAGTCAGTAAAGCATCCACCTAGGGACCACAAGGTTCTGGATTCAATAGCAGCCCTCACTAACTCAGCATATGAGCAGCACAGCTTGGATCTGCACAATAAAATTGAGAGCTGATGGTAAAAGTGACAGTCCATTCAGAAGCAAACAAAAATCACTCTGGTCTAGCGCTAGTGAAAAAGGGATCGATGCACTCACTGTCCAGCTGATGCAGAGAACTGCTAGAAGATTGTTGTGGAACGAAAAAGTTTTTCATCGAACCTTGCAGTTGAAGAAAGAGATTAGACTAATTAATTTCGCAACCCATAAAGAAGCTCCAAGATCAGATAGAATTTGCATCTGCAAGGATCTGGTATTTCTACAACAAAGCCTGGTGGTATTGTAAGTTATTGCTGGGGCACCCTGGATTAGTGGTAATGACAAACTTTGTGTTATTTGTGAATGATAGCCATGTTATATACACTCTTTTCAATGGAGGCGCATGGTCTAATGGTTAGAGTCATAGGAAATGGACTCGTCGATCCGAGTTCAATTCCTGGACGGAGTCGTTTGCATTTCACGTAGCACTAATACCCTTAGGAAAGGTATGAATCCAATTCTCCCTCCAGCTATGGGTAAAATAGCAAGGCAGACTGGGTTTTTAACCCTGGCTAGGTAACCAGTCTAGGAGAAGGAAAACTCAGAATTCAAACCTGTTAAACTCTGCTTAATAAATTGACCTTGTGTTGCATCCTGTCCGTGCGGAGGGGTTGGTAAATATGTATATACACTCTTTTCAACATCGAGTCTATAAACAGGGAGAGAGTTCTCTGGTATATGATAGAGAGAGACAGAGAGATATTATTATGATAGAGAAATGATAGTTCTTACTTTTTACACTGCTGCTTCTGATTCTTCGTCTAGGTCATCTAACTCGTTGGCGCTATTTTCACTGGTTGGGCTTACTATTTAAGGGCTGGTGTTCTTCTTTGTTGATTATTCTTGCTGGGCTGGACATTGCTTGTTTAATAATTTAATTAACAAACATAACAATTTGTTTGTTTCTTGATCAAGTTTTATTTCCTAGCCCATGATTCCACCACAGGGAGAGATGGAGCCGGGAGCTGACAAACAACATCTATGTTCCTTGAAAGCCAGGTCGAATCTGCTTAACTAAACTTATTCTCATGTGTCTGTACTGGAGGTTAGTTGGCATCAACTAAACATCACTCATAATCTGAACCGGTTATGGAAAATTACCCACTTCCACTTTTAAATCTAACAAACTTTATTTAAAATTCTAACTATAGGTACGTTCACAATCTATGACTTCTCATAAATTGTAACAGCCAGCTACAAATACCAAACCACATGGTTTTCCCTTTTACAGAATATTTTTCACTTTTCTTTAATTTATATATGCATGCTATGTTATTTCAGTAGGAATTTGCATGTTTGTTCACCTTAGTATAATAACAAATGATAACAACAATATACTTTGGAAAGCTTTGTTCTACTTAGAGTAATTGGTACACTTATTGAGAGTTTATATAGTCTAGTATTCCCTAGAGAGTTCTCCAAAGGGGAGGTAATCGTAAAATAATGGAGGTAACTCTCAATTACTTATTACACTTAGTTATCAACCAACATTTTTTGTCCTAAGGAATTTATAATTTTGTTGTGTCTACGTAGTTTTTACTATTATTTATTTCCAGTATAATGGGGGTAGGTCACTTCTGATAGAAAAAAAAACTTCTGATATAATGTTTAAAATGGCAGAAGGTCAGCAACATGCAATACACTCTGAAGATAATTCATTGTATCAAATTAGCAATGGTCACAAAATGACAAAGGTTTCAACTGGAAACTTGAAAATCTTACTAAGGTCTTCACTGCTCATGTTACTCAATGGCGTTAACAAGCAAATTCCATAGTGGCGCTCCTGTCAGATTCAAAGGACACAAGTAATAGAATCATACCAAAAAATATAACAATAAACTTGAACTTTACCCTATAAACTTATCCCTTAAAGTGATTCCCAATTCATTAAGCAACAAACAAGTGACTGTCAAAGTCCAGAAAATCCTTGAAAAAGACATAACAATAAATGTGAGCATCCCTTCTCAATTTACCACTTTGCATAAAATAACCCTGGACAAGTTGACATCTTATTATAATGGAGATTCGGTGTCTGTAACCGAAACTATGTCACTGGTTATGTCATGATACCCTCAGGAATTGTGTAAGTTTATCAATGAGTATTTAATCAAAAATGAGTTAAAATCATTAATTCATAGAATAGATATTATCTATTAATGATGTCTCTATGAAAATGTGAGTTAGATTTGTCTCAAAACAGCCTATGTTATTAGTGCATTTAATAAATATTATTTATTGAATTTTACATATTACAAAAGAGAATAAATAAATAAAAATTATAATTAAAATTAAAGAATTATTTTAAATTTAAATACTGTATTTATTTAATTTTTTTGTATATCAGTTTAACAAATCATCTCATTTATATCTTATTTAAAAAAAAAAGAAAAGTTAATCATTGAATTAAAATTTTTTACTATATCGTTATATGTGAGGTCATTTCTTGTACCCTGACAAAAACAAAAAAATGCTCCCCCTCCTAATCAGGCCGGATTAACAGAAGGAACTTGCTAATTCAGAAGTAATGGATTTGCAAGACTAACTTGCTAACCATTACACCACGTTTATTCTATTTTTTTTTCCTCTACCCGGGCTTCGCCGTTGTAGCCACTTGTTTAATATATTTCATTTTAAAGGGCCGGTTTAGCTCAGTCGGTAGAGTGTTCGGCTAGGAATCACAAAGTTCTTGGTTCGATACCGGCCCTCACCAACTCAGCGTATGAGTAGCACAGGGATGTGTGCGGTAAAGTGAGGAGCTGATGGTAGGTGTGGCGCTCCACCTCAGATGCTAAAATAATCTCCTTGGTCTAGCACTATTGAAAAGGGGATTGACTCCCTCACTGTCTGGCTGATACCGACATTAGGCCGCCCCGACGACTTTACTTTTACTTTATATTAAAACTTAAATTCTTACAACCGAGGGGGGGGGGTGCATATTTTTGCTAGTACCATTAAAATCAATCAATTAACAGATTTTACACTTATGTACAAAACTTTTCTTTGTCTGTCTGTCTGTCTGTCCATCCAATCTCAACTAAACATTCAGAAATTGTTAAGAGTGATGACTAGAAAGGTTTGAACCTAAAATATCCAATTCCTTTTTAGATGGAATCTGTCAGTCGGTAGAGCGTTTGGTTAGAAACCACAAGGTTCCTAGTTTGATACCAGCCCTCACCAACTCAGCGTATGAGTAGCACAGGGATCTGTGTGGTAAAGTAAGGAGCTGATGGTAAGTGTAGCACTCCACCTCAGACACAAAAACAATCTCCTTAGTCTAGTGCTAGTGAAAAGGGGATAGACTCCCTCGCCGATTGGCTGATACTGACTTTAGGCCACCCCGACGACTTTACTTACTTTTACTTATTACATGTAACCAAAATAACAATGTTATAACAAAGTACAAAGCTGTACTTACAGTTATTAGTCTCCCTCATTGAGAGGGTTCCCTGAATGTTTGAAGGGGGTTATGCTCCCTCACTGAAGGGGTTTACTTTGGGTCCCTTAATGGCTGGCATCAGAAGCCAAGATTAAGGAGATCCTTTCAGTCTAGTCATCCTGGTTAGAATGGACAAATTTCTCCCAGCCCGCCAAGGGGGTTAATTCTTAACTTCCTACTTATAATCCTACATTATTTTTGGTTTTTTACCTGTGACGAGGTTGGATTGGTATGAATTTCAGGGTTATTTCAGGTGTCTTCATTTAACTTCCAGTGTTGCAGGGATTTTTTTTTATGTGCAATAAAAAAAGTAAAGTTGACAGAGTGGCCTATTGTCAGTATCAACCAGAGAGCAAGGGAGTCAATCTCCTTTTCGTTAGCGCTAGACCAAGGAGAGTGTTTCTGATGCTGGTCCCCACCAACTCAGCACATGAGTAGCACAGCATAGGTAATCTGATCTGAGCAGTAAGGTATTTGGACAGTAGGTTTGGCAATCTACCTCAGCAGAAAAGAACTATATCTAGTCTAGTGCTAGTGAAAAGGGGATAGACTCCTCGTTGTCCAGCTGATAGTGACAATAGGCCACTCTGCCAAATTCTTTTAATTTACTTTTAAAAATTTTGGTTTAATTCTATAGTCACATTATATGATTATGTAGAAGAAAAAGTTGGTTAAAAAAATCTGTCACATTAGAAAAGACTCAGAGAAAGTTTCTTTGAGAATTTTCCTTAGAAATTATCATCACATTACCCCCCCCCCCGCCACACACACACACATACTTCTTTTTTTTTTCTTTTTTTTTTTTTAAATCAAATCAAATCTAGGAGCATGTTTCTTTTAAGACTTTAACTTTTCTAAGGAATATTATCACATTAAAAGCTCAAATTAAAACATTGCACACAGCAGAAATGAATAAAGAAGTTTGAAAAATTCTATCATTACATTACATATTTATGTAATTATTACATATTTATTTTCATCTTGAACAAATGGAGAAAGCAGAGAACCAACACAGGTTTGGTTTGTTTGATTTTATGGCATGTTAATCCTTGTTGGGTTATTTTATGCCGAAGACATCTTGTTCTATTCATGCTTGATGGGTATTGAAAACTTTTTTTTAAAACTCATTTTTTTCCTATTTAACCCATATATGGGACCCTAAAAGGTACTACCACTCCAGGTCAGAGTGGACCTGGGAATAATGGCAATGAAAGGATACTCTACACTTCCTACAGCTCCAAAAGTGGAACATCACCATTAGATGCAATTTAACGTCATACCCAGGACACTAAGACCTTCAGCCACTGCCTTCTAGCACATATATGATAAAAAGAGTTGGGGTTTGCTATAAGGGCAATAGGTGGGACAATCATATAGGTGCTAGGACCTGATGTGACCAGCCGACTGATTGGAGGAGGTTTCTCTGACTGCCCATCTAGTCTAAGTAACGGTCAAAGTGGAGTGTTGCTTGTCATGAATTGCTCAGCCACCAGGATTTTATCCTTAAGCATCACGGGTTGCCACCCACATCCAACAGG
Organism: Doryteuthis pealeii; assembly: GCA_023376005.1. NCBI lineage: Eukaryota > Metazoa > Mollusca > Cephalopoda > Myopsida > Loliginidae > Doryteuthis > Doryteuthis pealeii. Next base: position 52,450,663 of record CM042143.1, on the reverse strand, counting down.
TGATCACATTGGGAGGATGCAGAGGTGTAGTCTGTGTATTCTTCCACCCCAGTCAACAGGATGGGCCAACACAGGATTAACCTTAATCTTCTGGCTTCTCTATCTGATTTACATATTTTTGTTTACTAATGTAACTACCACTACAATATCTAGTCTTCGAATAATTCAGTTGATTTTTATAAATCTCATTTTATCAGTTGCTGCTGAGCCCTTAATTCACTGCCGAATTAAAATTAAACAGAAATAGGTAAAGAAATTACAGCCCATATACCAATCCAATGGTTAGATTACTACTTTTAGTTAAAGAGGCTACACAGTAAGAATTTGTATTAGACACTATGTGTCCATTTCTTTTTAGTGTTTCCATTTCTTTTGAAATGTATTTGTTATCTTTTATTAAATGTTATCTATTTCTTCTTTGTACAGTTTTCAAAGTGTTAATTAAATAAACTTGATGAGTATCCACGCAGATCAGTGGCAGCGGGAGCTTACGGGTGGGTGGGAGTTCAATTTGCTATGTCTTGTAAAATCCCCCCTCCCCCGAATGGAGCTTATTGAAAATTCCAAGTCGATTAAATTTCCGGGCCGTTGAGAACCCATGGCGAAAACTTGATTATTTTTAGAAGTTTTTAGAATACTTTCTTTCATTTTTTAAATTTTTTAATGATCGTGCTGCGCCAGCAACAACTCCTCTCAGCAGGGCAAAGAGTTGCATGGGTGCAGCTACATAAATCCCTTACTGATCTTGCTGCGCCATCGGTCGATATTAGTGACTCTTAGAGACCTCCAATTCGATATGTAAAATTACCCCCACCCCCACCTATATTTAATACAATGTAACTTGAATAAAGGTTAATATTATCGTCAAAAGTTTTTGGGTCATTCAAAAGAAGAAACATTGAAAACACTCCTGGCCTACGGAAATAATGAAAATGATAAGCGAAAACAATGTTTACATTTTCGCACCATTGAATCAATTGAATTTTAAGGTGGCCACATACAAGTTACGCCTAGAGACTTCTAAAAAATCTATGAAAAACTCTCTACTAGAATAGTATAGCACATTTTGCAAGTCATTTACATGGCTAACGGAACCCCTCGTAAGTGCCCCACCCCAATTTTATTTTTAAATCCGATTCTTCATTGCTCAATCGATAGTAGTCAAATTAAATTTTTCTAAAAAAAAATTTTTTAAAAAAGGAAAAAAAAAAGAATACATTTTCACCGTGGGGGTCCCAACCCTTGCCGTTTCTTTTAAAAATCTCTAAGAAGTTTTTAAAAAATTCAATATTAAATACCTGAATTTAGAAGCACCTTCAGACAAATATATTCTATAAACTAATCTAAATAAAGAACTATTAAAAGAAATCGAACCGTAATAGATGGGGACTTAAGTTTTAGATAAATACTGGAAGGAAAAGGTAATAGAAAATGCATATTAGCAGCAGTAGTGACGTAAACGTGACGTAAAACAATCCATGCATCTGATTGGTTAAGGGAGTTTATAGTTCCATAAATGGTTTGGACAGAATAAATAACAATATTAAAATCATGCCCAAAACTCAACTGCGTGTATGTACCCAAATTTGGTAAAAATTGGTCAAGCAGTTTTCGTATTCATCGAGAACGAATACAGGTATTTCATTTTAAGTATTATAGATATCGTAATTACCATCTTACAACCTATATGTAAGGGCAATTGGTGCAATGATTAGCAGACCATTATTAGTGAGTTCGATTCTTACCGGCTGTCCCATATTTCTGGCCTTGTGCCTCAACTAAGTTAAACTTAGTAAATAACTACAATCCGTATCTAACATAGTAAGCAAGCACTTAGTTAAAATAATAAAGGTTACTAATCTTAATTTATTGTCGTAGACACCGAACGTTCACCTTCAGACAACTTGAGGAATTCTTAAGCGTTGAATTCAAGACTTAACTTGAACCGGCACTAAGGCTGATAAATAAATGAAATAGAATTAAAAAATAATTGGGCACTAATACACAATAGCGTGCAAGAGCTGATATTAGATGTATAAAAAGAATTACATTTCACGGAAATACCAGAAACCTTTGAGACGTTAGGGTTAGGTTACGGCTATACTTGCAAATCGGTCGGAAAATTAGGTGACCCAGAAAAAACAGAACCCAAATTATTTATTTATTTTCCCATTAAACTAACCCTAAACCCTAACCCTAAATCCCCCTAGTTAAAATTAACAGTTTTATTACAAAATTTGTGGGTTCTGTTTTTTCTGGGTCACTCTAATTTCCGACCGATTTGCAAGTTTAGCCTAAATTACTTCGGGAGTTTCCGACATCTAATGCTATTTATACGTAAAATGCAATTCTAATGATATCATCTCTTGCGCGATATTGTGCATTGGTACCAAAATTTGATTAACTGTCAAACCTTTTTGCTGTGATTTCAAGAAACTTTTTGGTCTTCTCTGAATAAAATAACAAAGAAAATTAGATTGTTTGTTTGTTTTTTGTTGTTGTTTTTCTTACGTCTGCGACTGGCGTAGTCAATTGTAATGTGCGAGTTTTAACAGTTGACTCAACTGATGAACAATTACGTTTTTTGCTCAACTTAAATTGTGTTCAGGAGTGACAAAAAAAAGAAGGAAAGACATTAAAAACAATTCCGTTTCGATTTCGAAAAAATCTAAAGATAACTGTCAACAAAGACGAATATTGTACGTACGTTTTGAAAGATTGGTCACAAGGAATAGATAAAACAATAAAATCTATTTTTGTAAACACAGGTTTTCATGTTTTTCTTTTCTCTTTTTTCTTCTATGCGACCTTCAATCAAAAAGCGTACGGCAGACATTTTTTTTTAAAGCAACGTCAATGATTGACGAAGAAGTGGATGGGTGGTTCGGTGACTAGGGAATGAGGGTTGAGGTGGGTAAAGATGGAGTGGGGGGTGACATGTCTACCTTTTCATTGTGTCTGTTTTTACTTGTTACACAAATCGAATAACTTTTATGTCAATAATTTCTACTTTTTCTTTCTTTGGAAATTGGATTTTCATAAATCAAAGAATTATTTATTAATTTGTTGATTCACTTCATAAGTCTCATATTTCTAGAGAGAGAGCGAAAAATGACGGTCTCTCTCTCTCCAAAAAGGTTTCATCAGCTAAAGAAGAAGGATAAATATATATATTATATATCTCTATATTCTATAGGGTTAGCTCAGTCGGTAGAGCGTTCGGCTAGAAACCACAAGGTTCCTAGTTCCATACTCAGCGTATGAGTAGCACAGGGATCTGTGCGGTAAAGTAAGGAGCTGATGGTAGGTGTGGCGCAGCGCCTCAGATGCAGAAACAATCTCCTTCGTCTGGCGCTAGTGAAAAGGGGATAGACTCCCTCACTGATTGGCTCATACCAACTTTAGGCCACCCCGACGACTTACTATATTCTATAAAGGGCTCTTGGTATGTATGTATGTATGTATGTATGTATGTATGTCTGGATGAAACTACGAAAATAAAACAATTGACGATAAAGTAAATATATATATACACATTCACTATCACCAGATCTTGCTTTTAGAGCAAAAATAATGAAAATTAGATTTATATTCATAAAGATAATTAAAAAATAAAATGTAAATAGTAACAGCATGGAATTCTTTTTTTTTTTTCTTTTTTTTTTTTTTGCATTTGATATTTTAAATCGGAGACATTAATTTTCCTTTTCAGAGTGTCTGTGCACTTTTCTTTCTGATACCCCACCAGGTCGGATCAACGCAAGGTCTTTTTTGCATAGCGATTTTGATGGGACATCTGCGAGGAGCTAACGATTCAGTAATAATGGATCTGCGAGACTAACTTTTTGCCCCACCTCTACCTAGGCGATGCCAGGTAGCCGCTTATGGTAAGTATGAAAGGATAAAGCATGTGACGATATCGTCTGTCTAGCAGGGTCGGGTGATGTATGTGGACGATATTTATGGTCCGGGCCCGGCAAATTTCCAGTCACCTTTCACTGTTTGGTTTGTTTTGTTTTACGGCATATCAACCTCAGTGGGTCATTTAATGCTGACAAAGTTTAACATTTTCAAAACTCATTTTGTTTATAAACTCATGTTTTTCAATTTCACCCATAGATGGGACCCTAACAGGTACTACCACTCCGGGTCAGAGTGGACCAGGGAGCAATGGGATAAAGGGGTGCTCCACATTCCCCAAACCTCCAAAACTGGAACCTCACCATCAGATAGAGTTTAACGTCATTCCCAGGACATTAAGACCCTCATTCACAGTCTTCTAGCACCCATATGATAAAAAGGTTTGGGGCTTCCCATAAGGGCAGTAGGGTTGGGGCAACCTTTCACTGTAGGAGATCAATGAAACCATTGCTCCTGATATTAAAGAAAGAGTATACAAAGCCAATTTCATTCCATTAGCATAAATAAAAGGAGTTCCCGGTACAAGGTCACATAAACCTTCATGGGAGAAAAGATATCTACAGTCTGAAATATATCTCCTCCTTTAAATTTCTAAGCCTTTATGGCCAGAGAAAGGTAAATTTAGTTTCTCTTTAAAATAAAGAACAATCGTTTCTTGCTGAGATGCGAGACTTATACGAGGATTAGTAAAAAAGTAATGCTATTTTGTTTATGACAGGTATAATTACCAACACAGGAACATGTATCCTACATCAAAATGAAGCTGGTCCTCTGTGGATCAGATCCCTAGTTCTCCACATAGTCACCGTTTCTCTCAATAGCAATGTTTTACCTTCGAATGAGAGCATGTATCCCTGCCCCGTAAAATTAAGTTGACTGTTCTTTGAACCACTTCTTCACTACAGATTTCACTTCCTCGTCACTGGAATAATGTTTGCATCTCTTCGACCCCATGAAAGAATGTTTGAGAGGCAAACATTATTCCAGTGACGAGGAAGTGAAATCTGTAGTGAAGAAGTGGCTAAAAGAACAGTCAACAGAATTTTACGGGCCATGGGATACATGCTCTCATTCAAAGGCAGAACATTGCTATTGAGAGAAAAGGTGACAATGGGGGTTGTTATTTGTACAAGCACCAAATAATCTTATGATTTTAAAACCATACTCCACCCCATAGACCAAATAACAGCAAATTTCATAGTTTTAACTTAGTTCCGTTGACATTATAAAAGTAGTTAAAAAAAAATTAACCAATCTAACCAGAGAGATAGACATTTTTAAACTTTTATCACCGAGCTCAATTTGTTCTCATTTTTGACACGGAATGAGTTTACATAAGTAAGTTAAAAGTAAAGTTAGTGGAATGGCCTATTGTCGGTATCAGTTGGACAGTGAGGGAGTCTATCCCCTTTTCGCTAGCACTAGAACGGGGAGATTGTTTTGTGCTGAGGTGGAGCGCCACACATACAGTCAGCTCCCCACTTTACTGCACAGATCATATTACCCAAGATATGCTACTCATGCGCTGAGTAGGCGGGGGCCGGTATCAAACCTGAAACCTTGTGGTTCCTAGGCAGATGCTCTACCAATTGTTACAAGAATAATTTTTCAAAAGCCGGGGAGTTTCCCCTAAGTGGGATAGCAGAATATTTTCTCTAAGGCTCACGTTGAAGTTTGATCTCTCCAACTATGATTTTCATTACTTGGACGGTAATCTGAACCATAGCTACATAAATGAGAGTAACCTCCCCTTGTTTGTTTTACTTTTAGGAAGCCATATTTTGGTCAGCCATTTTCATTTCACCGTAAATCTACACTGAAAATACGAATTTGTTCGAATCAATACAACTGTATGTTTTAACACGAAAATATCATAAAATGTGTTCTTAATAACAATTGAGTTCATTTCAAATAATGCGCAAGCACAATTAAGACGATTGGGCGATGTGTATTCACACCATTTACCCAACTGCCCTGTCACAGTGTTGGAATGGGACACAAGGTTCTGCAAGAGGCAAACCTTCCAGGGGTGATGTAAAAAAATAGCTCAGTTTTGTTGGCATTCAACTTTTAGGATGTCTCGGGTGCCGGAAAACTAATCCCTTTTAGACGAGGGACAAGTGCTGTCTGGGGAAGAAAGGCCTCCTTAGGCTGAATTGGACGATATGATGACAACATTAAGTTTCCAGCATTAGCAGATGATTTAAATCAATAATTTTAATTTTGAAATTAAATTGAAAACAAATAAAAATCTATCTTGATTATCATCAGTTTCAATCGCCAAGAAACAAAATCAAGACAATTTGAAATAAGTATTCGCATTATTTAAATTTTTTCGGACTGTTGTCCTCATCTTTATTATTATATAGTGCCCTCTGGCCTTCTCTAGGTGTTTCTTGACAAACACAGGAACACATAGCGCAAACGGATATACATATTTACCAACCCTACCGCACGAGCAGGATGTGACACAAGGCCAATTTCTTAAGCGGGGTTTAACAGGTTTGAATTTAGTTTTCCTTCTTCTAGACTGGTTGCCTAACCAAGGTTAAAGAGCACAGTCTGCCTTATTATTTACCCGTAGTTGGATGCATACCTTTCCCAAGGGTATTAACGAAATGCAGATAGTATCGTCCAGGATTTGAACTCGCGTCGACGAGTCCATTTCCTATGACTCTAACCATTACACCACGTGCCTCTAAAATGGCGCAACGGATATAAGGGTTGAGCTAATACAGATCTAAGTGACAATCTTCTGTAGGTTTCAGGTTCAATCCTGACTACGTTCGAAAATAACATAGAATACTTAACATAACTAAACATTTGTACCCAGCCATGGTTAACAGAATGAGAACTATCTACTCCAATGGATTAAATAAAGGGTTCAATTCTAAGTTTCGCGAAATTTCTAAAGTTCAAAAAGAAACACTTGAAGAAGGCTGGAGGGCACATCGGCTGAAACCTTGTGTATATAACAATAAAGATGAGGACAACAGTCCAAAACATCCAAATCCAAATTATCAAGCCTCATTTAAAAAATCCAGACAAATAAAGGATTTGCCTACTTTGTTTAATTTTAGGTTAAACATTGTTATTCATCTATTTATTAATACTCTTGTTCCTTATTTGTACGACTATTATCATCTTACAACACCCACTGGTTAAAAATGAAACCGAATCGTCCAAGATGAAATGCAAAAATGTAAATCCTCATTATCCACTGTTGATTATCCACCGAATTCTTATTTCTTATGCGTGTCGTCACCTCAATTAAATAATGACCATTCCATTTTATTACAAAGAAAGGTAAGAAAAAGGACATGCGACACATAAAAATATAATAAGAAAGAAAGGGAGTAGAGGAAGGATATAGAGAGGGGTGAGAGCGCGGAAGCGATAATGCAAGTATGTTTCCCGAACATAATAAAAAAGAAAGAAAGAAAGAGTGAGAGTTAAATCAAGATTATTTTACTTTTTTCCTATTGAACTATTTCGTAATAGCTCTTAAGTAAACATATCAAACGTTGTAATAATTAATTGTCATACTGTGGTATATACACAGGTCCTGTTAGTATATTATAATTTTAAAAAAAGAACGTTTATAAAAAAAAATGACTGAACTTTCTTTTTCGTTTTCAGGCATTAAATGAAGTGAAAGACAAGAATAAAAAGAGCTACTTCCTTTTGTTTTCTATCCAATTCATAATTCAAGATTGAAAGCACCAAACAAAGTTTAATCAATATTCTCATCGTTATTACATAAACTTTGAAATAGTTACATTAAAATATTAAATAGTAATTTTTCTTTACACATGTCAGAAATTAATTGTACTGTGAGAGCTAAATTGGTAACTTGAGCAAACATTGACATTTCGTTGAATGACTTCTATCTTAATCTCTGATGAGCGGAGTTTGATTGAAAGCTAAACATATATAGTGACCAGTGAAAAAGGTCGTAGAAGCATGTCAGTTGTAATGAAAATGCATATAAACAAGGCTATAAATTAAGAAGAGGAGAGGGTGGATGAGAAAAAGAAAATTAAGTTATTTCTTTCTTTCTTTCTTTCCAGAAATGTCTGGTTTTCTTCAGATCTGACAAATGTACAGCAAAAAGACCAATAGTACACAACAAATTCATAAAAATAATTTTGGGGAAATCTTTGGATTATCTAGGGACCAATTTTTACGTCATAGACGTATTTTATAAAATCAAATCACTACCCCTGATTGAAAAAAAAACCCACCAAAAATCAGGGAATTATTCAATTTTAATGAAATTGTCAGTGTTGATTTATCAATGAATGAAATTTATAATGGATCAGTTATTTTATTTAAAAACTTTCTGATTTATTTCAGGTCACTTAACTTTGAACCCCCCTATTTTTGGAGTCACGAAATATCAATAGGGTTATATATAATTGATACTAATTTTTGCATACATAAAAAGACAAAAGACCGAAGGTGTGAATTAGAAAATTTTTTTTTAAAGGAACGATTTTAGAAGAAAACATGTACCGAAAATCAGAAACTTAAATGTAAAAAAAAATAAAGAAAATTATTAAAAAAACATTTTTTAATTACTCTGCTGTTTATGAAATATAATTTCTTTTAGATTAGAAATATATAATGAGAATATAATCATAATTGAATCCTTCTTTAAAACAAATAAAACAGGACAAAATTACTAAAACACCTGAAGAAGGCCGGAGGAAACATCGGCCGAAACGTTATATAGATAACGTTAAAGATGAGGACAATAGTCTGAATAATACAAATAATACAAATTATCAAGCCTCATCACAAAAATTCAGAGAAATAAAATTACTGAAGTTCAAATTTGATAGCCTCCTCGTAAGGAAGGAAGAGATGCGTTTGCCCTTCCTGATTCTAGAATATTTTAATTATATGATATTATATATATATATATATATATATATATATATATATATATATATATATATGACCATTGTTGTCATTTACGTTTGACACAGGGCCAGAAATATGGGGCACCCAGTGAGAATCGCTATCATTATTATCGGCAATAATAATAAGAAAATAATAAGAAAACTAGAGAAGTGACCACCGCCGCCGACCCATAGCCACTTTTTTCTTTTTATTGTTAAAAATTGTCATTTTATTGTTACGTCAATGAAGCACGTGACACTTACAAACATTGATCTTATATGTCAAATAAAAGCTGAGGGTAAAATAATTTTTGAATAAAATAGTATCAATTACATAATGAACAATTAAAAAACAAAACAAAAAAAGAAAAACTTTTTCTCTAGAAAGAACAACCGTTCCTAATTTCATTTCAATTGATTTTTTTCTGTGTTTAAAAAAATTGTCGCCTCGTATTCTTGTTCAATGTTGTTCACTTATAGTTGTTTTGAATATTATGGTGTTTATATATATATATATATATATATATATATATATATATATATACACACATAAATAGACTCGTCAGATATATATATATATATAATATATATATATGACGAGTCTATTTATGTGTATATAATATATATTAATTTATAACTATATATATATATATATATATATATATGAATCTAATGCCCTTCTGTGAAGAAGTGGCAATCACCATATATATGATGAGTCTATGTATATGACTATATAATAAGAAATATATATATATATATATATATATAGAATAGATTTATATATTATATATATATATATATATATATATATATATATATATATACACATTTATGAAAATAACTAATGAATCAATAATGATTATGTGGCAATCGACGATGCTATTTATGTAGGAAGTACATAAGGATAATTAAGTGTTATTCCATTTATGAATAAAACAAACAAACAAAAAAGGCCAAACCCACCCACACATTACCGAAATACTTTCACGCATCAGACTTGGGTGATTTTTATGAGAGATAACACAGTCGTACATATGATTGATTTATTTTAGGTGTGTAGTAAAAGAGGGGGGGGGCATAACGAGGAATAGTGAACCATTCATTGTTGTAGTCTTTTTTATGTGTGGTGTTCCTTCGCACTCAAACAAAAACAATGTATTTTAATTTTTATATTTACCTTCTTGAATAGAAAAGGAAGAAAGAAAGAGTTACCAGGACATTCTTCGAAATTAGATTTATTATTCTACAAAATTACACACCTTCGTCATTCATAATACGCATACATCATCATCAGCATCAGCATCACGAAAAATGAATAGGAAATGCTCAGGGAATAGAAGGTACTTATACTAAAAAAAAAAGGGGAAGAATGAAAATATAATGTTCTTAATAAAAGGTAGGAATATTCAAAATAAATCGAGATAATACCTTCACGCTTTTAGTTCTGAAGACATGAAGAAATTACCAGAAGCAAACGGATGAATGAATAAATGAATGAATGAGAGAGGGTAAAGTTGAACCAAAAAAGAGATGGGGGGGGGCACGAAGAAAACAATAATGGACATTTTGAATAGATAGAAAGAGTGTGTGACAGAAATGTGTGTAGTACAACATAGGATGAATGGATGAGTGTATTTTTTGGTAGAGGTGGAACAACGATGAAAACTTATTATATATATATATATATATATATATATATATATAGGGTGTAATCGTTAGGAAAAACAACAGCGTCATTATTTTAAGAATAAATAAAAATAATATTCAAATTTCAAGTCAACTGAGATATGGACAAGTTTTTAAAGATGAACAATGAACAACATCGTTTATGTTTAAAATGATTACAAAAAAATCATTCAACTCAGTTTCCACTAGAGAAATAAGTTACAATTAAAATGAACTTAATCTATTTAGAATTATATAAAAAATACAGGGTGATTATTGAAAAGTAACTCCCAATTTTAAACTATTTTTTTTTTTTATATGCAGTTAAATTTTTCTCAATTCTTTAATGTATGTTTCTTAATATATGACAATTAAATCTGTGTTGCTATTTTTCTTTTTTTGAATACGAGAACTTATTTCTGCCATCCCACAAGAGTTCCTGGGAAGATCAGTTGAAGCGATTCCCGAGCGGCTTGAGAGGCTGGGGCGAATGCTGGTTTCCAAATAGAATTTTAAATAAAACTCCATGTTATGTGTGTTCTTCTCATATTCATTTTTTTTTGTGTAAAAACAATGATTCAGAAATAAATTATAAGATTTTAAAAATAAGGAAGCGGTTTACTTTACAATCACCCTGTGATCAACACATTTCTACTTAGGAACAAAAGTTAATGTCTGATACGGAATCTATAACTAATTTTGTTTGAATGTGAATGAATTCAACAATACAAACAGTTTATTTATTTCTCTCTCTCTCTCTCTCTCTCTCTCTCTCTATATATATATATATATATATATATATAATCGAAATTTAAAAACTTTTATTTCCACAAACGTAATATAACTTCTTGTCGTCATTCTTAAAAAGAGTTTGATGTTACAGTTTCTTTCAAAAAAATGTCTGGCTACAAAGTTGTCATTTTGAAAATAATAACCTAAGTTTTATCCAGTCATCAAAGAAGTTCCAAAAAAAAGTTAATCAAATAAAACAAAAAAATGCTTACATTCTCCCCACCCCTCTATAAAGTTGAATGAGTTAAAGTGTACATTCGCACATCTACATTTAATGTGAAAAATTAAATGGCAACACGTTGTATACGAAAAGGTTATATAAGTACGATGTCAAACCTCACATAGACATAGGACCACCAAGATCACAATTGGAATAGATTATATATATATATATATATATATATATATATATATATATATATTGTGGATAATATGGGTGCTCTATATTTCTAAGCAGATAGTGCTCAATATCATTGATAGAGCGTTTATATTCGAGTTGAAGTAGCGTGGACATAGAATCAACACCTGATTACTGACAGTTTCTCGGCTATGCGACCATCAGACGTCTGAAGATCGCATAGGCGAGAAACTGTCAGTAACCAAGTGTTGACTATGTCCACGCTACCATAACTTTATATATATATATATATATATATATATATATATATATATAGAGAGAGAGAGAGAGAGAGAGAGAGAGAGAGACTAGTTAACAACTGATTGTACTTTAAAGGTACTTAAAAAAAAATAAAACACGGTAATCAACTGATAAAGGTGGTTTAATTTTAAAATCCTGGGTTGGTGTGAAAAAGCGTTTGTTTCATGAATAGATCGGATAATGTTTCAATGTAACAAAGAAAAACAAAATGATTTTGTAAGATACCCTTTAAAATTTGTCACTTTAAAGACCATAAATTAGATTTAACAGAACGCTCATTGTAATATATGGACATTTATTTGAAATTCTTTACCTGTAACTAGAAGAAAAGAGAAATGAAAATATCTTTAATGAGTGAATTAAAATCAATTTTAACCTTTCATTTTTGATATTTTTAAATGTCCTTTCTCGTTACTTCAATCTTAATGAAGAGGGACTTTTTAATGCCATAAGAAGCGTCAAGTTTTTAGGCAGTTTACAGTTTTGTCTTAGTTTTCGTTTTATAAATAACAGGTTTTAACAAGAAAATGAAAATACAACTTTAATCGTTTCCCTTTAACGGGAATCAAACATTCGTATAATTATGGCTCAGTTTTAGAGGTCCTTCCCTGCCTCCAGACAATACCTGCTCCTCTCGCCTAAAGGAGGTAAAGGTATGGTTCAATGACCGGCGCTTGAGATACCCCTCAAGGAGAATGCCGAAGGAACATAAGCAATTTCCCTCACCCAGGGAGACTTGTTTCCTGTGGGACACTCCACACGAAACTGAGCTTGTGTGTATCACATTTTGGCTCCGTGGTGAACCGAATAAATAACGTGTAATAGGTTTTGATCAAACAAGTGTTTCATCAGTAACAGTACACCCCGATTCATTTATGAATGGAATCTCCTGGGGGAGGGGGTCGTTCAAATTATATTTTGGCCCATATACAGGGTGATTGAAAAATAACTCCCTATTTTAAACCATTTATAATTTTTTCATATGTAATTATATTTTTCTCAATTCTTTAAGGTATGTTCTTTAATATATGGTAATTCAATCTGTGTTATTATTTTTCTTTTCAGATTGATTATTTTGTTTCAAAATTTAAGTCCTATAAAAAAATGTCTGGACGTTTAACTCTAATTTAATTCTAATTCCCGAGCGGTTTGAGAGACTGGAGGCGAATGTCATTGTCCATATAGAATTTTGAATAAAACTCCATGTTTTGTGTTCTTCTCATATTCATTTTTTGTAAAAATGATGATTTAGAAATAAATTATAAGATCTTTAAAATAGGGAAGGGAGTTACTTTACAATCACCCTGTACATAAACATTTTTTGTAACGTTTAATTTTGTATTCAGCTTGAGAAATGTTGATGTGATATTTGCTAGTTCAATTCAGGTAGGTCATCATTTGAGCTGAATTCTAAGTGACTTGACTCAAATGTGTAAAAACAGATAAAAGAACGCAAAAAATTAGCTAATAATACATTTATTATTCCTAAACATTGTGTAGACTGACCGTTTCTATTCAGACTGGAATATGACCACTCTTTATATGAATTAGAATTCAATTTATATATTCTTAATGATACCAATTAGACGTGTATGAAAAATAGAGGAAGACTCAAAATTTATCAATTGAAAAAAAAATGATGTTTATTGTTTTGGCGGTATTATGTCAACTGATAATGATCGGAAAAATGTCAATCCAATCGAAACGGTATTAAATTTACCGGCTTTTACAAAACAATACTACACAATTCATTCAGAAGAACAACTATCTTTCGCGAATTTTTAAGATATTCGTAAGAAGATTATCAACATTTTTGTATATCCGGAATATAATCATATGAATTTCAGTTGCTCTAAGTTCCCTGTTGATCAGGGTTGAATGTCCTCTGTATTTTTCGGCCGAAACGTTGTGTTCAAAACAACAAAATGGGGACAAAAAATGAATATCATTATAATGGAGATTGTGTCTGTCTGTAACCGAAACAACGTCACCACCAATGTCACAATTCCCTAAGTTATTTACGTTATATTCTCAACGTTTATCAAATAATTATTATTTAATCTTAATGAGCATCGTATTTATTAACAATGTCTCTGTTAAGGTTTAGCTGAGATAGATTTGCCTTAAAACAGCCCATATTAATAATGTTTTTAAAATCCTGCGATGTGTGTTATATGTAATTAAAAAAATAAATGTTTACATAGTATATGGTGTGAATAATTTGCATACCGGTTTTAACAAAATCGTGTTTAATAAATAATTACTTGGTGTCACTGATTTCTAATATTATTGTTTTATTCTCCAACGTATTAAAAGTAATCCTATATATGATTTTATATTGAAGTCAATTAGAATAAAGTAAAAATAATTCAATATAATATTTAATTATATCAAAACTTAGATACTTTTTTGCTAGTATTGAATAATGAAAGAAAGTAGATAAGAAGGAGAATCAGAATTTTAAGATTCTCACCTCTTCGTCTTACCGTTACCTTTTGTGTTGTGTATATAAAAATGACTACCGATTTTTTTCATTAGAAATTTCAGGTAATGAAAGAAAGAACAAGAAGTTTTTAATATTAATTTAACAACAGGTAAGGAGGTGACTTTTAGAGATAAGAGGTGTGGGTCACACAGTGTGTAAAGAAAGTGAAAGAAGATGCTACTATACGAATAGATAAAAACAAAATTAAAAAATTAAAAAAAAAAGGTTCGTAGTTCCAATGGAATGAATGAATGAATGAATGGGTGTTCTATTTTTTTTTATAGATTCAAATAAAGTCACTATAAAAAAAAATATCGCTTACAAATTTTGATGTTAACAACATTGTATATTTAGCCTGAAATTAATTTAAATCTTATGTGATTTGATTTAAAAACTAAAAAGATCCGGAGTTCCAATAAATTAATGAATGAATGAATGTTATTTTTTATAGATTCAAATAAATTCCCTATAGAAAATTACAAGTAAAAAAAAAAAAATGCTTACAATTAATGTTAACAACATTGTATAAGGGAAACTTAATATATTTAAATTTGGTGTGATTTTAAAAAAATATACATATATATTACAATTCCGATTTAACTCTTATATTAATTGACCAATTCTTAAGACTCCCCCGAGTAGTGCAAATAGATACCTTTTCCCTCAACCTGAAAACTGAATTTGTCATTATCATGAGAAGGGAAATGCTTTTGTTCAGCATAAAAACGACAAGTGGTGAAAGATTTCAAATTATTAAACATAGATTTATAGACAGAAAATTATTTTCTTTTTTCAAATTCTCAATAAACGTAAATTATTTTACAGAAACTGATCAGACATCATATGACTTGAAAGTTTACCAAATAAACACAAAGAAGAATCGATATTACACCTGTGTAAGTGTTTGTTGTACGTACACCACTGCTATCAAACCCCATTCTTGTCACACGTGTAAGAAGGTACATATATCAACACACATATCAAATAAATAAATAAAATAAATAAATAAATAAATAGAAATTAAAAATATATTTTTCTAAATTGATTATTTTACTTTAAAAAATCAAAGAGTATAGGTGACAAACCTGTAGGCATTTGGTTCACATGGTTAGCCTCGCATTTCAGTTTTGAACTAAAAATCGTCTGGTTATCATCCAACGAATTATAAGAAAATTTATTGTTGTCTTTGTCGTGTAAAATCGGTCCAAGTGGTGTATTTACGTCTGGTAGACCCGGATTATCGAACCCGTCCTCATCGTCTGAGGCGTCCTTAGCCGGACCGTGGGAATGGCCCTTGTCCGCTCCATGGTGGTGATTTTGGCAGCACGGCTCAGTGGCTGCGTCTTCCCGTTGGGTGCAACACATCTTCCATACATTTCGGCACGTCAGGTAATCCCAAGTTGTGAATGTCTTGGCATACATCCTACAACAACAGGACAAATCCGAAGATCCAATCCGATCCTTGTCTCGCTTGATTCCAAGGATCGGGCCTCCGTTTGTTCTTTCTCTTTTCTTGTTGTTGTGTGTTATACCGTTTACAAAGAAGAGAAGAGCGAGAACGGCGGAGACCCCCAATCCAGCAGCAGCAGCAGCAACAGTTTTTCACTTTACCTACCTCCTCCAGCGATATACCAGACAACACTGATGATGAGGATGCCAGTTCAGCGCACACCCGCACATAGAGAGACATAGACATACATGCCAAGATGAGAGAGAGAGAGAGAGAGAGTGACAGGGAAGGAAACGAGGTTGGGTGGGAAAAGAAGTGAGAAAGAGACGTAGGTGGGGGACAAAAGAAAGGGTCATATGGAGAGAGAGAGAGAGAGAGAGAGAGAGAGAGAGAGAGAGAGAGAG
>CM042143.1:52376884-52426884 GCA_023376005.1 Doryteuthis pealeii | reverse complement strand
TAAAATTTTGGCTTTTTGGCTTGTTTAAATCCTTTTCAGTTTTTCATTTTCCTTTTGGTGTTTTGCAAAGAGGGTTTTGTTAAAAAAAAAATTCTCTCGCTTCAAAAACCCATTCTCCAAAAAACATAATAATTTCAAGGGGGGGATTTTTTGCCCAAATTTCTGGGGGGGGGAGAGGGTTAGGGGGGGCAAGGCCCAGAAATGTTAGGGGTTTTTTTGATGTGGTTTGGTGAAATTTTTCCTCACCAAAAGGGCAACCACTTGGGGGTTCTTCTTACTGGTGTTTTTTTTTTACTTTTTTTTGCCCAGGGGGACCAATAATGGTTCTTCCTTTTTTTCCAAGCAGCCAAACCCTCTTTTGGATCCCCCCAAAGGGGGGGGCCAGGGCAACTACCTTCCCCAGGGCCAACTGGATTTGTAGGGGGGCTCTGGTGCTGGAGTCTAAAAAGTTATGAAAAAATGTGGGGAGGGCATTTTAAAACCCAATTTCCCACCCAACGGCTAGTGACCCATTTTTTACCCAAAAACATTATGATGTGGGGGGGAAACTTTAAGATTTGTTTTGTTTTTCTTCAATTTTTCCCATTATTTTTTGGGTTCTATTTCTTTTGTTTTTGGGGCGGGGGAACCAGCAGAACAAGGGCAAAAATTTCCTTGAATTTCCTGGCAAAGGAAAAATTTTTTTCTTTATCTTGGAGAAAAAAAACAAAAAAAAATTTTATTTTTTGTCAGTTGGAGAAAAGTTTAGGTTCAAAAAGTTTAAGTTTCCAAAAATTATTAAAGGTTTTGTAGAAAAGTGGGGGTCTTTACTCCTTGTTCCTTCAGAGGGGGGGTTCCCCCCTTATTTTAAAAAAAAAATTGACGCAAAATTTCTGGCTTTTCAAAAAAAAAGGGGGGGAACCCACCCTTTAGTGTTTAATTAATTTAAAGGAAAGGAAAAGAAAATTCTAAGAGATTTTTTTTGCCAATCGCCCAGTGGGGTACCATTAAGATTGGAAAAAATAAAAGAAAAAAAAAAAAACAAAAAAAAAGGATAAGGGGAACAAAATTTAACTTGGGGGACCTTTGCCAGGGAGAAGATTTAAAAAAAAAAGTTATTAAAAACCCAGGGGGAAAAGGAAAGGGACAAGTAAGGTTAAACCCAATGTTTTAATTGGGAAGGCCATTGGGGAAAACAACCAGTTTTTCCCCCCAAAAAAAAAAAAGGCCTGGGAAAAAAAGAGGGTCTGGATGAACTTGGAGAATCAAAGGAAAGAAGAAAATGGAAGGGGACTATTCAAAAGGGGGGGGACCATTAAGCCACTGTTTTAAAAAAAAAAATAGGGCACAAAAATTACTTAAAGGAAGTTGGTTTTCTGGAGGAATTCTTGGGAAAAAAAAAAGGGACCTTCCTTGTTCAAAAACTCAGGGGGTCTTCGAATGAAAAAAAAAATTTTGTGTTGGAAAAAAACTCCACAAAGGGGTATAATTAAAATAAAAAAACAAAAATAAGTTTTATTGGTTTTTCAGGGGTTGTTAAACTTGTTTTTTCCCCAAATTAAAAAAAAAAAATCAAGGAATTTTTTTTCAAAATTAACATTATTTTTGTAGAATTTTTTAAAAAAAATTCATTTTTATAAAAAAATTCAAGAGATGTTTGGCAGATTTACCAATTTTTTCCCTCAAAAGGGCAAAAAAAAAATAATTTTTGGGTTTGGGTTGGTTTTAATTTTTTTACAGGCATTTGTTCCAAACCCCTGGGGGTTAATTATTTTTCTTATTTGGTATTTCAAAAATTTTTTTATTTTTTTAAACTCATTTTTGGTTTTTTTAAAAAACACGGTTTTACTTTAAAAAAAACTTCAAAATTTTTTTAATTTCCTATTTAAAAAACCCCAATTTAACCAGGTTACTAACTAAACAAACAAGGGGTCCAGGAGTGGGGAAATCTGGAGTTTAACTGGCTAGAAAGGGGGGAATTTTATTTTCCCAACAACTTTCTTCTAAATCTTTCAAGGGGAAATTGCGGGAAAAAAAAACCTCCACAAACTAGATTTTTTTGCAGTTTTAAACAATTTCAAATTTACTTTAAGAAGGGGGGGCATTTTGCGGGGGGGGGGGGGCAAAAGGAAAAACAATTTTTATTGGGTCCGGGGATTTATTTTTTTCATTTATAGGGTGCTATTGGGACTTTGGTTTGATTTAGCCGGTTTGATCAGGAAGCGAGGGGCCCTTCTCCTGATCGGTCCCGGGTTTTCTTTAAGGGCTCAAGTAAAAAGGGCCCAAAAAAAAAAAGTTGGAAGTGTTTGGGCATAATTTCCATTAAAAAAAACTTTTGCTTTCAAAAAAAACAACCAAAAGGAATTCTTTTTCCTTAAAAAAACCCATTTCCATTGGGGGGGGGTTTTTTTGCCCAAACACCAACCCGGGCCAACAAGGTGGGGGCCCCCATTGGAAGTAAAGGCCAATGTTACTTTTCCTTTCCCTTTATTTCTTTTTAAAATAAAAAAACAGAAATTTTGGGGTCAATTATTTCAAAAAACTGAGTATTAGACCCCAAAAAAACTTCATAAAGGGGAATTTTTGGGCGGGGGATAAAAAGCAAAAACAAAAGTAAATTCCAGGGGATTTTTTAAAAAACATTTTTTTGCATTTTTCATCCTTTGGGGGGATTGATTTGGGGGATTGGGTCTTTTTTTCTTAAACCAGGGAGTGGTTGTTTTGGCAAAGATTGAGAAAAACAAGTCATAACCTTTTATCGAAAAAAACATTTTGAGTATTATTATCAAACTTTTTTATATTAATGCATTTATTTTTTTTTTTTCATTTTTAAAACAGGAAAACTCTTTTATTTAAAAAAAAAAATTTAAAAGTAAAGATAAAATCTCCAGTAGTTTTAACATTCAGAAACTTTGAAATATTTGCAAATAACCTTTTTAGTTTAATATTCCATTCTATTTGGAAAGTTGTTCTGCCAGTTGGATATCTGTTAGAAATCTTTTAAGCCAAAAATTCTTGTAACTGCTCGAAAAAAAACAAAAACAAAAAAACTTGTAGGAGTAAATCAAATAAATATAAAGTGGATAAATGAAAATTCCTTTGACAATGAAAGCACTTTACTTGGGGTTTGACAACTTTTTTATTTTTAGTCAATTTTTTTTCCCCAAAAAGCTTTTCATTGTCTACATCTTGCGCACTTTTCTGTTTGGTGAGAAGAAAAGTCAACTCAATAATATCCTCATCTCCTTCTTCTTCTTCTTCTTCTTCTTTCAATTGTGAAGTGATGGGAAAGATAATATTTTTCTATGGTGTATCAGTGACCAAATGTATACATTCCCCAGTTTGAAAGTGATCTTGTTTACACTGATTCATAAAGATAAAAACAAAATTAGAGAACTGTAAAATGTGTTTTATTGGGTTGGTGCATAATTATTACAAATTTTTTTTTCAACAAATCTTATCCAATAAAAACAATAACAATTGGCGGTTTGTTTAATTTGTTTCATAAAAATAATCCTCTCTTTTCACAATGTGTATCGAAAATTATATCCCCATTTGTCATATTATACTCTACCACTTCAAGAAAGGTTGGAATGCAGCACAGTCATTTTGTAATCTCAATGAACTTTTTGGTGAAGGAACGATCAGCAAAAAGCCAAGTTGAAAAGATGATTCAGGAAGTTCAAATTGGGTGATACAAAAAATGAGACCATCCAAACTGCAATTTCTCATTATCTGGTGTCGCTTATCCGCCAAATTTTTATTTCATATGAATGTCGTCATCTCAGCATGGACCATTCTGTTTTTATTATAAAGAAAGTGAAAAAGGAATGCTACATAGAAAAGAGGGTTAGCGCCATGGAAGTGATAATGCTAATTTGTGTCAATCGAATATATAATGAAAATATGAAAAGAAAGAATGAAAGTGAGAAAAGAAGAAAAAAGAAAGAAAGATGAAGAAAGAAGAGGTCAACTGTCAAATTTCAACAACTAAGCACTTTTGGCAGCCATGGAAGAGGACAAAAGCTTGACAATGAGAATGTTGACTGAAGACTTCAATGTGGACCATTCGACCATTGTCTGTTGTCTCAAAAAGTTTGGTAAACTATGGAAATTGGCTGGGTGTGTCCCCCACAAACTCTCCGATAACAACAAAGCCAAATGTGTCCAAATTTTTACTGAAAATTATGCGCCAACCCGAAACTTTTACAAAAGACAAAGTTGATATATTTTTAATCATTTTTTTTCTTTAATACCAAAGCACTCAATTTATTCCTGGTCCCTTCGTGGGGGCATGTGGTTTAATGGTTACCATTGAAGGAAATGGACATGGTGAGACGAGTTCAAATCCTGAACACAGCTGTTTTCATTTCACATAATACCCTTGGGAAAGGTATGAATCCAATTATTCTATTACTTACATGAAATATGTAATTGTTTCAGGTATGAAAATCAAATCTTTGAATGACAAAAGTTAAAAGGTTTACAATGTTGAGAATAATAAGTTTAATACTGTACAAGGCCCCAAGTATGAGGCACCCAGTGAGAATCAAATTCACAATAATAGTGATTGTTTGTGTGCTAATCATTGCTCTATTTGAAGATGGCTGGGTGAAATCTACAGTTGAAATGAACAAATCTAAAATCTTATAAATGTTTTGTAAAGTGCAATCGTTACCGTTGGAGGAAATGGACACAATGAGACAAGATCACATTCTGGATGAGGCTGTTTGCATTTCACATAGCACTTATGCACTTGGGAAAGGTATGAATTCAACTATTCTCCTTCCAGTAATGGGTAAATAGTAGGTTAGCCTGGGCTCTTTAACCTTGGCATGGCAACCAGTCTAGGAGAAGGAAAACTCTGAATTCAAACCAAAGGAGCTCTCTTCTTGTTAGTCAAAACTATTTTGAGCGTTCCTCCACCACCTTTCTCCTCCTACTCAATTACAATGGAAATTTCATTCTTTTTTTAAAAAAGAAATTGGACAAGATAGCATCACTAACATTTGTTACTATTGTGTTAGTATAGCATTTAATTCTAAGGCTAAAAGCAACAAATAAATGAATTAATACTTTGTTTAATTCTAACAATTTATTAACAAGCCCATGAAACAATGAATAACAATATAAAGTCCTTCCTGTGTATAAAGTTGAGTTTAAGGGACTTAAACTGAAGAAGATATCTTAGGGTTGTTTCTCGGAGAGATTTTAAAGTCGCTACCTCGTGGAACTGCTCACAGAATCTGTCTGTAAGAATTTTAGTATTTTGCACCAAAACTTCTAGGTCATCAATATCCAATCACAGAGAGCCTCTCCCTCACTCACTCTATACACAGGAATTACCATTTTACTGACCCAACATTACCATACTTTCTCTGTGAGAAGGAAAATGGTTTCAAAATCTGAAGAAATCATTCTATATTAATTTGAATCTCAAGAGAGCATTCTATATTAGTAAAAGTTGCAATTCCCAAGGTAAAAATATTTACAATGAATACACTCATAAGAGTTGACCTTTTAATATGATTTTGACTAAAATAAATAATACACCACACACTGTTCTTAATGCTACTTCCTCAAAGGTGGCTGTGAAACTATGAACTCTTCTGTCCCTGGGGGACATGTGCATCTATATGAATATGTATACAGGGGTGTAGAACTGTTTGAAGCAGCAAGAGTGAACCGGGCAAGACATTCCGAAAATGTAAAACTCTGCCAGACAATTCTGGTGATGTGTGGATCTGTGAGGATTGTGACCATGCCCTGTTGTCAAAGGCAGGCTCGGTCAATCACATGAGAGCTACCCGACTGCAATTGTTGTCTCTACCATGCCACACTCTGATTCCCAGCATGATCCCCAACATGAGGACTTTTTATGTCCCTGCTGCACAAAAGTGTACCAAACAGCTGGTGGTCTCAAGCTTCACATGAGAGTTCACAGTGATGCGTATACAATGCCTGTTGACTCAGTCAACACTGATCGTTATGTGTGCCAGATATGTTCTAAGTTATGCAAGACAGCAAGATTGAAAAGTCATGAACGAGCTCACAAACGGACAATGAATGAAGGAGTGGCAGTCACCTAACAAGACGTTGTGATCAATAATATGTATATATAGATATTTACCAATTCCTCTGTACAAGTAGGATGTGACATAAGGTCAATTTCTTAAGCGGAGTTTAACAGGTTTGAATTTAGAGTTTTCCTTCTCCTAGACTGATTACCTATTCAGGGTTAAAGAGCCCAGTCTGCCCTACTATCTACCCATAGCTGGAGGGAGAGTAGTTGGATGCATACCTTTCCCAAGGCTATTAGCACAATGTGAAATGAAAACAGCCTTGCCCGGATTTGAACTCAGGTCGATGGGTCTATTTCCTATGACTAACCATTACATCACACGCCTCCAAACATGTAAGTATATTGGCATAGAAATATGTATGTATATAGGCATAGAATATATATATGTATATACATGTGGGTGGGAGCATATATATATTTACCAACTCCTCCGCACAAGCAGGATACTACACAAGGTCAATTTCTTAAGCAGAGTTCAACAGGTTTGAATTCAGAGTTTTCCTTCTCCTAGACTGGTTACCTAGCCATGGTTAAAGAACCCAGCCTGCCCTGCTATTTACCCATAGCTGGAGGGACAGTAGGATTCATACCTTTCCCAAGGGTATTAGCGCTATGTGAAATGCAATTACCACGTCCAGGATTTGAACTCGGGGCGACAAGTCCATTTCCCATGACTTTAACCATTACACCACGGGTTTCCTACTGGGTGTAAGTATATATGTATGGGGGGTGGGCATAAGTAATATGTATGTATATACACAGATATGTATGTATAGTAGTATCAAAAGGATATCTAAACAAGTTTGAGAGCTCTGGATAATGTGGAATACCCCTTCATCACCATTACTTCCAGGTCCACTTTGACCTGTTAGGGTACCATTCATAGGGTTGAGTTTAAAAAATTGTGCATTTGAAAAAAAACTGAATACCTAACAAGATTGAATAAAACAAAATGTCTTTGGCATAGGGTTTGTTGTTGTTTGTTGGTTTTGTTTTACGGCATATCAACCCTTTTTGGGTCATTTAATGCTGAATCAAGTCATTTTGATATCACTTTGCTTATAGTACCTGCTGTTGTTTAAGTGGTCACCCATTTAAGTACTGAACTGGTTCATCGTTATTTTAACTTCGGTGATCTAGTGGGAACTGGTGCTTTCAACATGACTTGACCATAAGCTTGGCATAAGGTAGCCCAACAAGGGTTGACATGCCATAAAATCCAACCAACCAGCTTACAAGCTGTATGTAATATAATACTGCTAGTTTTCTATAATTCCTAACAGAGTCTGACATTCTGTTAACTATACCATTCCTATAGTTTAAAAAGTTAAAGAATATTATCTGTATTAACACATGGCATATATATCATCATTATCATCATCATCAATACAAAGAATTTAATACAAAATCTTATATGCAAAAGAGAAAAAGAAAATGTCATATCATTTGTCATTAGTTTTTTTGGCTTCTCAAGATAAGACATATTTTCATTTGCTGTACTAAAAACTGTGAGAAAAAAATTGAATTTAAGATTAAAATTGACCAATTAGACACTGAAAATGTACTGAAAACATTAGGAACTTAATTTTTACTGAGGGAAGACAAGAATTATAACACACAGAATATATAGGGTCCCTCCACCCCTAAAAAATTGACTTAGACTAATGATATAACTAATTCTCGCTTAAATGATCTCATATTTTAACAAAAAGTGTAAGACAAGAATTATAACACGCAGAATATATAGAGGCCCCCCCCCCCAAAAAAATTAACTTATTCTAATGATATAGCCAATTCTCGATCAAATGATCTCAAATTTTAACAAAGAGTGTAAAAACTGCTTAATGTAATATTCTCAAATACAAACAAGTGTGAGGCTTTGAGAAACCAGTTATAAATACTATTTCCCTCTGAAATCTTGTTTAAATTTTGATGAATAATTTTTTTTTAATTCAACATGAAGCCTATTTGATTTAGTTTGCTTAGGACTTTTAATTACTTAGATATTCAAATTTCAAATGATGTCAATTTTTTCTGGACACCCTTTATATATTCAATTTACTCACAATGAAAACACTGGATTACAGTAAAATGATTACATATACAGATCAATATATTATTTAAACAGGTTTTGTTAAATACTATGGAATATTTCTTTATAATTTTCAGGTGTATACAAGTATAAGTCTTCTTGTTGTTTTCCATACATCAGGAACTAGATGGTACAGAAAATGTCCCATATTTTTTACCCAAGCACTTTCAACCATTTTGCTGGTCATCCTCAGTGGGATTGTTGGTTGTAGTGATTGTTTGTTTGTTTGTTGTAAGTTTTATTCGTTTGGAAGATTTTTTTCTGGTTTAATCATTTTGGAGATCAATATATGCACAGGTTCTAAAATAAAGGGTGTATCAGCTATACTCAAATCTCAAGATGATAATAGTTATATTTTTAAGGAACATAGGGCTGGGTTAGCTCAGTTGGTAGAGTGTTCAGCTAGAAACCACAAGGTTCCTAGTTCGATACCAGCCCTCTCCAACTCAGCGTATGAGTAGCACAGAGATCTGTGTAGTAAAGTAAGGAGCTGATGGTAGATATGGCGCTCTACCTGAGACGCAAAAACAATCTCCTTGGTCTAGTGCTAGTGAAAAAGGATAGACTCCCTCACTGATTGGCTGATACGACTTTAGGCCACCCCAACGATGACTTATTAATGTAACATTTCAGCAGGACAATGGTCAAAAAGCTGCAGTTGGATACGTGAGAGTATGTTGGAACTTCTAAAATCAGAAAATTGTTTAGATCAGTTCTTTAGCTAGAAATAGTATTAGCTGAATATACCATGTTTCCTTAAAAATAAGACAGGGCTTATATTAATTTTCACTCTGAAATATAACACTAGGGTTTATTTTCTGGGGGCATATATTCTTCATATATCGAAAAACAACATTAAGAAGTAGCAAATTACAAAATTTCTAAATAAACTGAAATTACAAGAAACAATCTATATATAAAAAGATGTTGTTGCTCCATACAAAATGTATTAAAAGTAAAGTAAAATCATTGGGGCAGTCAATCAGCGAGGGAGTCTATCCCCTTTTCACTAATGCTAGACCAAGGAGATTGTTATTTTAGCATCTGAGGTGGAGCGCCACACCTACCATCAGCTCTCACTTTACTGCACAGATCCTGTACTACTCATACGCTGAATTGTCGAGGGCCAGTATCGAACCAAGAACGTTGTGATTCCTAGCCGAACAAAGAAACAATAATAATTAATAATGAAATCTCACATCAATGTAAAACTCTTATATATACTCAATTACAATTACTTTTACCCAAAGCATAAAAAGTTAACAATGCCCAGCCATCTTGTTATATATTGTTTATGGGGGCACATGGTGGGGTAATGGTTAACGTCATAGGAAATGGTCACGACAAGATGAGTTCAAATCCTAAACGAGGCTATTTGCATTTCACATAACACTAATACCCTTGGAAAAGGTATGAATATAAGGAAAGATTCTCACTCCAGCTATGGGTAAATTGTAGGGCAAACTGAGCTCTTTAACCTTGGAAGTCTAGGAGAAGGAAAACTCTGAATTCAAACCTGTTAAACTCTGCTCAAGAAATTGACCTTGTGTCACATCCTGCCCATGTGGAGTGGTTGGTAAATAATTATATGGTTTAACGATGGATGTTTTCAGCCATACCCAAGGTAACAACATATTTTTATGCTACTTACATAATCTAAAAGGTTTTCTTCTTTTTTTTTTAACATATATGTAGAATAATCATACTAATTCCAATTACCGTCGAATTGGTAAGACAAGGCAGCAAGCAGTTGTAACTTAATACGAAACTGTTTTGCTGCAAAGACTACTGCAAAATGGCAGGTTATTTATGAAGCCTCAGAACATCATAAAACCAAGCAGCCAATCAGGACTCAAGGAATGGAATCACCCAAATGCATGAGTGGACTATTCTGGATTCCCATAAGTACCAGTTGTCTTGATACTGGTTCAGTTGTGCTTAGCTTGTTGCTCAAACCAACAGTACGCTAACTCACTTCAACAATATACAGCTCGAAAACAACATTAATATTTATGGAACTATCTACTGATCTACCTAATTCCTTTTACTGACACTTCAGATGTGATTTTTATCAATACCAGAAAGATTGTAGCTAACACTTTTATGATTGAGCATAGATATTTCTTTGGGCCTTTTGGGACCACTGTATACATGAATATATTTATTTTCTAGAATTACTAATACTTTCATGGATCTTGGCTCTGTTTTTGTGAAAAAAAATCAACAGAATTGTTTTATTATTGGGTATTTTGAACTTACAGAAAATACAAATGTTTATCTACATATAATGCAAGTAAGTAAAGTAAAGTCGTCGAGGTGGCCTAATGTCGGTATCAGCCAATCAGTGAGGGAGTCTATCCCCTTTTCACTAGCGCTAGACCAAGGAGATTGTTTTTTCATCTGAGGTGGAGCGCCACACCTACTATCAACTTCTTACTTTACCACACAGATCCCTGTGCTACTCATACGCTGAGTTGGCGAGGGCGGTATCGAACTAGGAACCTTGTGGTTTCTAGCCGAGCGCTCTACCGACTGAGCTAACCCGGCCCTATTAATACTAGTGTTCCTTAATTATACAACCGTTATCATCCTTGCAACTTCCTCTGGTTAAAAATGAGACTGTCCAAGATGAAATGCAAAAATGTAAATCTTGATTATCTGGTGTTGCTTTTCTGCCAAATTCTTATTTCTTATGAAGCTAGATAATGGATCATTCTGTTTTATTATAAAGAAAGAAGGAGAAGAAAAAGGACATGCTACACAGAAAAAATATTATGAATGAAAGAAGGATAGTAGGGGAAAGATATCGTGTGGAAGCGATAACACTCATCTGTTTCAATCAAACATGATGAAAAGAAAAAAAAAAGAGTGAGAGAGAGTTAAATCAAGATTATTATACTTTTTACATATTGAACTATTTAGCAATAGCCTTTAGATAAACATATCAAACTTTGCAATAATCAAATCATCATACTGTGGTATATCCACAGCTCCTGCTAGTAGAATTCTATTTCCATTTCTATTTCCCAATTCTATTTCCAGCACATGTGCGATTCTGCACATTATAGTTCAAGCTTCAATTTCACCAGCAGTGCATTTAAACCTCTTCTCTTTGAGTTGTCTTCATTTTGAAGGATTTCCATAAATCCACAATTGAAATATTTGATTATGTTGAAACTTTTGTTTGGTGCCATTCAAATGAAACATATAAAGGTGATTGCCTGAAGAAAACAAGTAAATTTCCCAAGTTATTCATAATATGAAGCTGAATGTCATTTCTAGGATGAGTTGAGATGGCAATCATTACCTCAACAATCAATGCAAATGTGTACATTGAAATCAGGAATGATTTTCTCATTTCATTGATAGGAAATTGGTTTGGTGATGATGAAGAGTGACTTCAGGGTGAAAAGGTTTTGTTACAGAACAAAAGGGGATTAAAGCTTTTTCTTCAGGAAAGGAATATAAAATCAATGACATGGCCAGTGAACAATCCGGATCTAAATCCAATTGGAAAAGTTATAGTGGACATTTAAAAGAATGGTCCACAGGAAGGCACCATCCACCAAAGATCTATTAACTGCCATTTGGGGAATCAGGACCGGCTCAGCTCAGTCCGTAGGGTGTCCGACTAGGAACCACAAGGTCCTGAGTTTGATGCCAGCCCTCACCAACTCAGCGTATGAGTAGCACAGAGATCTGTGCAGTAAAGTGGGGAGCTGATGGTAGGTGTGGTGCCCCACCTCAGATGCTAAAACAATCTCCTTGGTTTAGTGCTAGTGAAAAGGGGATAGACTCCCTTGCTGTCTGACTCATTCTGACTTTAGGCCACCCTGAAGACTTTACATTATATATATATATATATATATATATATATATAAATTTGCAGCAGTATTAAATTAAAATGTTTCAAAATAATGAGCATTTTAGAAGCTACTTCTACTGCAGGTAAGAAATGCATTTAATAATTAGTATTATTTTCCGGAATGAGAAAAATATAAGTATTTGATCAGAGAAGGACCCAGAAAAATAATTAGCAACTTTAAGCAGTAGAGTTCATTTTCTAAGAGTGTCTTTATTTTATTAATGAGTTCAATATGATAGAAAAAAATGCTTAATAAAAAAATATCTATTGAAAAGTTTTTATATTCAAGATTTTATCAAATTTTATGAAAATTGTATACTTCTTATATGGTACATGAGAATGTTCAATCCATCAAATAAGGTCTATCAACTGCCATTCAGGAAAGTTGGAACCATTTTGATAAAGAATATTGCTTTAAATTAAGGAAATCTATATCTGAAAGAATTAAGGATATTTATAAAAGGTTGAGGAGGGGCAACTAAGTATTATCATTTTCAATTTTTTTTATTAATCTCTTCCTCAATATTGGGTTATTCTATAAATTTTTTTTCTGCAAGGCTTGGAAAAAATTATACAGTTAATTCAAATAATTTAATCTAGTTTGTTTTGGGCATATTTTATGAAGACAGAATGTTCAGCTATTAAATGAAAAAATGTTTTGCATCTCATCTGTCAGTAATTTATTTACTGCTAAATGAAAATCAAAGTGAATATACTTTAACAGTGTTCATTTCATAATTTTTTATCCTGTGTATAATATATATATATATATATATACGTTTTAAAAACGAATGGCTTAAAATTTCTGACTGCAGTTTCTTGCCGTAGCGTGAATCTTCAGGGTATAAAAAAATCCAGAAGTAAATATATTTGTTTACTTGGCGGATTTAAAGGTAACTGTGATATATATATATATATATATATATATGATTAAAAATGAATGGTTTAAAATCTACAGACAAGTTTCTCATGATAGTGCAAATCTTCGAAGATTCGCGCTATTGTGAGAAACTTGAGTCAATAGATTTTAAACCATTCAATTTTAATCGTCTATTTAGCTCTTTATATTTTAATCAATTTTAGTGAAAAAATCCGAAGTAAATAAGATTGTATACTTATTTGCTTGGTGGATTTAATGGTAACTGCGGTATATATATATATATATATATATTTAAAAGGAAAGAGTAAAGTTACTTGTATGTATAAAAGTTAAAAATTATAGAGTTAATTTAATCTAATTTGTTTAAGGAATATTTTATGAAGCTAGAATGTTCAGCTATTGAAAAAATGTTTTGTGTCTTATCTGTTATTAGTTTATTTACTGCTAAATAAAAAAAGAAATCTAATGAAACACCTTTGAAGTACTAATTCCATAAATCTTACCTGGGGTTGTGCATGATTTACTTAATTATGAAGTTACTTGTTTGGTAGAAAGTTTTGTTTTTTTTAAACAATTTTTTTATAAACAATTTTTTTCTATTTAACCCATAGATGGGACCCTAACGGATACTACCACTCTGGTACAGAGTGGACCTGGGAGCATATGGCAATGAAGGGGTGCTCCATATTCCCCAGACAAGGTAGCATTGAATTGGATATATTTGGTGTAATAAATGAGTCTTGCTGGCACTTGCTGCTGGACAAGATTTAAAAGCCATTGTCATTCCTGATAAAAAGTTGACAAACACATCTCAGGATCAAAATACGCCATTTACTTCATGTTCAGGGGGCGGTATAGCTCAGTTGGTAGAGCATCCGACTAGGAACCACAAGGCTCCTGGTTTGATACCGGCCCTCACCAACTCAGCGTATGAGTAACACAGGGATCTGTGCGGTAAAGTGAGGAGCTGGTGGTAGGTGTGGCGCTCTAGCCCAGATGCCAAAAACAATCTCTTTAGTCTAGCACTAGTGAAATAGGGATAGACTCCATTGCTGTCCTGCTGATACCGATTTTAGGCCACCCCAACAACTTTATTTTTTACTTACTTCATGTTCCTTTCATTAGTAAAGGTCATCCTTTTTCGTAAGTGAGGTGGAGTGCTACACCTACCATCAGTTCCAATTTTACCACATTGGTCCAAGTTATGGTACTCATGTGTGGGCCAGTATCAGACCGGAACCTTATGATTCCTAGGCAGATGTTCTACCAACTCACCTGTAGCATGTTTATAAAATGATTCTATTTTTTTTTTCTATTTTCATTTTTTGTTGCATTCCTACAGGTTTTCAGTGCTGCACTTTGGCTAAACATTGACCTTGTAATAAAATTGGCTAAATATCAAACTAAACCCCCCCCTCCCTTAGGTCTCCTTGTTTCTCTTTTACCTTTTTATTGATCAGACAATGGTTAGGCATGGATTATGGCCAATCAAGTACAAAGTAGCCATTTTTATTCCCTCATTAGTTTAAGAGGGTTTTACGCTGGATGAAGCTACTGGCTAATTCAATCAGTATTTCAGGTTTTGTTTCATTGAACGAAAATGGGGAATGATTTGCCAACTTGTCTCATCTGACACCAACATTTACAAAACTGAAGATGCGTCTTACTTAAAATACATTTAAAAGAAAAACAAATTCCCAATCAATTCACAGCCCTGTCAGCTGGGGCTTTAGAATACACTGACTGCACCTCTGAAGAGGGGTAAGAACCTCCCACCAATGGAGCCACCTGTTGGCCGTGGGTGGTGATCCGTGATGCTTAAGGATGGAATCCTGGTGGATGAGCAGTCCCTGACAGGCAGCACCCCACTTAGAACCTTACTTAAACTAGACGAGCAGTCGGAGAGGCCCCCTCCAATTAATCGTTGGTCAAGCCCTAGTACGTATATGATTGCCCCAACCCTATTGCACTTATGGCAAGCCCCAGCCCTTTTTATCATATGGGTGCTAGAAGACAGTGGCTGAGGGTCATGTCATGTGAATGACGTTAAACTGTATCTGATGGTGAGGTTCCAGTCTTGGAGGTCTGGGGAATGTGGAGCGCTCCTTGATCACCATTGCACCCTGGTCCACTCTGACTTGGAGTGGTAGTACCTGTTAGGGTCCCATCTATGGGTTAAATAGAAAAAATGTGTTTATAAAAAAAATTGAGTACCCATCAAGAATAAACTTATTTCAAAACTGTCAGCATTAAATGACACACTGAGGTTGATATGCCGTAAAACAAACCAAACCAAACCAATCAATTCATTAAACTGCAACTTAGTATTTATAAAAATCTGAGAAATTCATGCGAAGATAATGTTTGTTTTTTTTCATTAAGTTACTGTATTAAATCAGAGAAAAGTGGATTTTTAGCTAAGAAGCTTTATAGGTAATTCTTTAAGAAAAAATTACACAAAATATCTATCTTTAGTTCCATCAGTGTTATGTACTAAGAGAGGTGGAATACGGCCAGTAATCTTGAGAGCACAGGCAGCCTGGAACTTTTTCTGATATTCATCTATGGAAGTGATTTCATTCTCTTTTCTTCTTAGCTATATGTAAATAGTAGGGCAGACAGGATTCTTTGGCTTAGCTAAGGCAACTGGTCTAGGAGAAGGAAAAATTTCTGAATTCAAAACCAGGCGGTGTTGGACCAGCATTTCCACCCCATAAAAACCTACATGCTATGAAACCACAAACATGGTGTGACTACAATCAGGGTATTGAACATATATATATATATATATGTCCAGGATTCCCTGCAATGATAACTATTACACCATGCACCTCCACATATGAAACATATCTAAGATGTGAAAGTGCCTGATGTAATGGCTACCATCGTAGCCTATGGACATTGTAAGATGAGTTCAAACCCTGGATTAAGCTGTTTGCATTTCATATAGAGCTCATATGCTTGTGAAAGATATGAATCTAACTATTCTCCTTCCAGGTATGGGTAAATAGTATGGTGGACCTTGCTTTTTAACCTTGGTATGGTAATTGATCTAGAAGAAGAAACACTCTGAATTCAAGCTGTTAAACTCTGCTTAAGAAATTGACACATCCTACTCATACAGTGGGGTTTATATATATATATATAAGAATTTTTCATGACGATAAAGTGAATAGAGTAGTCATTTACTGATTATCCCACCATGTTAGTTGAACATAGTCTGATTAACATGGGAAGCTACACACAAACCGAAGTTCATGCAGTGGCCAGTGTTAAAAATTGTGTGCATTCCATTGGCATTCCTCTTTTGAAACACCTCAAGCACAGCAATAAACCCAGCCCTGCCTCTTTTAGACAAGTTGGCAGGAAAAGTGAAAAATGAGATTGATGTAAGTTTTAGGGTTGGTAGCAAAGAGAGACATGAACTAAGCATTGAGTTGCGTAATATTTGTAAGTAAAGTAAAGTAAAGTCGTCGGGGTGGCCTAAAGTCGGTATCAGCCAATCAGCAAGGGAGTCTATCCCCTTTTCACTGGCGCTAGGCTAAGGAGATTATTTTAGCATCTGAGGTGGAGTGCCACACCTACCATCAGCACCTCACTTTACCTCACAGATCCCTGTGCTACTCATACGCTGAGTTGGCGAGGGCCGGTATTGAACTAGGAACCTTGTGGTTTCTAGCCGAACGCACTACCGACTGAGCTAACCCGCATTTGTAAATATTCAAAAATTGGTCACTGACTACTTTGAACAATTTTGGGTTGAGTCCAACAAAGAACAATTTACTGATCACCTAAAAGGATTTGGACATGGAATTGAATCAAAATAAAACTATTTTTCTTTTGTCCATTTCCTGGATACTTGTTTATAACACAGAGAGAGACCAACTGCACACAGCCATTAAATCTACTTCTATATAAAACATAATGTGACTTTATATAAATTGTTTATGTTTCTTAATTATGAGTTGCCCTCCCCCCTTCTTCTTATTGACACCCATTTTGGAGTATGTCAATGAAAGGGAGTATGAAAAGCTAATTCTACTTTGCATACGTGATGTATAAGTAATGGTTAGCTAATTTAAATAGTCATTGTTTTACTAATAACTAACAGGACTTGTGGATATACTACAGTATGATAATTTAATTATTACAACGTTTGATATGTTTACTTAAGAGCTATTGTAGAAAAATAGAAAAACACAAAGTGTTCCAAAAGATGAATTTATTCTTCATGTTAATGTCGATAACGTTTTGCTTTTTGCCAACTTCATCAGGACATGTGGTGAAATCTTGTGTGGAGATGGTAAGAGACTTGCAGAAAAGAGCTATTGCTAAATAGTTCAATATGTAAAAAGTATAATGATCTTGATTTAACTCACTCTTTTCTTTTCATTCATTTTTTTCATCTTTTCATTATGTTCGATTGAAACAGATTAGCATTATTGCTTCTGCACACTCATCCACTTTCTCTATCTTTCCCCTACTCTTTTCTTTCTTTCTGTATTTTTTCTGTGTAGCATGTCCTTTTTCTTCCCTTTCTTTCTTTATGATAAAAACAGAATAGTCCATTATTTAGCTGAGGTGATGATACTCATAATAAATAAGAATTTGGCAGATAAGCAACACCAGATAATCAGGATTTACGTTTTTGAATTTCATGTTGGATGATTTGGACAGTCTCATTTTTAATCAAAGGGTTTTGCAAGATAATAACAGTCATACTTTTGAGGAACATGAGTATTAATATATAGAGTGGCCAATCAGAGCTGACTTTATTGCTACATAAATTAGATATTCTTTTATGAGAGCAGTCTGAATTCCTACCCAGAATTCATGTAGGGTAGGGTAGGGTAGGGAAGGGAATTGCTTGGCTCAGCTCCAGGGGTCTTTCATCCCAGGCAGCATCTACCTTAAAGGAGGTGAGGACTGGGTTGATTGCTCAGTGCTTGAGTCATACCTGATGAAATTGAGCAATCTTTTGCAAACTCTAGAGTCATGCTTCCTGCAGAGCACCTCACTTCAAAACCAACCTTCTAACATCTTTCGATTCATGCCAAGTAGTTTGAAAATCAGTCGTCTTGGTTATAGGGAGCCTTTATTGCCCAGCATCTGAGGCACCTCTTTTAGGGATGGGCAGACGGAACAGGAGCTATTTTTGAGCCTTAGAGGTTTGCTTCTTGGAGAGCACCCAATATTAATACAATCAGCACAGTGGTATCGAATAACTGAACATGATGGCTAATCTGAATATGAACAATGGTAAACTTTCATAAGTGTGTTTGTTTATTTGTTGTTTTTTTTGTTTTACGGCATATCAATCCCGGTGGGTCATTTAATGCTGACAAAGTTTTGAAATAAATTCATTCTTGATAGGTACTTAATTTTTTTATAATCACATTTTTTCTATTCAACCATAGATGGGACAATACTAGGTACTACTACTCTGGGTCAGAGTGGACCTGGGAGTAATGGTGATAAAGGGATACTCCCCATTTCCCAAGCTCCAGAACTGGAACTTCACCATCAGATAGACTTTAACATCATACCCAGGACAATAAGACCTTCAGCCACCTTCTAATACATATATTGGGGGCTTGCCAGAATGGCAATAGGGTTGGGACAATCATATTTGGAGCTAGGGCTTGATGTGACTAGCAACCTACAAGAAAGCAGCTGTATGGCCATATGTGAGGTGAACAAGACATGCTGGGCACTGCTGGAGAAGCAGAAACAAACTCAAAAGTAATGTTTTCCTATGGAAACCAGTACATGGGCATACTATTGCAGGCCACCCAGCAAAGACCTACACTGACTAGCTCTGCGTGGATACTGGATGCTGCGTAGATGACCTCCCAAGCACGATGAATGAGAGGGATGGTTGGCAAGAGATTGTCATGGGTATCCATGCTACTGGTGTAACATAATAATGATTAGTGCTATGAGAAATGCAAATAGCCTCGTCCAAGATTTGAACTCGTCTTGCCATGTCCATGAACACCTCCAAACATCTGTCCTTGTATAGAGACCAGACAAACTCTTCTTAGTTATTAATATAGACAAGACAGTTAAAAAAGAAACTGACATGACATCCTTTTGCTCCTCATTAAACATGCATCTTGTGGTGAATCTATTTCCCAGATATAAACACAACACTTACCAGTTGCCTTGCGGTCTGGTGTTAGTTGATTGCTAGTTAGTCAAGGACAGAAATGGACAATTTGAGGACCATTAACAACTGACCAACAGGATTCTTCAAATCCGAAATGCCCTTCTCAAGTGGATGCAGCTGAGATTCATCATTAACAATTGGTTTGGAAATCAGTTATGCTCTCTTCTTATCAATCAAGTTACTTCATCCAACATTAGCGGAACCTTTTCTTATATTCTGGATGCACTCTGTTATATATATATATATATATATATATATATATATGAGAGAGAGAGAGAAAAGAGTTGGTTGGTGTTATGGCATGTCAATCTTTGTTGGGTTATGTCATGCTGAATTCAGTTTATTATTCTGGATGCCCTTTTTATTTGTTTATATATATATATATCTGGAGGGAGAATAGTTGGATGCATACCTTTCCCAATGTATTAGCACTATGTGAAATGCAAACAACTTCATCTAGGATTTGAACTTGGGTTGATGAGTCCATTTCCTACGACACTAACCATTACACCACAAGCGCCTCCAAATAAATGAAAATAAAATCTTTCAATTTGTCAGTTGTCTGTAGCCTATGTTTAAAAATTTGAATGAGTATCACTGCGGATTTGGTTTGGTTTGGTTTGTTTTACGACATATCAACCTCAGTGGGTTATTTAATGCTGACAAAGTTTTGAAATAAATTCATTCTTAATGGATACTCAATTTTTTTCATAAAACATTCTTATATTTAAAGATGGGACACTAACAGGTACTACCACTCCGGTTGAGGGTGGATCTGGGAGCGATGGTGATGAAGGGATGCTCCACATTTCCCAAACCTCCAGAACTGGAACCTCACCATCAGATAGACTTTAACGTCATTCCCAGGATATGAAGACCCTCAGCCACCGCCTTCTAGCACCCATATGATAAAAAGGGTTGGAGCTTGCCAGAATGGCAATAGGGTTGGGCAATCATATAGGTGCTAGGGCTTGACATGACCAGCCAATTGATCAAAGGGGGCCTCTCTGACCGCCTGTCTAGCCTAAGTAAGGGTCTAAGTGGTGTGTTGCATGTCATGGACTGCTCATACACCATGATTCCATCCTTAAGCATCGCAGGTCGTCACCCACGGCCAACAGGTGACTCCATTGGGGGGATCTTACCCCTCTGCAGAGGTGCAGTCGGTATATTCTAAAACCCCAGCCAACAGAGCTAATCACATGGGGATAGATCTGGTGAGCGAGCTGGCCACAGGATGTCAGTAAGTATACACTGACATCCTGTGGTCAGCTTGCTCACCAGATCTATTCCCATGTGATTAGCTCTGTAAGATGAGGTGCCCTGGAAAAATTTATCTCAGAGCTTCTATGCACGCCCTTCATGCGGAAGGCAACTTAAGTGGTATGATTGCTGTGATTCAGAGACATGCTACCAGCCTACGCACTGATACTAGCATCTACTTAGTGATCATTCTGCCTTCTCACTTATGCAAAGGAATTAGGCAGTAGCTTAAACAAACGGTGACAAAAGAATATAAAACAATCAAATAAAAATAATACAAAGAAAGCTCGAGACAGTAAGTATAATGTAAAAGTGTGGTATCATTAAACAAACACGCATCTAAGGAGGAAACTGGAAAAGTCTTGAATAAACCGCCAAAATTTGATCATGTGGGATAGGTGGTTTAAGGATTGTCCCACTGTTGCTAGGCAGGTTTCGAACTTATGAATCTTAGGGGTTATGACCTTGACAGACAGGATTGGTCTAAACAGAGAAGAGGTGAGTGGGAGGGAATAGGAACTTTAGATGAAGGCCAAACGGTGGTAATCTAAAGTCCGGCAAATCATTCTGCCTTTATATTCCGTTATATGAACTAGCAAGAATATGTACCCTCCGGGCATAAGTATTTAAGTTTTAATGTAATAAAATATATTAAATTAGAAAGACCAACGAAATTGAATAAGAACGCATGTAAGAACATTACACTTATTTTAATTATTCATAGGATTGATTTTAATACATTGGAGAATAAAACAATAATATTAGAGACCAAGTAATTATTTTATAAAACCAGTATGCAAATTAGCCACACCATATATTATGTAAACCTTTATTTCTTAATAATATAAAAGACATATTGCTGCACTTTAAAAGCAATATAGCATGGGCTGTTTTGAGGCAAATTTAACTCAGATTTTCCTAGACATCATTAATAAATAAAATGTATTCTATACATTGATGATCTTGACTATAAATTAAATACTCATTGATAAAATTTGGGAATTCCTGAGGGTATTGTGATGTAAGCAATGACATAGTTTTGATTATAGACAAGATGTATCTTTTGTATTAATAATTACCATTTGTAAATATTCAGTGTAAATTTCTGACACCAAATATTGTAAAATAGAAATTGTTAGTGAAAGGAAATAAGTATCAGACATTGGTTTTAAATTTGTCTGTTAGTCTTGCCATCTTTTAAAAGAAATATGATGATGTAGCTTCACACCATACCAAAAGATTTTCAGAAGTGCTTTGACCAATGGAAAACTCATTGGAATAAGTCTGCTAAGTACTTTGGGAACTATTTTGAAGAAAATTAGTGTTTCATTTATTGTTCATTTCTTTCTTGCTAAATACAATTTCATTCTCAATACTTTGTAAATGTACCTTGTATTCTAAAGAAAATTAGTGTTTCATTTATTTTTCATTTATTTTTTAGTAAATACAATTTGAGTCACCCTACTTTTTAACATACCTTGTATTTTGAAAAAATGTTTATTTCATTCATTGTTCATTTCTTTCTTGGTAAATACAGTTTTATTCTTAATACTTTTTAAACAAACCTTGTATTTTGAAGAAAATTAATGTTTCATTCATGGTTCATTTCTTTCTTGGTAAATACAGTTTCATTCTTAATACTTTTTAAACAAACCTTGTATTTTGAAGAAAATTAATGTTTCATTCATTGTTCATTTCTTTCTTGCTAAATACAATTTCATTCTCAATACTTTGTAAATGTACCTTGTATTCTAAAGAAATTTAATCTTTCATTTATTTTTCATTTATTTTTTAGTAAATACAATTTGAGTCACCCTACTTTTTAACATACCTTGTATTTTGAAGAAAATTAATGTTTCATTCATTGTTCATTTCTTTCTTGGTAAATACAGTTTCATTCTTAATACTTTTAAACAAACCTTGTATTTTGAAGAAAATTAATGTTTCATTCATTTTTCATTTCTTTCTTGCTAAATACAATTTCATTCTCAATAGTTTTTAAACATACCTTGTATTTTAAAGAAAATTAATGTTTCATTCATTGTTCATTTCTTTCTTGGTAAATACAGTTTCATTCTTAATGATTTTTTCTTCTACCAAACGACATATACTAATAAATCTATGCATCCTCCTAATATACATGCAGGTGAAAGAGAACAATAAAGTGAGCAACTCTATGTTTATTCATGTGTGGGTGGCACTATATTTGGAGATATGAGTCATCATTTAGAATTTGAGAAAGTATTGAAATGAAACCTCAAAATCAAATATCAAAAGTTATCTTTCTATGGATTCTGCCTTGAAGCTGAACAAGGGAAGCTTTTTTACAAACCAGAAAATTTAAAAGATTTAAATTGCTAGAAGAAGAGAATGTTTTTGAAATATTATGATTCAATAAATTGTAGGTATGGTGCTCCACCTCAGCAAAAACAGTCTCCCGGTATAGCACATAGTGAAAAGGGACTAGACTCCCTCACTGTCAGGCTAATACTGATAATGATCAAGATATTAAGAAAAGATAAAAGAAAGACAAACAAGTCATTTCAGAAAACTGCTAAAAAAAGATAGGTGTGGTGCTCCACCTCAGCAAAAACAATCTCCCAAGTGGAAAGCTTAGTGGAAAGGGGTTAGACTCCCTTGCTGTCTGGCTGATACCGATTATGGTCAAGATATTAAGAAAAGAAATAAGAAAGATGAACAAGCAATTTCAGAAAACTGCTAAAAAAAAAAAAAAAAAAAAAAAAAGTGATGTCTGAAAAATCTATTTTATAGCAAGAATAATGTTTTGTCTTTTCCAAACAAACATTAATCAGAAAATATCTAAAAGTTTACATTCCCTGATAATATCAACTTTTATTCATTCAAATAACATAAGACATATAAGCTATTAGTCTGATCACTTTATCATTGGGTTGGGATTATCTTTTACATGGTAACCATATTTGTTAGGGAATCAGTCAAGGCAGATAAAGGTATTAAACAATTAAACATGGTTTTACTTTTTTATCTTTCCCTGAAGAATAAATAGTGGAATAATATTGAAAAGATTTAGGTTATTCATTTGCCATAAAGAACAATTCAATCATCAATTAATTCTTAGAACCCTGGCAACCCCCACCAATCATTGCCTGTGAGCCTCCCACCCTGGGTTTTTGTCTGAAAATTTTGTAATTTGTTTTTAATTAGTTTGATTGGCTTTATTATTGCTAGCCAATAAAAATGTAGAAATAGGGATTCCTTGGCCCTCACCCTGGGCTCCTGGTTGAAAATGTAAAATTTTGTAATCTGTTTTTAATTAGTTTGATTGGCTGTAGTATTGCCAGGTGATAGCAATGTAGAAATAGGGGTTCCATACCCGAAATTCAAGCCACCGGCTATATGTATTTCTAGTAGTGGAATAAATACTGGCTGCTTGGATCTTCCCCACACCCACACGTCAAGAAATGGCTTGGGTATGACACTAAATTGTGTCCAGTGTGTAGAATAATCAAGCTAAGTTCCAATTACCGTCAAATTGGTAAGACATGGCAACAAGTAGTCGTAACTGAATACAAACCTATCTTGCTGCACCATACTGCAGAATGACAGGGTATTTATGAAACTCCACAACATCATAGAAACCAAGCCGCTAATCAGAAGTCAAAGAATGGAATCATCCAAATACATGAATGGACTATTCTTGATTTCCATATAATACCAACTGTCTTGGACACTGCTTCAGTTGTGCTTAGCCAGTTGCTGTTGTTCAAACCAACAGTAGACTGACTGACTTCAATACAGTGGTGAGGCTCCAGTTCTGGAACTCAGTGTGGAGTTACACCTTCATTATTCTCAATTCCACTCTGAGTAGGAGTAATAGTACTTGTTAGTCCTATCTATGGAGTCAAACAGATTAAACCAATTCCACACTTTATGTTCAGTTCTTCAAATTCAAATTCATCCTAAGATAAGAATATCAGACAGAAAATACTTATGAAAAACTAGCATCCTTATTTCTATTGATCAAAAATAGTAAATAATGTCTATTATCTACAAGTCTTGTTCATCTTACTTAGATGGTTTGTGTGATAAACATGCTGGACACTGCTACAGAAGCAAGGATGAACTCATGTGACATTCTCCTGTGAACACACCAGTGTAGGCTAACTAGAAAAAACCTACATCAGTCAGATGTGCAGATTCTGGATGCTGCATGGAGGACCTTCCAGGGGCAATGGCCAATAGGGACAGTTGGTAAAGAGTCATGGATATTCGTGCTACCAGCATGACCTGATGATGATGATGATGATCTCCAAGTAGAAGATGATAAAAAAAGGAAAGTTTTGGTTATTTTAACAGCTACAAGAAATTCTCAATATTCTGATAATGGAATAACTAATCTTATCCTATATTTCTATCAAGTCTATTTAGAGCATAACCAGTTTTTGATAATATGTTTCTCTTGGATCTTCATCTCTTATATAAAAGGCACAAGAAATAAATGTAAATGTGACAGTCAACAATGAATTACATCTCATGAAATACGTTGTTGAATTATAAGCTCTAAAAATGCATAATAAACATAATGTACAGATGTATTGGATAAAGGAAACTTAAATCCTATGAAAAAGACATGAAATGCCCAATTGCATATTACAGTCACAATAATAATAATCTTTTTGGATCTATGAAAGCCAAGTTGGAGTCCTTCCCCTGCCCTGCCCTGCCCGCCCCTCTTATTGCTATAGTTGTAGTTAGCAATTGGCCACAAGAAGAATCCAAGTTAAAGGGAAATTAAAGTCTAGAGCCCAATTGGACCACAAACAAAGAGGACTGATTGATTAATTGATTTTAATCACATGTCAACCTGTCTAGGGATATTTTATGTCTAGAGGTTAGGGAATTGCATTCATTGTTTGTTCATATTTACATTTTTTTGTGTAACTGTTTCTTATGATGATGTTTTTTGATTTAGCATGGTCTTATCAAATACAAATAATTTTCAAACAGACCTACATAGATGGTACCTTAACTGGTACTACCACCCAGGGTTAGAGTAGACCTTAATGGGTTGCTTTTTGTTTTATGACATAGCAACACTTTTCAGGTCATTTAATGCCAAATCGTCATTTTAATGTTTGTTTTCTTACAGTATCTGGTGCTGCTTAAATGGTCACCCATCTAAGTATTGAACAGGCTCATCATTGCTTAACT
Source organism: Doryteuthis pealeii (assembly GCA_023376005.1). Classification (NCBI taxonomy): domain Eukaryota; kingdom Metazoa; phylum Mollusca; class Cephalopoda; order Myopsida; family Loliginidae; genus Doryteuthis; species Doryteuthis pealeii. The sequence continues at coordinate 52,401,361 of CM042143.1, read as the reverse complement.
TTGGTGATCTAGCAAGAAGTAGTGCTTTCAACAACTTGACTATAAGCAGTAGACTTTGGAGTAATGGCAATGAAATCTCCAGTACTTGAGCCTCACCATTAGATGCAGTTTAGTATCCTACCCAGGACACCCCTTGGGGGGGGGATCTTACTCTCCTGTATGGAATACAGTCAGCATATTCTAAACCTTGCCAAGAGGGCAGAGGCCAAGCTTGGGTCCCCTAGCAGTTAAAAGAAAATTGCCTGCAGAATTAGCAGCAAGTTGTAGCTAGACAGAATAAGGTAGAGAACTAACCCATGCCCAAGTTTAATCTGCCATCTATATAGTTAGGGTCTGCTCATCTTAGGCTTAAAACCTAAGGGTCACACACACCATCCCCCAAGGATTGTTTTAAATAGAAGTTGTCATAAATAAAGACGATGATATAATTGTATTCTCAAATTTATTGCTTCTTTTTTCTTTGCGGACCTGACTGATGGCTTTTACCATTTTGGACAAAAAAAAAACACTATGTAGGGGAGAGGTCAGTCAGCCAGCAAGATTGGATGAGCAGCAGTTCAGTATAGTGACATTATTATCAGGTTGTGCTGACAGCACAAATTCTCATGACTCTTTCTTGCCGACATCCCTATCGATCATCACCCCTAGCAACCCCATGGCATTCAGAATCCACACAGAGCTGATTGATGTAGGTTTTTGCTGGCCAGGCAATACTGGTGTGTCCATATGTAGGTGTCCATAGGAGAATGTTACTTATGAGTTCATCCTTGTTTCTTCAACAGTGTCCAGAATGTTTTGTTCGTCTTACTTGTATGGTTTGTGCGATAGGAGTTAAGTGGCTGTACAGCTACTTTTAGGTACTATTAATAATTGCTATTGCCCTAAGGGATGTCATGAAGAGAAATACCCAGTATGGTCCCCAGAAGGCTTTTATATATTATAGGAAAGATCTATCTATACAAGTTAACTTAATCTAAATGGTTGGTAGTTCTTAGCTATTATTTAATAGATTATTGATATTTATTATTAAAATAAGAGTTTTATAGTTTGCTTGAAGATTGATTTTGAAGGTTTATCAAAATATGAAGGAAAAAAAAGGTAACAAGTATGTTGTTCATTTACCTGCATTTTTTATTTTTTTAATGTTTTCTTAATATTTTGGGATTACTATCCATTCTTCAGAAGACCTCATAGCCCATAAAGAGATGTTCATGGTTATCTGTATTATTCCATGTTAGTGTGGAGGTAGCAACATGTGTGTTTCTGTATGTGTTTTTAATGTTTAAATGTATTAATATTCTAAAATGCAGTGTCACATCGTGCTCCGATCATATTTTATTATTAAAAACTTTTACTCACTCCCAATTGACCAATAGTTATTTATCAATATGCTGACATTAAGTAATTAGAAACTGGACAATATGACCAGTATCTACTCATCTAATTATAGCCTAAAGAAAGTGTTTTATGAAATCACTTAACGGTTAATATGTGCAGCTGTGATGGTGATATCTGAAATGTATGTATTTGATATTTGGTTCAGTTTGGTTTCTTTGTTTAAATGCATATCAATCTTTGTGGATTAATTAAGCCATCCTTGTAGAAGAAGATTAAATTGGAGTAAAGACTACAGTTAGTGAGTACACAGAGCATTTAGATGCTGCTAATTTGGTGAAAGAAAATGAATGCCAATATGCATAGCATTTTTTCAATATTTTTAGCCTGCAGTAGATTTTTGGTTCAAAATGATATATTGTTATGTTATCAAACACAGGAGCAATGGTTGATTAAAATCCTTTGTAATATCTCAAGTAAATAGAAGTTTTTTTTGTTCTTTTGTTTAATGACATATCAATCCTCATGGGTTATTTAATGCCAAAACAACTTAGGTAAAAAAACAGTAGTGATACTATTTAACCCATAGCTGGGGAGATGGGGGTCTTATACCTTTCTGAAACATATAAATCTGAAAGTGAATGTAATAGTGTGACTGGAGTTTAACTTTTTGCCTACCAAATTCCACCCCAACTGTACCAAAATTTCTTGATATGTTTTACCTGTATGATGGGATATTTCAAAGCTCACCACAGAACACATTCTATTCAAATAAAGTCCTATTATAATTGTAATCTGATTCCTTCTGCTCAATTATAATGAACTAATCATCAGTTTTTGTACTTTGCTTGGGTGTGGTATGTAGTGGTGGGAGGATCACTGTGAGCAATTTAAAGTAGGCAAAGAGTTAAACTCACTTAATACAATGTTGCAATCTAGCATGTTAGCCACTATGACACAGGGAGTACCCCCCCCCCCTGGAAAGAAGAGGGGGGAGAAAGGGGGAGCAAGTGAGAGAGAGATTCAGTAGTATAGTCTACTTAGTTTTAAAAAATCATGAAAATATTTGGATTTCTAAAATTGTTTATGTTACCATGACAAAAATTCTCATTACCCCTGTGGGGATTAAAATAAAATTAAAATTTGAAAAAAAACAAAAAAACTATCTCCCTTGAGCCCTCAGAGAGGAAGAACCCTTTGGGCATGTGCAGGAAAAAGGATCCCTTTCCTACCACCAAGAAAAATCTTTTGAAAATTCAGATTCAGGCCTTAAGTGAGATCAGATGCTATTACTGGACAGGAAAAAATGTATTCTCCATGAGGTAGCTATGAGCCACGAATAAAGTCTGAAACTTAAAACTATCTTTTGTCTTTGTTTCTTCCTTTTCCTTCTTTTAATTCCTTTTCAGCTCAACCACAATAAGAAGGAAGAACTACCAAATATAATGGGATTAAAAAGAAAACCTGTGAATACGCACCAGAAATAACCAGCAACCTGAGACCAACATAAAATCATTAAAACCCCATACTCCGTAGTGAGACAAGTTTGTGTGACTGACATATTAAATGATATTAGGAAGCGGTGTACTGGTTAGAGTTGTAGGAAATGGACTCGTCGACCCAAGTTCAATTCCTGGATGAAGCCACAGTTCACATAGCGCTAAAATCCTTGGGAAAGGTATGAATCCAACTATTCTCCCTCCAGCTATGGGTAAATAGTAGGGCAGATTGGGGTCTGTAACCTTGGTTAGGCAACCAATATATGAGAAGGAAAACTCTGAATTCAAACCTGGTCTCTACTAGAATAGGCCCAGGCCTACTTCGTGATCTATTTCAATTTAATTTTATTATGTTTTATATATAACTAAAAAGATAAACTGCATTTAATGTACATTCCTCTGTGTGTCATTACTGTTTGCATTTAACTTACAGATCTTTTACTAAGACTTTCCTTTTGAGTTCTATGCATATTGAGAACTAGTTGTCTTACTAAATAATTCACAGAGGCTTGTCTGAACAAGAACTTAGAAGGTTTGTTAATATAAATACAATTGAAAAAGACAAGAAATTGGAAATACCTTTATCTGTATAGGGAAAATTAATACATTTAAGCTGATATAATGGAAGTAATTGGGTGCTTACCATGGTGTAATGGTTAACAAGCTTACAGACCAATTTCTAAGTATAATGAGTTTAATCTTCACTGAGTGTCCTAGTACTGCGGCTTTGTGACAGACAAACATAATTATATTAATACACTTGTTACCTAATCTTCCGACCGTTATCTCTTGCTGTTACATATTAATTGGATCCCTATTACTTTTTAAGGTAGTATAGAAATCCTTATGGCGATCAGTACAGCTGATGGTCTTGAGAGTGAGTGACAATGTTTGACCTCACTCTGATCTTGCGTTCTGGGATGATCGTGAGAATCGGAAGCGATAGAAAGCCCCTTCCGGTTTAAGGAGTAAGCAACTCAGAGTTGCAGTGATAGTTGCAGTAAGTCAGTTGCAGTAGTAAGTCAGTTGCAGTAAAGTTGCAGTAGTTAGTTGCAGTAGTCAGTTGCAGAGTTAGAAGCTAGCAAGATGTGACTCTCCGCGCGCATTTGTCTGGTCTTGGGGATCCAGAATAAACTAACATCCAAAGTAAATCGAAGTCTTGTTGTTATTACTAAAAGCTAACAATGACACAAGGCTTCTGATAAGAAATGGTCCCCAGCAGAACCAGACACGGAATCCCCAGATAAGAAAGACCAGACGAGACCATTAGAAGATAGAAGACAGAAGACTAGATGATCAGAAGACGGCCGGAAGAATAGACCCGAGTAAGACGTAACAAATATATCTATATGGTACCGTGACGAATGGCTACGCAACATTGCAACACCATCTGGTTAAAAATAAGACCATCCAAATCATCCAAGATGAAATGCAAAAATGTAAATCCTGATTATCTGGTATTGCTTATCCACCGAATTCTTTTTTCTTATGAGTGTCTTCACCTCAGGTAAATAATGGACCATGCTGTTTTTATCATAAAGAAAGAAAGAGAAGAAAAGGACATGCTACACAGAAAAAATATGATGAGAAAGAAAGAAAGCGAGAAGGGGAAAGATGGAGAGGGACAGGGGGTAAGCGCGTGGAAGCAATAACGCTAATCTGTTTCAATCGAACAAAATGAAAAGATGAAAAGAAGGAAAGAAAGAAAAAAATAGAATGAGAGAGAGTTAAATCAATTTTATTATACTTTTTACATATTGAACTATTTTACAATAGCTCTTAAGTAAATATATCAAATGTTGTAATAATTAAATTATCATACTGTGGTATATCTACTGGTCCTGCTAGTAATTAATATAATTATTAGCAGGACCTGTGAATAGACCACAGTATGATAATTCAATTATTAAAACGTTTGATATGTTTACTTAGGAGCTATTGCAAAACATCAATGAAGTAGCTTGTTCTCTGCAGATTAGTCATGGTTCTGCCTATCAAATCATTCATGATGAGCTTGGCTTCCATAAAACAAGAGAGCAGATAATTTCTGAATCTCTCTTTTAAATGCAATGAAATAGTAAAATTACTTAGATATTATTTTTCTGAATTGGATACATAGCATAGTAGATAAAGGTGTTGGGTTAAGACAGTTCTAAGTGACAGTTATCTCTAGGCTGCAAGTTCAATCCTGGTCAAGGGCGACAGTAACATAAAATAATAATTAACATAGCTTAACACCTGTATACCAGCTATGGTTAGCGGAATGAGAACAGGATACCCCTGTGGTTTGAATAAAGGGTTGGATTCAAAGTTCCATGATGGCTCCCGATTACAAGAAGATTCCTGAGTTCAAAAAGAAGGTTCCTGAGTTCAAAAAGAAGGTTCCTGAGTTGAGAAGGCTCCTGAGTCCAACAAGAAATACCTGAAGGCCGGAGGGCCGAAATGTTGTAAACATAACAACAAAGATGAGGACAATAGTCCGAATAATCCAAATAAGACTCTTTTAAATGTTTATTCATAAAAATATAATAAAAACAGAATAATATAAAAACAATTTGTTTTTTTTATATTCTATAACTTTTTCCTTGATTTACTAGATATTAATGAATTTTAAGGTATTTTTTTTTTGTATTAAAATATTCATTTCTCTGAAGATGTTTCAAACATTTTCTTTTCCATATAAGACTATCACTCCATATTTTTTATTTTCTTCATCACAATTTTAAAATTATCTTTTACTTATTCCAATGTTTTGTCTCAAAAACCTTATGTATTGTACATGAAAAATGTTTACTACCCAGTTCTTGTAAATGAAAAAAAAAAAAAAATACTAGACAGAAAAATAATGAAGAACGAATGAATAATAAATTTGTTATCTTACAAGTTCATCTGTCTTATTTCTTACCTCCCACACAAAAGAGTTCTTTAGCAATTTCTGTTCAGAATTAAATGCACAGAAGCCATAATAGCTAACTCCACAAATAAAGATCAGAAACTTAAATGGTTACACTCTTTATCAACTAACAACAGTCTCATGCCTATTGACATCACAGTGATTTGTATTTTAAGAAATTAAAAGGTTGAAAAGTCTAAATTTAATTTCAGTGAAGTTTTAATTTGTGAACTTTTGGTTGGCTGGCTGGTTGGTTGGTTGAATTTTACAGCATGTCAATTTTTGTTGGGTTATTTTATGTCAAAGACATTTTTGTTTTATTCATTTTTAATGGGTACTCAATTTTTTTTAAGCTCAATTTTTTAATGCATTTTCTTTCAAACTCATTTTTCCTATCTAACCCATAGATAGTACCCTAATTGGTACTACCACTCCAGTGGACCTGGGAGTAATGGTGATGAAGTGGTATTCCACATTCCCAAAAAGCTCCAGAACTGGAACCTCACCATCAGAGTTTAACCTCATACTCAGGACAATAAGGCCCCTAGCCACCACTTTCAAGCATATATATGATAAAAAAGAGTTGGGGTTGTCATAAGGGCAATAGGGTTGGGACAATCATATAGGTGCTAGGGCTTGATATAACAAGCCGATTGATTGGAGGGAGCCCCTCCGACTCCCCATCTAGCTTAAGTAAGAACCAAAATGGAGTGTTTCATTCGGACTGCTCAGCCACAAGGATTCTATCGTTAAGCATCATGGGTTACCACCCACTGCCAACAGGCGTCCCCATTGGGGGAAGGGGGGGGGCTTACCCCTCTGCAGAGGTGCACACTTTTAAGCCTTATACATATGATATATTTATTATAAGTAATAAAGTATATTATACAGTAAATAATAAAGTCTGCAGAGTGGTCTATTGTCAATATCAGCTGAACAGCAAGGAGTCTATCCCCTTTTTGCTAGTCCTAGACCAGGGAGATTGTTTTACTGAGGTGGAGCGCCACACCTACTGTAAACTTCCAAATGCTTTACCGCACAGAACAAATTGAATCCAGAACCATGTAATTCTTAACTGAGCTAAACATAGAAACTAGTTTAATCATAAATGACAGTCTTCCATTAATGTTTGTAGAAAAAAAATGAAATGTAAAGACCGTTTTGAAACTTAACTTTTAATTTGCAAAGGAAAAAGATACAAAAAGAGTGAAACGTGTAATATGTAGAAAAGATATTTATGATATGAATTTGCATTTATAATGACTAAAGTAAGGAGTTGTGCAAACTCAAATGTAGTTGAGAAATCCTTTTTGTTGTTGTGTGTAAAAGATTGGTTTGTTGGTGGTTTGAGTTGTATGGCATGTCAACCCATTGGGTCATTTAATGCTGAAGACATTATTTTTTATTCATTCTTGATGGGTATTCAATTTTTTTTCAAACACATTTTTATTCAACCCATAGATGGGACCCTAACATGTACTACCACTCCAGGTCAGAGTAGACCTTGGAGCAATGGTGAGAAAATGCTCCACATTCCCCAGACCTCCAGAACTGGAACCATCAGATAGAGTTTAACATCATACCCAGGACAATAAGATTTCAACCACTGCCTTCTAGTATATATGATAAAAAAAGGATTGGGGCTTGCCATAAGGGAAATAGGATTGGGACAATCATATAGGTGCTAGGGTTAAGTAAGGATCAAAGTGGAGTGCTGTCTGTCATGAACTGCTCAGCATTCTGTCTTTAAGCATCACGGGACACTACCCATGGCCAACAGGTGGGGGGGTTTTTACTCTTCTGCAGAGGTGCAGTTGGTGTATTCGAAAGACCCCAGCGATAGGGCTGGTGTGTAACCAGAATTATATGGGAAAGATTTTTTGATATTGTGTACTGTATTGAATAGTTTGTACTGTATAATGTGTGTTTAGTGTGCCACAAGGTTCACTCTTTTATATTGATGAAACACTAAAACATGGGGGGGGGGGAGACAGATCCTGCCTAAAAAAAATCTGAGCCAGATATCTAAATATAGTTTTAAAGATTTCCTGGGGTGACCCTAATACATCCTGTAGGTTTGTTGAAATTGGTTGAAAAATGGGAGATGAACAGACATTTGATGAATAAGATAACAGAATTTCTCATTACTCTGTATTTACTCTGTATTTAGACCAGGTTGTGTGACCAATATATATATATATATATATATATATATGGTTTCGCTCAATAATTAGAGCATCCACCTCAGAAGCACAAGGTTCTGGGTTTGATATCAGCCCTTGCCAGCTCAGCGCATGAGTAGCACAGCTTGGATCTGAGTAGAAAGCTGATGATAGGTGTGGCGCTCCACCTCAGATGCAAGACAATCTCCTTGTTCAAGCACTAGTGAAAAGGGGATAGACTCCCTCGATATCTGGCTGATATAGACAATAGGCCACTCTGCCGACCCTACTTAATTTACTTATATATACATTAATACTTTTGCTATATACATGAATAAAAGGTGCTCAATATTGTTATTTGAGCATATGTAGATTTAAGTTTGGATGGTATAGACACAGAGTCAATGGTACTTGGTGACTGTCAGTTTCTTGCCTATGCAATCATCAAAGCAAGTTTTTTTTTCTTTGATGATCACACAAGTGAGAAACTGACAGTAACCAAGCGTCATTGACTCTGTGTTCATGCTATAAAGTAAAAGTAAGTAAAGTTGTCAGGGTGGCCTAAAGTTGGTATTAGCCAGCGAGGGAGTCTATCCCCTTTTCACTTGCACTAGACCAAGGAGATTGTTTCTTAGGGTCTGAGGTGGAGAACCACACCTACTATCAGCTCCTTACTTTACCGCACAGATCCTACGCTGAGTTGGCTGGTATCGAACAAGGAACCTTGTGGCTCATAGGCAGATGCTCTACCGACTGAGCTATTGTATTTTATATATAAGTAGATTATTAATGTATATATAATATATGCATATGTTTTTTGTATGTCTTTATATAAATCTTTTTTTTATCTATTTTATGTATAAATCATGTAGATGTGCATGTGATATGATTTATATGATTAATACATTTTATGTCTCCTACTTACTTGTTTATATATATTTTTTCCTTTCTATTTTAAGTTTTTGACTTATTTTCTCTCTCTCTCTCTCTCTCTCTCTCTCTCTCTCTCTCTCTCTCTCTTAACTGTTGACCTTCAGAAATATATCATTCAAGTGAAAAAAAAAAGAGTCTTGTAAGGATACATTTGAAGTTATTATAGGTATAAAAACATTCTGTTGTTCTGTAATTACTTGGAATAGGAAGGTGATGAATTGAGGGAAATTCTATAATTCATAATAAAAATGTACAAGATGTGTAGAGAGTTAAGTAAAAATAAGCTGATGTCTGCAAAGTAAAAAAAAATGCCATTGTTACAGAAAGAGAAAAAAAAGGAAATGAAGGTAACTGAGTCTTTTGTATAAATGGATTGGAGACACTTCTTTGATTATTAGAGAAATACATTTTATGATTTCTTATTATCAAGAATGAGGGACACTTTAGAATTCTTGTGTGCTAAATTTAGTCTTTCTCGGCAAGGATCTTTAACTTTGCTGAAAAAAAAATCCATGTTGGTTTGTTTCTTTTTTTTTTACTCTTATTTCCTTACTATGTCAGCCATGAAATCTATGAATTCTGAATTGGCCTATCATGATAATTTCTTCATTGATATCTTGCACACGATCCTATGACATTCAAAATCTTTTCTCATTTTGATTAGGCTCAATGGTTAGAGCTGCTAATTTATTGTTGAGTGGAACTTGTAAATATATAGCAGAGATTGAACTCGCAACCTCCTGATCATAAGTGGCTTGTGGGCAGACTACTGTCACCCCCGTTGAATATGCAAATTCCCAGCATGTGATTAGTCTGGATGTAAGATCGTGGGGAGGGTATTTACTTATTATTTAAGTCCTACCTACAATGGTCTGTCGTGTTTTGATCTTCTTAAAGTGAAGTGAGACGTACGTTTGAGTGAGTGAACTTTTGATGGATTGAGCAAGGACTACTGTGATAGTGTTCCCGACAAAATACTGCAAGAGGGGACTTTTGTGGTTGAAGAAATTGATTATAGCGATTGTGTTTGGTCGTCACTTGAAACCAACAATTAGAAAATGTGTGGAGGAGTATTTGAGGGTAATTTTGTTTAGGTTATGTTGTGGACTAGCCTACCTTACCTATCATAGAGAGTGAATGCACTGGTCCAGGACTATTTATACACTGCTGTTTTAGAGTGATTACTGAGATTACGGAACCATTATGCGAACCGTCTACCTCGATGATTTAGCACTCTTTTTCGAGTTACTCTATGTCTGGTGTAAACTGTAGTTGAATGTACTAGTATACTGAATACTGTATGATCCAGTATACAATAGTTTAATACTACTTTTGTAGAGATATTGAGTTGGTTGATTGGTTTTTTATGGCATGTCAACCTTGTTGGTTATTTTATGCCAAAGAATTTTTGTTTAATTTATTCTTGATGGGTACTCAATTTTTAAAAAACCTTTTTTAAAACTCATTTTGTTCTATTTAACCCAAAGATTGCACCCTAACAGGTACTACCACTCTGGGTCAGAGTGGACCTTGGAGCAATGTTGATGAAGGAGTATTCCACACTCCCCAGAGCTCCAGAATTGGAACTTCCCCATCAGATAGAGTTTAAAGTCATACTCAGGTAGGACACTAAGACCCTCAGCCACCGCCTTTAACACATATATGATAAAAAGGGTTGAGGCTTGCCATGAGGGCAACAAGGTTGGGAAAATCATATTGGTGCTAGGGCTTGATGTGACCAGCTGATTGATCAGAGGGGTCTTTCCGACTGCCCGTTTAGCCTAAGTAAGGGCCAAAGTGTAGTGTTGCATGTCATGGACTGCTCAGTCAGCAGGATTCTATCCTTAAGCATCATGGGTCACCACCCACGGCCAACAGGTGGCCCTATGGGGGGGGGTACCCCTCTGCAGAGGTGCAGTCGGTGTATTCTAAAGCCGACAGGGCTAAGAAGGAATGAATGTGGAGACAGTTCTGGTTTAACTTAACAGAGTTTTATTAAGGTGAAAATTAAACAGGAAAGAAGATACAAAAAGGGAAAGATGTGTGAAAGTGTGTATGTGAAAAACCTAAAATGTAGTTACCTACTTACTCAGCAATCATCCTTTTGTAATATCTGTAATATTTGTATAGTGTATAGTAACTGAGTTTATGTTGTTGCATGAAAAAGATGCATTCTGATTTACATTCATTTTGCTACTGCAAACACAAATATACAGGAAACAGACTGCACAATATATATAATGTCTAAACATGTATACAATTATAAGAATTAGCAAGGGGTTAATTTGTAGCTAACACCCATTTCTCATAATAATTAGTTTATCTAAAAGAGAATAACCTAACACAGAATATTCGGTAGGGGAAAAAAAAAAGACAAGTCAATTAATACTATATAACATTTAATTCTACAACATACAAGGAGGGAAGTAAGTTCCCATCCTAAGCTACAAAAGAGTCACAATGTGTTTGAGGAACATGAAGAAAAGTCTAAATAACAAACAGGTTTAAACCACTTATTATTTCTCAGGTCTGGAAACAAATACAGGCACTATGTGCTGAGGAGCGAATGACTACATCTGTTGCCGCTTGTGTTTGTAAAGAGCGTGATTCTAGGATTCACCTGGTCACGTGACCAAAATGGACTCATGATGTGGAAGAGTCCCTCAAACACTGTGACAAGGGAGACCACTCCATTTTGTCTCCCAACACAGTTCTGGTCACTATTATTAGCACACATGCATTTTTTTTTGGGGGGGGGGTAAACTGAGCAATATGTTTTGAAACAAATATATCAAATTTGTATCATCAAAAATATTTTGAGAGAATGTCCAAAGTAATTTAATAAGAAAACATGTTTCAATTTATCACCAATGCGAGCAGACATATTGGCTGTCCAGATTGGACGGAGGAGGAGGAGGAGGAGGAATTGTTTTCAGCTTGTCAGCAGTGGGAGAGACACACTATGAAAAACCACAATTTATTTGCAATTGCATCTAGACGAGTAGACTTATTCTGATTCAAGCGCCAAATTGCAAGCAAAAGGAGGACATTCGATATTGATCACTGATGTGAGCGCTTCACTGGAAAACAAACAAGGGAGTCACTCTTCTTTTTTTCTCGGTGCCTGTTCAAAGTAAATCAGAACCTGATGGTAAATGATAAAGAGTCGATAACAACCTGGTGAAAATATAGAAAATATTACCTGGACAGTGGTGTAGCTAGAGTGTGTGCCTACCCCACAAAAAATACTTATACAAGCTTATAGCCTACAGCAGACTCAAAAGAGCTGCCCCCATTAAAGTGCCACCCGTGGAGGACTGATACATTGCTGCCCCTATCTATGCCACTGCCTGAACATTAATAATGAAACCTTCCCATAATATTTAGTTACACATTTTTTAATAATGATAATTGTTACCATATTTTTATTGCAGCCATCTGTAAACTTCACTGGGAATTGTGCAAAAAACTAAAATTTGACCATACAACAAAATGGTATATGCATAAACCAGAATCTGTTCTTGAGAATTAAACAGATAAAATTCTCTGGGACTTTGAGATAAAGATGGATCACCTTATCCCAGCCAGAAGAACAGACCTAGTATTAACAAGAAAAAGAGAACATCAAGTGGTAGATTTGGAAGTTCCAACAGATCACAGGATGAAGATAAAAGAAAACAAAAGATAGACAAATACCTAGACCTTGTTAGAGAATTGAAAAAACTGTGAAATATGGGGTGAAAGTGGTACCAATTGTAGTTGGTGCACTTGGAATGATCCCCAAAAGCTTAGAAAATAGAGTAGAGGAACTGGAAATCAGAGGAAGAATTGAGACCATCTAGACAATGGCATTATTGAAATCAGTTAGAATACTCGTTGGTTGGAAGATTCTCCTACTTTTCCTTTGCAACTTTTTGAAGTTCTAGAATATTTGCATAATTCCTGTCTCCAATGGCAGATTTCATCTTCCCACTTTCCCAAGATTTTCAGGATTTATTGCCAACCAGTTTCAACAGTTTATTCTTTTCCTTTTCAACTATTCTTGTATGGTTTTGATTTAATTCTTTGTTTAATAGCACATCAACTTTTATAAGTTATTTAATGCCAAAACCATAATTCTAGTAGAACAGTAGTGGTACTATTTAACCCATAGCTGGGGGGGGATGAAGGTCTTCTCACAGTAACATGAGAGAGAGAGAGAATGGAAAATGCCAGTAGGTTAATATGGAAAACTTTAAGATGAATCAGCACAATGCGACATGGCATCTTCTCATTGGTCGATGAGACATCACATGGCAAAGTGTGAAAGAGTAAGAGTGAGAGGTGAGAGGTGAGAATGAGGGGAGTTTGGAACAATGCATTGACAGAGTGAGACGTGTACTCTTACTAAGTGCAGTTTGGCTTGAGGGAAAATATGAGAACAAGATAAGTCGCCTTGTGTTATTACTAAAGACTATAAATGGCACAAGGCAAAATGTCCTCCAGCACCCCAAATTGGTTCCAAACGCAAAACATCAAAGAATTGCCTACATCAACTCAACATCAGCCCAGCAACCAGATTCGAGCCTCTCTACATAGCACAGAAAATGAAATAAGTATACAACAATTATTTCTATATGACATATCACTCCATTCTGAAATGAGAGCTGTAACGTTACAATACCTTTCCCAAGAGTATTACTCCAAACATGAACATAATAGCATGACTAGAGTTCAAGCTTACTTATTATGATGTCACAATCCAGCATCATAACCACAATGTGATGAGGACTTTCCAGTATGATTTTTGTGTGCTAGGAGTCATTTATTACTCGAGCACTCATGGTCCTCAAAACAAATTTTCTTATAATCTGCAGCGTATTCCCCTAAAATCCTTTGGTAATCCTCTAGATTTTATGATTACTTCAAGGCCTCCAGTATTAGATTAAATCACCTCCATAACATTACCACCCTTTTCCCATGCTTAACTGTAGGATCTAAAGGTGAAGTTCCAATTCTGGAGCTCTAGGGAATGTGGAGTACCCCTTCATACCCATTACACCCAGGTCCACTCTGACCTGAAGTGGCAGTACCTGTTAAGGTCCCATATATGGGTTAAAAAGAAAAAATGTGTTAAAAAGATTGAGTTTAAAATTTTTTTTGGAATACCTATAAAACATCAATATAACAAAACGTCTTTGACATGCATTAAAATCCAACAAACTGAACCAGACTTAACTGTAGGTAAAGGTGTTATGGATTAAAAATTGCTCAAGAAAACAAAGAACACATTGCATAGTGGATAAAGGTGTTGGATTAAGACAGTTCTAAATGACAGTTATCTCTAGACTGCAGGTTCAATCCCTGTCAAGGACAACAGTAACATAGAATAATAATTAACACAGCTTAACACCTGTATCCCAGCTATGGTTAGCAGATACCCCCTGGACTGAATAAAGGGTTGGGTTCAAAGTTCTGTGATGCTTTCCGATTATGACTAGAAGGTTCTGAGTTCAAAAAGGAGGTTCCTGAGTCCGGCAAGAAATACCTGAAGAAGGCCAAAGGGTACATCTTCCCGAAACATTGTATGAATGAGAACAGGATACCCCCGTGGATTGAATAAAGGTTTGGGTTCATAGTTCCGTGATGCTTTTCGATTACGACAAGAATGTGCCCAATTATGACAAGAAGGTCCCTGAGTTTGAAAAGAAGGTTCCTGAGTTTGAAAAGAAGGTTCCCGAGTCTGACAAGAAATATCTGAAGAAGGCCGAAGGGTACATCTGCCAAAACGTTGTATAGATAACAGTAAAGATGAGGACAATAGTCCGAATAATCCAAATAATACTAAAACAAAGAAGATTGCTGATTTTATATCCAGGTGACACCTTCCCAATAAAAGTGTCTAGAAGAAACAAAATGGTGTTTTTCTCCATATAAGAGTCATTTCAATGTCTATAAATAAATCACTTGTGGGATTTGCCAAAAAAAGCTCTATTTTAGTTTTGGCTGTCTACAGAACATTTACCCAGAATCATTGTGGTTTGTTCAGGTAAGACTCTTTGGCAAAGATCACACATTCCTTTTCATGTATTTTTTGTTTTTTTCAACAGGAGAGTTCTTCTTGGCCTACACCTTTAAAAAACATTCAGTTTAGTATGGGGTATCTATATATAATACTGGTGTTCCTACAAAATATGACCGTTATCATCTTGCAACACTCTCTGGATAAAAATGAGATTGCCCAAATCATCCAATATGAAATACAAAAATGTAAATCCAGATTATCTGGTGTTGCTTATCCACCTAATTCTTATTTGGAATGTGGTTACCTCAGCTAAATAATGGACCATTCTTTTTTATTATAAAGAAAGGGGAGAAAAAGGATATGTTACATAGAAAAAATATAATAAGAAAGAAAGACAGTAGGGGAAAGTGATAACACTAATCTGTTTCAATTGAACATGATGAAAAGAAGGAAAAAAGAAAAATAGTGAGAGAGAGTTAAATCAAGATTATTATACTTTTTATAATTTTTCAATAGCTCTTAAGTAAACATATCAAACATTGTAATAATCAAATTATCATACTATTGGTTGGTTGGGGTTTTATGGCATGTGAACTAATTGGGTCATTTTATGTGGAAGGCATTTTTGTTTTATTCATTCTTAATGGGTACTCAATTTTTTAAAAACTAATTTTTTTTTTAAACTCTTGTTTTTCTATTTAACCAATAATACATGGTATTTTTTTCCACATTTCATACTGACCTTTCATGATTTCTTGTATTGATTTTCTCCACCTTGCCCCTCAGAAATAACAAGTGGAATATCAAAAGATTAAGTCTTTATTTATTGGTTAATTCAAGTCAGGTGGGCATTGAAAATTTCTCACAGGTGAGTTTATTTTCTGATTTTTCACAGGTGAATCAAATGCAATTATTTTATTTTCAGACAGACTTGAAGAGTGCCAATGCCAATGCCATGGAAATATTTTCAGTTTTTATAGTTCTTTTCCCCTAAAAATGATGATTTCAACATTTGCTACTTTGGATCAAACATGAGTGTCTATAGATCAAAGGCATTTTATAACCCAGATTTTACTAAACTGCATCTAGTGGGTGAAACTACAATTGCTATTGCCCTGTTGGCTGGGGTTTTAGAATACACAGACTGCACCTCTGCAGAGGGGTAAAACTCCCCCACACCCAATGGAGCCACCTGTTGGCTGTGGTGGCATTCCATAATGCTTAAGGATGGAACCTTGGTGGCTAAGCAGTCCATGACATGCAACACTTCACTTTGGCCCTTGCTTATGCTAGACGGGTGGTCAGAGAGGCCCCTTTTGATCAATTGGCTGGTCACGTCAAGCCCTAGCACCTCGTATATGATTGTTCCAGCCCTATTGTCCTTATAGCAACCACCAACCCTTTTTATCATATATGTGCATTTCATCTTGGGTGATTTGGACAGTCTCATTTTTAACCAGAAGGTGTTGCAAGAGGATAACGGTTGGAAGATTAAGGAACAAGAGTATTGATATATAGATAAATGATTATTATCATTAGTTACTTGAAGTCTTATGATTTCTTTGAAAGAAAGATTGACTTTGCCATTAAGTAGCCCAACAAGGATTATGTTAGGTCCAGAGCTAACAAAATCTAGAGTTACTCCCCTTGATCAGTAGGGAATTGATGGGAACCCAGAAGTGGAGTTTCCACCATGACACTTTTGGATTGGGATTTGCGTGGCCAGTATGCACGTGCACACGGTTGAGCTAGTTAAGTCACTTTTAGGGTAGAAGCATTCTCTACCCTGTGTTAAATAAAACCTTGTTAATATCCAACAGCCTGGTCTTGCATTTTTATTCAGTGCTCTGTATTTTATCTGTATGTAAAAACATAATTGACATACTGTAAAAGTCACCAATGAAAATGAACAAACCAAAGCTGTTTTAAGAGATTTTTCTTTCAGGAAATATTTGACATGAATTAAATTTCTGGGTTGCTAATAAAGATGAGCTGAACTGTAGATATTGATTTTGGTATTGAGGATAAATATTGAACTTTTATGAATGATAGTTTAAAAACATTATTCTAATCTTAAAATCAGATGTACAATACAAAATATACAATGTATATATATAATGTATCTGTCTAAAAAGTAACTCCCTATATTTATGTTGAATATATAAACACACACATAAAAGTTTAAGATTCAAAGATAATTTATGTTTGAGTGATCAAAAGATGATAAAAATGCCAACAGATGATCAAAAAAGGATTAGTGAATAATAACAGCCAAAACAAATTTATGATGGTAGCAATCAGTCATTTTGGTGAGTTGAGAATGCAGGGGTAAATCAAGTGAATTTCTTTCAAATAAACAGAAGAAAGAAAGAAGAAAGAAAAATAGAAATAAGTAATCAAAGGAGGAATAAGTTGGAAAAGAGAAGAGAAATTGTAAAACTGACAAAGATAGAAGAATGAAAAATAGAAAAAAAGGAGAAATAAAAAAGAAGTTGTAGAAAGGGATTAAGTAATGTAGTCTATACTATCATTACAAATAGAAAATGGATATATTTAAATTTCTAAAATGCCTTGTGTTATCATAACAGTATTTCTCATTACTCTGTAGTAAAACCAAGTTGCATGACCAATATAAATATATATCTTATTATAATGGAGATTGTGTGTTTTTCTGTCTGTAACCGAAACTATATCCCTACTCAAGTCACAATTCTCTTAGTTATTGACATCACATTCTCCATGATTTTATTTTTATCTAAACATCAATTATTAATAAAATTGTTTTACATTATTAATACTGTTAACCTTATCTACATACTAACAACATGCAATTATATTTATATATACAACAAAATAGCGGTTTACAGTGTGAACAGGAAAGCTAATTTGCATATTAATATTAAAAAATCGAATTTAATAAATATGTGCTTAGTATTATTGATTTCTAATTGTTTGGTCTTATTTTAATGAATATAAACAAAAATCTCTTCAATAAATCTTAAATGAAATCCATTAACAAGAAAAAATAACTGTCATTTTATTCTTTACTTCCTCTTTTAACTAAATACTTAAATTAGAAAAAATAACAATGAAAGACGAGAGTGATGGAAGAGTAAATTTCAGTTGTTCCATTTTTTATTATACTCCCTCTGTTTCAAATCTTTTATTATACTCCCTCTGTTTCAAATCTTTTATCTGTATTCTTATTTAGTTTCATTAGCCTTTCTAATTTAATACAATATTTTATTACATTAAAACTTAAATACTTGCACCGGAGGGTGCATATATTTGCTAGTATATATAAAGTCATATTGTGCTATATATATATATATATATATATATATATATAGTCATATTGTATATATATATATATATATATATATATATATCATATTGTGCTATATATATATATATATATATATATATATATATATATACATATCATATTGTGCTATATATATTGTGCTATATATATATATATAGTATATATACATATTGTGCTATATATATATATATATATATAATATGTCATATAGTGCTATATATATATATATATATATATATATATATATATATATATATATATATATAGTCATATTATATATATAAAGTCATATGTCCTATATATATATCATATAGTGCTATATATATATATATATATATATATATATAGTCATATAGTGCTATATATATAAAGTCATATAGTATATATATATATATATATACATATAAAGTCATATTGTGCTATATATATATATATATATATATATATATATACATATAAAGTCATATATATATATATATATATATATATATATATATACATATAAAGTCATATTGTGCTATATATATATATATATATATATATATATATAATATATAGTCATATTGTGCTATATATATATATATATATATATATATAGTCATATTGTGCTATATATATATATATATATATATATATATATATATATATAATATATATATATATATATATATATATATATATCATATTGTGCTATAATATATAAAGTCATATTGTGCTATATATATATATATATATATATATATACAGTGATGCTGATAGCTTTTTGATTTAGTGAGTCCTGGGACGCACATATTTGCTTTGAATGGGTCCCTGGGAAAATTTATGGGTCCCAACTAAAGCCATCTTACTTCTACCTTGTAACCTATCCTGTGTCATTCGTTTCTAAGAAACTATAGAAGTGTATTAACCCATAGCTTGAAATGGTGAGGGAACAAAAAAGAAAAACTCTGGACACATGGATATGATTTTACTGTGTTCTTTTAGATTTTTGTGCATCAGGGACGCAGGACATGTACATATCAGCATATATATATATATATATATATATATATATATATATATATATATATATGACAGCTTCATAGTATCAACTGCTCATTGATGGAATTTAATATACAGTCTTTGGTCATATTTTCCTCCTTTAGGAAACCAACATTTCTGTGGAGTTTGTGTCATGTTATTTCAATATAAAAAGCTAATCTGCTATCATAATTCCTTGCAAATCTTTTGAATCTGTTTGTAAAGTAGAGTGGCTCACCAGGAAGATGGAACAAGGTAAAAGTGGTCACCAACAGAAGACCAGTGAGATATAAAGAGTGAGACCTGGAGCAGAGGGAGACTACCGTCGACTTCAGATGAACGTCCACATTAGATTTTTTATGTCAGGTAGAGACACTACTATTTTTCATCTAAATTCTTCTTTTTTAATCTCATGCATTCTTTTTGGTAATGTATTCTCAAAGTGCTTTGTGTATATGAAATTATGAAAAAATAATAACTGATTCATGTAAGCGATTTCCCAACTACAAAAATCTGTTGACAAAGTCTTTCTGCTCTATTATTTACCCATAACCCCATCTCACCTGAAAAGAATCGGAATGGTCTCTACTAACCTTCACTGTATACTGTGTTAATAAAGCAGGTGGTCATCCTTCATCTGGGTGCCTGAATTCGCAGCTTCCAACATCCTGGTTCTTCACACTACAGTTCAGACCAACCACCACACACACAAAAGTTCAATACCGAGCATGCCCCTGGGATATCTTGCAAATAGCAGTCAGACATGCCATGCAACACTGACGCTTTGAATTGCGGGAATTTCTATTGTCACAATCAGTTAATTTTACTAAAACTTGTTAGTGTTACTGATTATGTGTTTGGCCTCTTTCTGTAGGCAATAACTCTTTCTTCATGTGAAAATGATCATTGGTATCTGTAAGAGGTGTTACATTATTTATAAGCAGCTTATAAATTATGAATATACCTGTAGTTAGAATATTTAAATAAAGTTTGTTAGATTTAAAATCGGAGGTGGGGAATTTTCCATATGAGAGACATGACGATGATCCTAACTGACCTTACAGTACAGGCATGTGATTAGGCGCCGTGAGAATAAGTTTTAGGTTAGTTGAGATTCAGCAGAGATTTCAGAGCGAACAGATGTGTAGGTCATAGCTCTGAGCCAATCTTCTCCAGTGGCAGAATCAAATGGGCAGGGTTGCGAAATAAAGCTTGATCAAGAAAACAACCAAGTCTTGTTTGTTAATTGAATATTAAAAACAAGAATGACCTGCCGAGCACAAAGAAGAATCAACAGAAAGAAGAAGACCAACCCTTAATAAGAGCCCACCAGATCAACAAGAGAAGAACAAGATGGCCTCCAACGAGTTAGAAGTAAGCAGAAGTGTAAAAGTAAGACAATCAACTATCTACCCTATCTGTCTGCCTCTTTCCCTGTTTATCAGCAAAAACAGAACCCACAAATTTTGTAATAAAACTGTTAATTTTAACTATGGGATCTAGGGTTTAGGGTTAGTTTAATGGGAAAATAAATAAATAATTTGGGATCTGTTTTTTTCTGGGTCACCCTGTATACCGTTGACCCAGAAAAACAGAACCCACAAACTGTTAATTTTAACTAGGGGGGTAGGGTTAATGTTGAACACAGGAATGATGAGGAGAATTTTAGAAGAAAGCAAGAATAAAATTTAGTACCCCAAAAAATAGATCATGGTTTCATGTTTACAAATGTTTTAATTCAATAATGCTATAAGTGTCACTGTACTCCACATCAAAATTGACCTTGTGTCACATCCTGCCTGTATCAAAGGGATTGGATAAATACACACATGTCACAGGATACTGGGAAAGTCATATTTTTCCCATGGCAGATTTTATTGATGACTTGATAGAATTAAGATAATAATATTTGTATATTCTCCTGATGATACCAGAGTATAATTAGTTTTATCCACTGAGGGATATCATATAATTTAATAGTGCTTTTCTTTAGGACAAATTCTCAAAATATTCCATAAAAATGTTAGCTACCATTGGTGAGAGCATTGATCCCATTGTCAGACCTTCTTCATGCTTATATTTGAGTGTTTAGCATTTGGAATTAATTGTCAATTTAATTGTTGACTCGGATGCTGGCACATTTTTGTAATGTTTAGTCTGTTTCTAGTTTGTCTTTTATTATTGTTATTTAACTTTCCAGACTATTTTTAACAGAGTCTGAACAGATGAAGCTCTGATAATAAATTCATAAACCGATTATAAACATTTATATGGTCCAGATAGAGGAATAAACTTTAAACAAATGTCAGAGATCTTCATAAAAATGGATTACGATTCTGGTCGCCATTTTAGGCATTTAGGTCTCCTATTGGTAAATCATTTAGTAGAAAAGGGTGTAGTCTCAGTAGTAGAAAGTCCAGTTGTAGTTCTTAGAATCCTTGGTAGGATAGGAGTGTGTTCCTTGTAGCAGAGAAACCAGTTATAGTCCTTCTGGTATTAAGTCCATTTAGCATTTGATTTCGAGACAATTACCAACGACCTTAAATGCATTCTATGTCATTATTCATTGGGCAATGTCTGTTCTTGATGTTGGTAAAGTCCATAAATATAAGTGGCAATTTCTCATAGATCTTATACCTATAGATAATCCAACAATCATTAGAAATCTTCTCAATGTATAGCTGGCTGAGTTCTGATAACTGTGTACATACCAACCGTTCCACATGAGTAAGATGTGACACAAGTTCAACTTCTTAAGCAGAGTTTAACAGGTATGAATTCAGAGTTTTCATTCTCCTTGCCTAAACAAGGTTAAAGAGCCCAATCTTCTCTACTATTTACCCATACCTGGAAGGAGAATAGTTGGATTCATACCATTCCCAAGGGTATTGGTGCTATGTGAAAGGCAAATGGCCTTGTCCAGGATTGGAACTCTGGTCACTGAGTGCGTTTCCTATGATGATAACTGCTTATATATTACTTGGGAATCTTCTGGAGGATATTTACATTTGTTATTAGGATAATTGACTATTGTGACCGATTCAGGTTTTGAAATTAGAAGAAAGAAAGAAAAAAAAAACGGAAATATAATTCGCCGGGTGACCTCGACCGTAGATTCAAAACAGATGGGCGATCCAGAAATGACCATATCAGGAGGTGAGAACTCAAGTAGGTAAGGAGAACTCCTAGAATCGGCGGCGGTCGTAGACAAGTCTTTGATGTGATCAGACTTAAGACGCGCGGAAGGCATTTGACTGTCTTGCCTTCGGCCCTTGAGAAAGGCGTTTTTATTGTTTTCCTTCCACTTAAGAAAGGAGATAAACTCTTGTTGAAAATCGAAATTAAAGAAAGTCAAATGTATTTAAAAAACACTCAAGTAGCCGGAAGATTGAAGCCCCTGTCGATTTGGCGGAAGTAAATTCGATTGGCTGTTTAGAACTAAATGAGGGGCGGCGCCCTTGATAAAGTGGGAGGTCCAGAGGAAGTTACTAATATCTTCATGCCGACCGGAAATAAGAATGTTCCGATTGAAATATTATTTAAACTGAGACGTTCTTGACGAAAAAGCAGATGAGGCCGAATGGCAGATGAAGCCATACCGGGCTTGCGAGAGGAAGTTGTGATTGCTTGAGGATCACATGAGCGGATCGGGCTAGCTGAGAAGATTAATGCAAATACTGTGCCGAGAGTAACTGACTTCAGCTAAGACCATTTGAAAACTTAGTCAACTTACAAACTGTTTTGCACAATACTTTGCAAAAGACCAGAAGTTGTTAATTACGGGTCCATCACTCCCCCAAGTCTTGAGAAGTAATTGTTTGTATTCTTTTGTTGTTTGAATATAAATTTTGTTAAGTTTGAAGAAAAAGAGTCGTTGTTTTTTTACGTGACCACTAGGCCGCCGTTAACCTTGGAAATCAGTTTCTATAGCAGATTTCTAGTCGTTTGAGATCTTAGCACAACATGGGCATTCGGCTAGACTTTCGGCAATTATAGAGACCCTGCAATCCTTGGTTGATGCAGAAAATCTGATCTTGACGGCCAAGTTCGGAGATTCTGTGAGCCCCTTAGCTTGGTAGCGACCGACAGGTTATACTATATTTATTGACAAGAAGATAGTTTTGCTTTAATTTGCATAAAAATAGACACAAAACCAAGGTCTAATCCTCCAAAATATTTAGAAATCACAGAAATGTTTATTATTTATTGTCAATGATGATCAACGTCATTTTAAAATTTGAACATGTATCTATTTTTCTACATAATCACCATTTTGGTCAATAAATTTTTGGTAGGTGCTGTGGCAGTTTTTGTATGGTTCTGTTATATCAAGTCACCACCATGTCATTAAACCTCATCATCATAACACCACTTGTGGAAGTTTTTGATATCCATACATGATTTTTCATACACTTTTGTTTCACTTCTGAATTTCAATAAGGTTATTTCTTTTACTTGACAGTCAAAATTGTGACTTGCTCAATTTTATTTTGTCTTCTTTATAAAGTCATCCTCTCTTCAAAACACACAAACACACATATATATATATATACATGTGTGTGTGTGTGTCTATGCTATTGTAACATTTTCTGGAAAAGTATGGAAGCACAGAGTAACATTTAAAGTTTGATCTCCTGGATCAACTGAGATTAATTACAGTAAGTTTGTTTAGTAGAAAAAAACATTCAAAACATGGTCAAAATTCCCCTTGTGAGTTTAAGGTTTGTAAAATATTGATTATCATGAGTAAATTTCCTTATTCTTTTATAGAAAATCACAATAGTTCCTGTAATTTCTTATAGGATTATTTACAAGATATGTCAGAAAAGTTCTAGGTTGCTCACATTCTTCAATGTGAGGAGCATTGTCAACTGCGAGTTCTTGCCACAGGGCCAGACAATCAACCAGCATGTCTACAAAGAGATACTGGGGCGTTTGCTTCGTTCAGTGTGTGAGAAGGGTGAGAGATGTGGCAGGACAAAGCACCTGCCCACACTGCCCTGAGTATCTGAGAGTTCCTGGCCCAGAAGAACATCACTGTGTTGGAGCAACCTCCCTACTCACCCATTATAGACCCATTTACATTTGAAGAATAATCAAACTAAGTTCCAATTACTGTCAAATTGGTAAGACATGGCAACAAACGGTTGTAACTTAATACAAACCCGTCTTGTTGCAATTCTACTGCAGAATGACAGGGTATTTATGAAAGTCCACAATATCATAGAAACCAAGCAGCCAATTAGAACTCAAGGAATGGAATCACCCAAATGCATGAATGGATCATTCTTGATTTCTATAAATAC